>OX465099.1:10910307-11510307 GCA_949987625.1 Chalcis sispes | reverse complement strand
CCTTACTTTTGCTGTGTTTCTCTCTTTCTCTCTCTCTCTCTCTCTTTCTCTCTCTTGCTCTCTCCTTTTTGCTTCGACAATGCTTCCGCGATATACATCGAGAAACAAAGGGAATACGGCAAGAAGAGGAAATGGGCGAGCTTTGTTGCTCGCGTACTTCTTCACCTTTTGCCTATCGTTGTATATGTATACATAAACTTAATGTTACACGATACACCATTCGAATTTATGTATACGAAGTTTCGGCTAGTGTGTGAATGTATACACTTGTATTTCTTACGTTTGCGAGCGGAGATAGACGCTCGAAATCGAAGCTTTGAGGCTTGCACGTTTAAGTATTTTCTTTATATCTTTCTTTCATCTCTCATGATTTAGTCTTTTATGATGAAGAACTAGTGAATTTTTTATTCGATGTTTTGAGCGTTAGTGTGGGTAACTTATGATGATTAAAAAGTGAACGCTTAACAAAAATGTGTAGATATTTTAAATTAATATTGATAAAACTTCATGTTCAAAAAATACGATACAAATCTAAATGTAAAAATTACATGACGATGAATTTCGCAGTAAAGTATTTTTTTAAATCCTATAAATAAATAGAATAACTAATATTTTGTATTTATTTAAAAAAAAATCGTTTTTCTCTACAATATTCATTACATATTTACACAAATATATTTTAGTTTTATGAAATAACCAATAAAAAATTTCATTTATTAGTTATTAGAATATTTACGATATTAAAATATATATAAAAAAAAAAAATCTTAAATTCATCGTTGAATTCATTGTCGTTCTAGTTTAAAAAAAAAAAAATCGAAAATAAAGCATTTTAATTATACGTTTTATAGAATAAAGTTACGGAGAGCGTGTAATTTCGTTTTTCGGATAAAGAAAGATAAGAAACAGAGAGAAATCGCGCTCATTTTTCACGAAAGCTACTAAAGAGAAAATAAATCAAAGTAAATAGCAGCCTCCGATGTTTTTTAGAAAATTCAAATGTAACGTGAGAGTGAGAAAAAAGTGTTTGGTTTTATTGAAGCATTTTTACTTTGATTTATTCATATATTCATTTACTGATAAAAGTGTTACTTTTTTAAGGTAACCGGTGTGACGTATAAATTTGAAATAAAAATTTTAAAAGTTTATGTTACAAATTAACACAAACTTAAAGCTAAAATTTTTAGAAATTAATTCGTTTGCTGTTATTTTTCATTGCATAACATTAAATTTCAGTTATAAGAATATAAGAATATAGCATTTGAATTATACTCGTATAACTGCGTTTTACTTCTTATATTTGATAGCTTCATTTTTTCCTAATATACAATGTTAAATATATAACAAATAAAATGATTGGTTTAACTATTGTAAATAACGAAAAATAAATTAAAATTTTCTTTTTATTACAATAAAAAACGTATCTAAAATTTAATTTCAATCTAACTTGAAGAACAAATTCCAATTCGATTCATGTGAGATTATCCCACCGAATTCAAAGCGCATCACAACAAGTCTGACATACACTCACACACGGGCATACGCATTTTCGATACTGAATTACATTTCGAAGATGGCAATGATTCTTCTTTCTTTCCTTCCTCCGAATACCTCGAAGGCATACACATCGATCGGTTGATAACGCGCCTCGATTCCAATGCATTAATTCACACCATCGACCCTTACGGCGATTCGGATACACATATACATATATATATATATATACGTGCATATGCATCCGAACGATCGAAGCGAAGGAACTAATGCAAACGCACGCATCGTTCGAGAATCGCACGATCTGTTCTATGCTCACACTCACACGCACGCGCGAATCATTGAGATATGATTCGCTCGTAAGAATTCACTTATTCGCGCATAACGAATAAACGCCGGTGAATATTTCGCGCGGTTAAATGCCGTGTCTGCTCGATCGATTTCAACCTTTGCCCTCTTTGACTTTGGCTTTACGATAGCGCGAGCTTACTTTTCCGTTTTGAGCTTCATTTGTCAGAGTCTTGTCTTATTGTGTTTTGTTTAGGTTTTGGTTTATAAGTAGACTTGTATAAAATCAACGATGTTTTATATTTTTTTTCTTTTTTTTTTTTTAATGAAGATTAAACATTTGTTTTAAGATTGGTGATAAAATGATTATAAATTTTTTATATAAATAATTTTATACGATATCGAAAATATTCCCATTACCATAAAAGAGAAAGAAAGTAAATAAATTATTTGAACTTAATTTATTATTTTTTTAATATGTTAATGGCAGACGTTAAATGTTTATGATTAAATTAAACAGCATGCGCTTATAAACACAATTAAAGCAGCTTTTTGCAATAAAACAATTATTCACAAAACCATGCATGTTTTTTCCTTTATCGCTTTCATTTATTCGAACAAATAATCGAAAACTTACATAAACAATTCCATATCAAATAAAAAGAAAAAATTGAAAAATGATAAAATTATTATTTTGATCAAATCGCCAAACTTATAAGTATATAATAATATATATTATTTTCAACGCACCAATTCCTTTGCCATAAAAATTCTTTCAAATCAATTCATTTTCCAATTCTAACAACTTCTTTTCCAACATCTCGATAATTGTATCTTCAAAATAGCTTCACGCGCGCACATACCTCACGTTACAATCACCTAATGAAACCCACATCGTAAAACAAACGCATAAATAAGATATAATGTACGGAGCACAAAAAACGCACACTTCGTCCAGTACTTTTTCATAACGAATTCCCAACGCTGTAGACTCATTGACACACGTACTGAGTGTATGGAGAGCCTTCGAGACCGTTACGATGTACACGCATACGTTGCCTCTGGTTTACGTACGTGTGCGCACTTGGCGCGTAATCGTATGTAGTCGCGCCAACCTAAATGGCTGTACGTAGCCAAATGGAGAGAGAGAGAGAGAGAGAGAGTGAACTAGACTCCATGTGCGTGCTTGCAACCCAACGTTGTGTATATCGAGGCGCCTCTCGTTCGATATCATAAAAGACCAAGAGCAAGCGAAAGAGAGAGAGAGAGAGAGATGATGATGATGGCTTCGTCCGGAGGGCTCGACGACCTCGACGTGTAAAGTGAAAAATAAAAAAAATAAAAAATAACTGAGGAAATAATAAATTTTATCCGACGCCTTATCTATATCCCTGTTGCTATATTGCGGAAGGCTGTCAGAGAGATGAGAGAGAAAGAGGGGGGGGGGGAGGGAGATAATGACGTTGACGAGGGAATGTAGAAGTGTGATTGATTAATGGTGGCTGAGTAGCATCGTTGTGATTCTCTTCATTGTGAATCTCTCAGTTTTTACGATAATTATTCTGTTTTTGGTGCGTTTAAAAAGTAAAACGAGATTGATGATCCCTCATTTAAATGGAGAATTAGAATAAAAAAATAAACGATACTAATGTTCGCACAGTTTTTCAAACACTTTTCATTTAAATTTAAAAAACAATTCAAAATCAATAGGACTATTTAATTTTGTATTAATCGAAACGTTGATATTGTACGATGTATAATAGAAAAAGTAATAAAAGGAAACAAGGTAACAAATGATTTGGTATGAGTAAGTGTCAACAAGAAGTAAACAATGGATCGGTTTATTGTAATGGATTATTCACCGCGCGCAAAAAAAGTAATGATTGGTCGTTTCTGGTAAAATATATATGTATTCGTACTTGATTTCGGTAAAACAATAAAGTGAGTCGTGAATATTTATTGCGACGCATAAAACGTAAAAGAGATTGTTTTTGCAGGAATGGAGTATATTTCTTTTGGGGACAATATTATGTGTGCCTTAATTGAACTTATTTTTTTGAGAAAAGTACTGTTTTATCACTTTTTCGTATTAAATATAGTAAAATGAAAATGTAAAGAATGATTTCAAAAAATTATAATAAAAATTGTATGGCTAATTATAATCATTCACATTTTGTTTAAACAACTTACAATTTTTTACAAAAATTTGAAAACAAGTATAAATTATTTAAATTTTGTAAGCATTTATTATTGCAATTTATTATATTGGCTTTTTAATTACATCAATATTGTATAGTAAAATATAAACCGAATAAAAACTATTGTGCTGAAGAACTTTAAATATTTTTATTATTAAAAAATGGCTAATTAAATTTTAATTTAAAAAAAAAAAGCAATTTATTTATAAATTTTTAAGACAAAAATTATTAAGAATTTATTGAAACACTAATAATCAGGGATGCTTTACATAAGTCGTATTTTCTTTAACGAGAAATCTAGGCTTTGTGCATCAAAAGAATAATTAAAGTCAATGCCAGCCGCTATAAAAAAGAACTTATTGGAAATATTCAAAAAGGATATATATCTTCAGCCAATTCCGGGCTGAAATTTCAAATGAAACTGGAAACCCCTTTTCGAAATATATTACAAAAGAATCTAACTTTTGGTCTCTTTTATTCACCGCTTGATTATGAGAATACGGAATAGGGATTTGTTACAAAAGCATTGCGAAAAAATAAAATAATATGAATAAAGTATAAAAGAAAGGGAAGAGATGAGCATAACAAAAAATAATATATATATATATATATCGAATATCGCTTTAGAAACATCCCGAAGGTATTTCCGCTAAGAAGATATAGAAAATACGCTTATAAGCAGAAACAAGTCAAACAATACAACGTTACAACTTAAGTCATGATAAAAAGTGAACAAAAAAATGGAAAGGCAAGCTTAGCGTAAGGAGCTGAAGGTATTCGTTTAAATGTGCACATATAGCGTAATCGACCTTTTACAAACGATTCGAATGCCCGAGTAAACAATAGGATTTTTACAATGTTCTACGACTCATCGAATACCGATGTAACGAGAGTCATCGAAATATCTAATCCTGGAATTTACGGATGTATGAACGATGGGTATGCGATCGTGAATGGTTATGCGTAGTTTGAGATTCTTTGAAAATAGAAAAATGGATTTTGGTAGATGAGAAATGAAGCAATAACGCGCGCTTGTAACTGTGGACTGTATACTTTTATCTTTAATTTTTGTTTGCATTGTGGAAAGTGAATATAAAGTAAGAGTTGTTATTTATGTTTCTTTGTAAGTTAAAATTAAAGAAAATTTCTTATTCTTAAAATTAAAGCACCATGTTTTATTAATTAAGTACAAAGATACTTTAATTCATTACTTTATTTGAAGTTGTTAAATTTTCAAATAATTTACAATATTCTTATTTAAATTTTTGCGACGACTTTGAATTTTGGACTAAGTTTAAAATAGTTTTGCGAGTAAAAATTGTTATTTTAAATAACATTTCTGTATATTCAAATCGTATGATATTATATTGTATAGTAAAACTTTCATTTTGTACATTCCATTTCAAATACAGAAGAATGTAACTGAAATTTAAATGGAAAATCTGTGTACCAAGCATTTATAGTATTTGCTATTTATTGTGTATTAATAACACATTTTATTTTGACGTAAGCTGTGATTTTTATAAGAATAATCAGTAATTTAAAAAAAAAATTTTTTTTCTAAATAACATAATTTTTCTTTTATAAATTAATTGTTAGTTGAGTTTATTTTTAAAAAACCGAATTTCAAATAAAGTTTAAATTTAAAAAATTAAAATGAGTAATTTCCGTAAAGAATAAATGGCCTCCCAAATATTTAATTCTTCCAAGTGTTTTATTATTTCTAAAGTTGGAATTTAACCTAGCTCGTATTATAATTCACAATTCAGATGTAGTTTTAAATTAAAGAAGGCAGATCTAAAATATTACATCTCAAAACACTTATAATTTGTTCAAGACTTTGCTTTGGAGAGAAATTTATGATAATATTCTTAGAGCTCTAGGTGCATCTTTTCGGTTTAAAGGTATATAAAGACACAAATACAAAGTCTGACATAAACAAATCATCTTAATTCCTATAAAAAAACGTCTTATCTAAATTTAAACGAACAAAGCATTACAATTTTGTAGTTAAGAAAACAAGTAGTCGCTTGTTTACTTTTAAATGATTTTTATTTATTTATCAAAATTCTAAAGAACCTAACTAAATAATTGTAGAAATAATATACTGCAACTATAAAACAATTATTTATAGTTTTTTTTTCTCCCTTTTTTAATGGTACGCGATTATGCTTTTAACAAAGATGTAAAGCAAATATTTTTTGCATGAATTTAAAATATTGAAAGGGAAAATTTTACAACTATTCGTTAGTAGAACGCACCAAAGTGAAAAAAAAATCTGTTTAACGAATAAAAACAATTTATTCACCAACGAGAAAATGGCCAAAAGTGATTAGCAACAGTGACAAGCAAAACAAAAGTTTGCTTAAAAATAAAAAAACAAAAGAATCACAAAAAAAATAAAAAAAAAAAAAAAAAGACAATCGAAATACTGACAATTGGAAAACTGCTGAAATAACCGTTACTTTTTTACAGTTATATCCTCGGATTGGTATTCAAAGGTAGAAAAAATACTCCATTAAAAAGCGTACGATACGAGCTCATCCGAATCGCTCGTTTTGTCCAACATGTGTATTATATATCCTGAGGGATTTTTTGATTCACAAATAAAAGTTGAAGAAAAATAAAATAAAAGAGAGTGCGTTTCAAATATTTCTTTATTTTGCGGATGTAACTAAACAATTTAGATAGTATTATCTAGAGTATAGTAATAAATGGCACTGTATAAACTCTTTATTTTATTTACATTAATAGATTATCTTAATGTGATAAAAATAATAAATTTCTCGCAAAATTTTATAACATTTGAATATTTGAATTTGAGATGCATATTCTTACACCCTTTTTTTTTATAACTGTTCAAAAATTCATTTCCAAATTTTACTAGCAAATTTGAAAGAATATCAATCTACTGCTCTATTTTTTTAAGTTTAAAAATAGGCTAATCGTAAATAAGCCAATAATTCAATTTTAATACAGTTTTATTTTATTGGATCATCTTGTTGATAAACATTCAATGAATAAAATTTACGCCATTAGTATTCTTAGTCTACAAACTATAAAATTCAACGTTAACTTTTTAATTGGCTCTCAACTTACGCGTGCAATTACCACCTACTAAAAAACATTCACCATCAGTGCGAACAAATTCAGAAAGCCAACCAATTGTAGCACACGTTCAACGCGATAAAATTAAAAACGTCCATTCACGGAAGTATTTACCAAACGCGGCATCTTCGTCCCTTCCACGTTCGATATGTATTTTAAAGGTCGAAAACTCGGTAAGTTTAGGCTCAACGCGCGCGAGTTCTTGCGTACACACACATATACGTGTGCACATTCGCACGTTGTATACACATACGTAAAAGCTCGACAAACGCGGCCAACTGTTGCGTCCCGTGACGACGGCTGCAACGCCTCTAGGGAATTAGGACCGCTTTCGCTCTTCGGGGAGTATACAGTACGCAAGGTTTTTCCTACCGTTTACATAATGTGCGCCTTTTCCGTCCGCGTTCCATTTTCCTCTTCGTTCTCTCTCTCTCTCTCTCTCTCTCTCTTTCTCTCACTCTTTCTTTTCTTATTTTATTTCTCATTATTTTAACATCGCGCTTATTAGCGCTCGGATGCGGAAACGTTGTAGAAGGTGGCAGGGAAGTATTTTGTCGGGATGAAATTTTAATAGGCAAGTTATGCATTCGCTGTTTAAGCTTTTGATTAAAACGTGGAAAGTTAAATGAACAATGAGAAATGAGAAGAACAATGAGGCTTTTGGAATATTCTTTTCTATGGTCGGTTATAACCATTTTTTTTTTTCTTTTTAAGTTGCAATTTTATTAATTATAGAAATGATGTGGACTTAAATTTTCAATGAATAAAAAGTCCCTCGATTAGCTTTAAAAAATTTACTTGAATGAAATGACATTAAATATTGCATCATCAAAAGTTTAATCTACTTATAAAATTTAATTATTGGAATTTTGTAAATATTCGTATATTTTAAAATATTCTTGATAATTTAAAAATTTTTAATGTAAACGTTAATTTAAACTTATTATCATTTTAAAATACTTAATGCAATAGTGCAATTCATTGGCTCAAAGAAACTAAAAAGAAACAAATCTTTTGAATAGCATTATAAAGCTAAAAATTTAAGTACCTTTTAACTTTACTTCATTTTCTTTAATTTTACATTTTTACCTTTTACGACTTCTCGCGAAGAGAGCGCTTCGTTATCATAATAGATAATTAAACAATCTAAAAAGTATATAACTCATGCTACGGAAAAATATTATTTTACGATTCGATTTTAGCATTAGGTGTTACGAAATTCCTAAATTTATTTGCATAGTCGAACGAACGCTTACTTAAATTAATGTATCCAATTTTATGTTCGCGTACTTTAAAGATATTTTACGTTTACCAAGATTCGTTGACAATTTATACATTTGAATGATTTTGGGTGAAACTATCATTGCGTCAAAGAATGTTAAATTTGTAAATTTTATCAATAATTATAGCAGAGAATAAAATTAACTTCTAAAAATGTAAAAAAAAAAAAAAAGAAAAGAAAATAAGCGCGGACTAAATAAAATGGCAACAAAATCAAAATAACAAAACTTTGTAAAGTCAAAAGATATATCTACTCTCAGTGGTGTATAGCAATGCGAAAGAGCGCGCGACAGTTTCACTTTTATCCCCTCTTATATCATCTCGCTGAGCCTTCTCATTACTCTCGCACGTATACGCCTCTCTTTACGTACGTATTCTCTCTCGCGAGTGTATGGAGTGCCGGTCGCGACGTTCAGTCAACGAGATTCACCGGGATTAAGATTCATAAGCGCTCTCATTTTATATTTACGTTGCGTTGCGTCACAAGGGCTTACCAAGCGTGCGCCTCTGTTTCTTATTGGAATTAATTGATACGTGTTATGTGTTCCGACGAATTTTATTTCTTATTAGTTATTTGTTAGTTGTTTATTGTATTAGTTATTTGTAGTTATTTTGTTGTTATTTTTAATAAGACTTGTGCATAGTGTTCAAAAATTGATTAAAGTATTAATATTGAGTTTTAAAATAACGAATTTATTAGACCTGTATTATGCATATCTGGATTATAAAAATAATTTATAAAAAAAAGATAATTAAAAAAAAAAATTCAAGCTGAACGAATTATAAAAAATGACAAATAGCTCCGTTAGATTGTGATTTTTCGCTTACATCGCCATTTTTAACTTTAATCCCGGAAAATCCGGGTATTCTATAGGAGCTCGCTTATATAGACGCTATATTTTAATCCATGTTTATCAAGTAGGGTATATCCCTCTAGTTCTACATATCTACTGTGAATTTAATGCATTAAAAAAAAAATATATATATATATATAGTTGAAAAATAAATTAAGAAGTTTATTTAATTTATTAATTCTACTCAATTATATACAATTTTGAAATTTTAATATTTAAATTTTTAAATTTGTTCGTCGTAAAATCATCATTTTTCTTTAAATAATGTTTATTTTATTTTTCGATGCAACAATTTTTCAAAATTATAGTTTCAAATCAAATATTTACTCAAACAGTTCCAACAAAGAATCCCGATTCCACTGAAATTTTAATAGGATATCTGTACATAAGAGCGAAAAGAAAAGAATCAAAAAAAAAAAGAAAGGAATGATGAATGAAGAAAATGCGTCTATGGCAGAAAGCTTTTGAAAAGAAAGGTACGTCACAATAAGAATAAAAAAAAAAGAAAGAAAACTATGGAAACACGAAGTATATGTCTCATATGCTTTCTCTTTATGAAGACGTACGATGTACCCATCAAGAATTTTATCAACGTCTCGTACATACTTGCGTTCTATATTGGTCGACATTGACGACGGGGGTCAGTAAATTCCATTGAAATTAAATAATTCGATTTGGCTTTTACGTTAACAATAATGAAAACTTAATTTTTTGAAATTTATAAACTAATATAAGATATTGTAAAATTTATAAATTAATATAAGATTCGTAAACGTAATGTGTAGATGATCAATATAATTAAAGGAACAACTATTAATTATTATTGATCTCAGATATATGGTAAGTGTATAACCCTTTCGCTTCGGGAGTCGAGTCCGCCGAAGTGTCGTCACCGAACCGAAGCACGCGCTAGAAATCGCGCGGATGTCGGATATATCCGGCGCGAAAAGGTTAATCTTGTAAAAAATAAACAAAATTAGTAACGCATATTTTCTGCGCATATTGCCATAAGTGAATTAAAAATAAATCTTATTTTTGAAAAATACTTAAAAAAAAAAATTCTGGTTTTTATAAAATATTTAGATGTTTGATTTTCCGCACCCAAAATTTCCAAAAAGGAAAAAAAAATATCATATAAAATCGAAATAGAATTTAACAAAGAAAAAGAAGACACAACTATAATGCGTTCCCATTAAGTTTCTAGAGTCCCGATCGAAACTTGGGACAAGCTTGTTATGTATGTCGCTCTCAACTTTAATGGACGTATTAAGCATCCCTCGAGAGCCTTTGTTCCCACGCAGTATTCGAAAACTACCCCAGAAAGTTCACTCGATAGCTACCGTCCAAGTACGCCAGAGAGTCGAAGATGCCGCGCGACCTCTTTTGTAAAGGTTGGTCGTGGTAAGCGTCTACGTTATGTTTTTACGAGTTTTGTAACTGATCCGTCAATTCTTTGGTTAACAACTAATATTCCTTCGAGAGAAATTTGGATGAAAGCGAAAACGAAGAGAGGCGTAATTCTTTCGAGAATAGTGTGTTGTATTAGTTTATAAAAATGGTTCACTGTTCAAAGATTGAAATGAATTTGATAATCATAAGAATATTGTTTATCAAATAAGATTAAAAATTAAAAATCACTGATTAATATTTATATTTTGACAACGTCGATGAATTACTTATAAGTAAACGTTATGAATATAAAATAAATATTAAAGCTCCTTCGTAGAAGATTTACGTTATATACTTGATTTTCAGGTTAACAGATTAACAGACTATTCCAATAAATGTTGCAAAGTTTACATTAGAATTCGTGTTATTCCTACATTGTTCTCAGTTTACTGCAATATGACACTCGGGGGAAATCTCAATTACAGTTCACGTTGATTTTACGCGATACAACCTTGCAGTGTGCATAATGTTTTGGTAGTCATAAAACTATTTAAGATTAACACGTGAAACCAAAATTAATATTTCTAATGTTCATCGTTGATTTTAGTTAAATATTGTTATTAACACTCATGCATTTTAATTTTGTCAAAATTTTGTATTCAAAAATTAATTTAACGAAACGAATACATTTTTTAATATATGATTTTGGTTAATGGATTATTGATAAATGAATGCAAATAAATATAACTAGAAAAAATTTACTTTAAGATATTACAGATGTACATAAAAGAAGGTTTGACCATTACCCATGAAAATATAAAACTTTGAGATTTATTCTCAACATTGGATATGGAGATCTCGACAAATCATTAATAATCCGAGAGTAACTGAGTAAGAGTAAGTTATTTGTCGGCTACGGAAACCTCGGCGTTAATATACAAATTCAACGTCGACAGAATTAGCTACTAAACACTCGGATACTCGTACACCTACAAAAGCTCCTGTATGCATGTGGAAATCATAAAGTGAGAGGAAGAGAAAGAGAGGGAGAGATCAAGAGAGGAAGAGTGAGCGAGAGACGAGGGGGATAAAGCTTAATGAAACGAAGCTCACAACTAGCGAGACATAATCTGCCTATAATTTGCCCAGGAGCCGTCAACTATGATTATCCCGTGTCTCGACCTAACTTCTCGTGAGCTAGACGCGTGAGAACGGCAAAGTTTGCCTAAGCGGTATATTTGGCAAGGCAAATTTTTTTTTGACGTGTTTGATATACAATCGATCAACTTGTGAACATTGAAAATAAATTTTTAGTATAATTTAAATTTGCTTTAATTATATAAAATTATTGGCATTTTTTGAATAGTACAGTAATTTATGTATTTGAAATGTTAAACAAAAGATTTTTCGTTACTTTTTTTTATTGTAATGCGATTTTGAACAAAAGTGCAACGCAATTTGCACTTGCACGTGTTCACACGCACAAATAATTCTCCCTTCTTATCGGATTTATTAGGCGCCATATAAAGAGAGCTTGTCCGGCTCGTCTGAAACACGTCTCCTATGCGAGGGGGTTCGGTCGATTTTCTCGTAGTTTCTTATTCGCGAATTTAGCGGTACTCATGAGTATCGCCTTACACCACTACCCAATCACACGCTAAAATTTCTCTCTCTCACTCACACACGAAATTATCTGTATCGTCGCAAGCGGGCAACGAAGTACACTACTGGCCGCTATATAACCTTTCAAAATAACTCTTTCTCGCACTCGCTTATTCCAAGGGGACGATGTACACGGACAAGCGTAACCCGGCAGCGTATACACCCTCTCCGCTATTTTCTCTAAATCTTCAAACTCTTGTCCCTTTCTTCGCGACAAATTTTCCTTTCTTTAAGACTCATTCTCAAAAATTCGTTAATCCGTCACTCGCTCTGCCTCCACTCGAACCAGCTCGTACATGTAAGCTATATATACGCACATACGCATACACAGACATACAACTATTCATGCATACGCTTTGACCTCTCTCTTATTCTTTCATAACGTTTACCACGTTTTATGACTCATTATTTTAAAAACAAAACGAAAGAAAATAGTACTTTGGAAGTTTATTTATTCAAAGACTAATAAATTAAAATTTAATAATTTTTCATTTTATTATTTGCCTAATATCTGTTAATAAAACTTATAAAAAGTATCTTTTCAGTTTCTCGAGTAAATAATAATGCCACTATTGACCAACTTAGAAATGGCGTAAAGACAAAGTTTAAAGTTATGCATATTCAAAAGAAAGATTAGCAAGAGGAAAGCTCTTAGAATAATAATATTCATACATATATATGCATAAGGGATTAGCTTAATAAAAAAAGTGACCTTCGGTTAATGAAAATTAGAGTACGGATATGCAACTTCAAGTAAAATAATTTATTGATCGTTTTAAAATATTTAAAAATTAAAAAAAACCCTTTCTTCGCTAAATTACATTTATTATCAAGCGTACGTTATAAATTATGAATTAATTTATCAGTTTAATCTGTATTTCACATCCACAACGGGCACGAAAAAAGAACTTTTCTCCATTTCATCGAAAGTATATCTACAAGTTTCTCAACGACTTCCGAAGCTGTCTAGCCACTGGAGAATGTTGTGCAAGGGATTAAGTAGTTGCTCAGCAATTACGGCTGATACTTGAGCTTCTTAGTTGGATCTGGCATTACCGGGGAGGTCAGATAACCATTTGTTTCGAAGTGAAACGAAGAAAATACATCTTTCTCTCTCTCTCTCTCTTTCTTTCTTCTTTTTTTTCTTTTTCTTAAAACGAATGCGGCAAATTGAATTTTCTCGATTAATTCTACATTTAAAGGAAATATCTTGGATCACGTATACACTTTATTTAAGTGGATTATTTTGCAAATAATAATTTTAAATTTTAAATTTAATGCTCGTTAAATCAAATATTTTTCCTTGTATCTTGTATAATCCAAATATATATGTATTAAGTAATTAATGCTTTATTAAAATTATTATAATGAAATTGGATCGAATTAATTAAAAGAAGGTATTATTTTCTTTTATAAAACGTTTTAATATAAAACAATAATGTACTAATTAATGATCTAAAGTTAAATATATTTATTTATTTTATCGACATCTTCATTGATATTTTCTTATTTCTTGTCCGTATATTAAAAATAAAAATACAAAAATTGACGTAATTTTATAGTCGTGCATCTACTCATACATGTAATGTATAGAGTATTAAGGTTCAGACGTGATCTCGAAAGTTTGCGAGGGATAATGGATATCTTAGCTTGATGGACATCTTAGCGTAAAAGTTTGGACGATCAATGCAAGGTATATAAGAGAAACTCCAAGTCAGCGTGGACCCATTGTTGACCGTCTCTTTGTCAAAGCTAATACACACAGTGGTAAATCCTACGTTGTTCATCGTGATAATATAACATCTGGCTAAGCCAATAATCGAGCATAAAAATTTTAATGCTTTCTTCGAGTTGATGTGCGGACTGTATAATTTGACGCGTTTCATGAGGTAGCAGATCTTTATTTTTCATAAGCGGTTATCTGCCTGTCAATTTATCATTTGAAGCGCGTTTTTTAAATATCCGAAAATTGGGATGAAGTCATTTATTTTTAATTTGTAGCAATGAATTTTAATAAATCGAATAACGAAAATAACGATCAACTAACTTCATTTCAATATCCATGTCATTTTGAGAGCAGCATAAAATATGTAAGGCGAATAACAAGAGAACAATGGCGCTATATTTCGGTATCTCAATAAGATTATATCGGTTATTACCGACAACACATGCAAGTCTAGATTATTACTCCGCATCGTACACAATATATAGTACTCATCCGATAAAAGCGAGTACAGTATCAACTGTATCCTCTTTAATAGCTTTTGAATAAGAGTCGTGTACCTAACTACAAATTACAAACAGATGACTGATACCCCATGTAATAGACTTGGTTAACAATCTATCCTAATAATTTTATTCTAAGCGAGCGTTGCTGAATTTGTGAAATTGCCGTTTGTTAAACAAAATAATTAACGATCGCGAATGGTGTGTTTGTTGTAACTGGTGTGTAATTGTACCGTCGAGTGATAAAGATCGTTGTGTCATGCTTCCAATATAAAAAATAAATCTATCGTTTGTTTAAGTACTAAACTTACTATTGAATACGAACATTTAATGCATTTATAAAATAAAATATTAGAAATTATCGCAATAAGTAAAATCTTCTTTTTTTTTTTTTTTTTGTAATCGTGCGTAATTTTTTAAATTAAAGTACACTTACCAAAGTTAATTATTGTAAATACATCGGGATTTCAGTTTATCGCGTTATTGCTTTTATTTAATTTAAAACAAAGAGCCGTAGAACATAACAAGCAACAGTATTGCGTTCTAACTCTGATTCAACGTCGGCAAACAAAATTCGACATTGGCGTCGAAAACAAATAAAGCACGTAGGGCTAGTTAACGACTGTAACAATCGGCATATTGATACGGTACATACGAAATTGAATAAAAATGTCTATGGAAAACAATGCGCAACTTTGTCACGGACGAGCGAACGCGAAAAGTACGACTAACGTGTGGAATATAGTGTTGTGAAATTGAATTTGATTATCGGAACGAAAATGATCGAGTAAATCGAGAGGAGAATTTATACGACAAAAAAAGATTAAGCAAAATCTTTAGTGTTAGTAGAATGCAGTTTTTATAAGCGAACAGAATAACTTGAATTATAAGCGACAGAGAATAATAATACACTTGATTTCAAGTTATTTGTAACTTACTTTCCATAATCATAATCTTTCAAAATGACGCGAAATAAACGTCGAGTATAGTTTAGTAACAAATCAATTCGATTGTTTTATGACAATTTAAAAACTTACCTAAGATAAAGCAGTGAAAGAGAAAATAAAATATAAATAAATACTGAATACTTTTAAAAATAAGACATATTTCAATGCCCTCAATAGATTGATACCATTTTTTTTTAAAAACTATAATTAAAATTTATAATAAAGTAATTCGTTTAACTATTATTGTTATACATTTCATTGCATTTAAAATTTTTATAAAAAATCTAAACCATAATAAAAGAGTACCTCTCGTAAACGAAGCCGTCCGATTCGCGATTTCTTTCTCGCCAATTTTCTCCCTCATCCTTTCAACCAATTTTTTATCTCTCTTCTCGTCTCACTTGTTTCTTTCCCATCTTATCGCCGTAAGAGATCCTTTCGCTTTGCCCAATCCAATTACCCGTAAATCCGCGCGTTCATCTTCACTCCTTAAAACGCCTGTCCGGTCGATCGAATCACAACTAGCTCATAAAGAGCTGGAGAAGGAGAAGCGAACGAAGAAAGACGTAACGTAGTCGTCCTCTTTCGACTTGTTCTCGTTGCTCGTTTCAAGTTGAGTCGTTGCGTTTGCTTTATATGAAACGAACTTTATGCTACCCACCCTCTCCCTTTCATTTCTAGATTTAATGAACCGGTACCGGCTAATGAGGTATACTTGAACTCGAAATTCTATTAACTGCCTTTTAGATATGAAGTGTTCTTATCAAAGACTATTACTACTTATTACTACTCCGTTTGCAATTCTTTTAAACCACACTTGTTAAAATTACGATTATTCTAATTGTGCGACGTTTTTTCAATTTATTGTTTTAAAATTTTAAGACTTTTGTAATTTAGTTTTTTGGAATATTTATTCATTTTTATGTAATCAATTAGTTTGTTACATTTCAAAGATTTTTTTTGTCTTCTTGATAAATAAATTTATTTCATGATAATTAATTTATTTTACAAGCATAATTTATTTATCATAAATAGAACATAATTTTTTAAAATTTATTGTAAATTTTATATCATATTTTATGACTATTATACTTTCTATATTTTAAAAACTACAAAATTGTAATAAAATTTTAATTCTTTACGTTTATTAATGATAAATGACAATATGGTCAGAATGAATTTTTGCTCACCCGAAACAAATAAATTTCAATAATTATGATTTCATTGAAATGAGAAATTATTATAATTTTGTATTTAATTACAAAATATTTTTCACAGAATTAATATTTTCTGATGTAAATTTAAATACCCTACTATTTATTATTTAAAGAGTTAATAAAATTTAATATGATTTATAAAAATGTATTTTGAATATCAAATGATACTTAATTTTTTGGCATACTGAAATTTTTTAATTTAAGAATGACAAATTTTCCATGATTGGACTTCATTAAAAGAAATAAAAGCATAGAAATGAGAAAACTTATTTGTAATCATATAAAAGCTTGAAAATAAAGTACAAAAAAATTTGGTTTTAATTCTATACGATGAAGAAATAATACAATTTGTGATATTTCAGACATTCTCATAAAGATATTTTCTTTAGCTAAGTGATAACGAGACAAAAAAGAGATTATTTTCTTTTAGACGTTGAGAGGATATTGGACTTATACTTTCAGAATTTACATTTTTTTAAGAAATAAGCGTGGAATTGTATGATAATCATGGACACTAAACTATCTTGATTGAAAATGTTTATTGTAATTAATATATTCAAAGGATTCGAATAAATGAAATATTAATTTGTAAATTTAATTATCATCGGTAAAATTTCTTTAATATTTTTATAGCTTAGACATTTTTTATTGTTTCCTTCATCTATGTTTCGATTCTAATATTTAACTGCTCCTTGGTTTGTAATCCTAAGTTACAGTAGGAAAATAAGATCCGCCGAAACAATTATCAACAGATTAGCAAGCGAGCACCAATAAAATGTTTATTGTGCTTTTTTAATTTATCGTCGTGTTTTTACAGTCAAAACTTCTTTATCATACAAGAAAAACTTACGAGAAAATTTAATGGAAAAGTAAACCAAAAAAATAAAAAAATATATATATCGTAAAAAAACGAAAAATAAAGTTAATAATTGCCTACCAGATAATTTTGTTTCCTTCCCTTCATCATACAAAAATATCTCCAAAATCCCTTTAACAAAGTTTCTCATTTGAGCATCATAAAAATCAAACACAAACCAAGAAAGTAAACGACGCTACCCAAACACGCATTGTATCTTTCAAAAAAAGTACGAACATATCCCTAATCGCTCGTACGCGAGAACTTTGTTAGAACGAAAGCTTTATAAACATTAAACGAGCGGCGATCGTCGGTGCGCGGCTCGATAAGTGACCTATATTAAGGCCACGCGCGTCCGCATTGCATATCGTCATTCCGAGAGAAAGAAAGAGAGAGAGAGAGAGAGAAAGAGAGAGAGAGAGAGAGAGAGAGCAGGGGTGAAGAATCTCCCGCGCGATTCACGACGCATACACGCGAGCGTGCCATCGGCCCGTGCGCGCGTTTGCATTAGAAATTCATCAAGCTCGCGCGAGCTTGTATATACAGGGGCGCGTGTGTGTTTTAGCGTCGCTTTGTTACGAATTTCAATGGTTGCGAGAGAGAGAGATATTTTATGTGAAAAGTGGAATTCATTTGGGTAATGGCTTCGTAAAGTTGCTGTTGGTGTTAGGTTTGATAATTGTTTGATATTTGAAAATATTGATAGGCACACACACGAATATTAAAAATTGAACTATAATATCTGCAAAAAAAAAAAATAAAATAGGTACCGTCAATCGATAACGAAAAATTTTTCATTACCTCGATACAAAACGATTTTTACTCGCGTTATGCAAGATAAAATTTTCTCTTTTTCAGATCAAGCCGCGCGAAAGTAGTTCCAAGTACAAATTGTAGCAGCTAGCACATACTACAAAGAGCGTGCGTGTTTATGTGCAAGTACCGATCGACATCGTTTGAAATGTTCAATCGCCTGGTAAAACGAAAAAAGCTTTCGTATAACCGTCGAAAGCAGAAGTCCTCGGCTTTTCTTTGTGCGCTCCTCAAAGAAGGCAGACTACTCGCCGTGAACAAAAAGGAAACGAAGAAGAGAAATAGATGGATAAGAAAAAGACGAAGGTGTTGGCCGCTTTGAAGTTTCGAGTTGTTAAATGATCGAGATGTACGAAAGTGCTTTTTGAAGGTTTTTTGTATTCTCATTAATCTTCGGATATTCCACTGTTTAATATTGGTAAAATCGCATTAATTTTAAATAATAATTGATATTTTATATGATTCCTTAATCATCGGAAAAAAACGTTTTACAAGTTTTTAAATAATAAATTTAAGGGTGCAGTTTCAATAGACGTAGAAGAGAGAATAAAAGATAAGTGCAGATGTAGAACAAAGAGTACATATACGTGTGAACGCATACAAGGAGTCAAAAGGGTGAGAGAAAGAGAGAGAAAGTGTGCACACTGTGAATATTGAATGTATATGCCGCTATTCAAGTCTAGAGGTAAACTTCGAGTCGAGCCATAAACCTACAACTTCGATATATGTACATTCCAAGATACAATGTGAATTTTTTTCTTATTTATGTTTTGTTTACTTTGCCTTCTTTTTTGCACGCTTGCTTGCCTTATATTTAATATATTAACTTAGAACATGATTTGATGAAAATAAAATTTATATAACGCTTATATAATTTGGTACCGAACGAATTTAAAGTCAATGGCTGACTATTTTAAGATATTACCACTTACACGAAGAATTTCTTTCTTGAACTATAATCCTATAAATGAGGTACTTTATAGTGAATCAATTTATTGAATTCATCAATCATTTATAAAGATTTTCACATTTTAATACGACAATATCTTGATGTAATTCAAAAAAATTGAATTACTCAATATCTTGCGACCGAAATATAATAAATTAATCATTAAAATTTTAAGTTCATTGTAAATTTTATAAATTTTACATTTTACATCTTATCACTTACGCCATCCCATTAATGAATAAAAATATAAATCAAAGGTTACACTTGTACGTCGAAACAAAGAATAACCCAAGTGGCACACACACACACAGATCGGTACACGAAAGTCGGCAAGCTACACGGGCGATTCATTTTTCAAACACGACAGCTCTTTTTCGCGACTCCTCCCCGAAAGTGAATTTCACTCGAGAGAGGTACGAGCCTCCATTTAGCTCCGCTTCCAACCGTAAAACCTTAAAAGGCAATCCATTCGCCGAGCGAGCCTCTAAAATTCTCCTCGTAACTTTCCATATACCCGCCGTATAGTGCTACGATAACTTTTATTCGTTCCATGGGAGAAAAAGAGAGTACGGAAGGGGAGAGAAGAAGAGAAAGAGACAACGAACATACAACTACCTTGTGGACGTACGCGAGCTCTACGTGTCAGATACAGGCACGCGGCGTTGGAGGGTAATTGCCCGAAGCATTGGCGTACTCTTCTCCCGTCTTTATGTGTTTACGTACAAGTGTCAATGTATGTATACATTGGTTGGTTTGGTATGGTTACGAATCCATAAGGACACGCTGGTGGTGTTGTTACTGCTGAAGCATGGCTTGAACGCACTTGCAAGTTCTTTCGTTTTGCGATGAATAAATAGAGCGGATGAGTTTAATTCGTTTAAAATTGTGATTTATGACATTTGCGGACGATGTTTATTTTACATTGTTGTCGAATTTTTGTAAATTCATAAATTATTAATTTTACTTATAATTTTAACGTTATTTTTAGAACGACGACAATTAAATTTTTATGCGCATTAAATTATTTTTTAATATTTTGTTTGAATATTCATAATACGAGCCGAAGAGAGTTTTTTATAGTATCCTCTAAATATCTTTTTATTAGTCATATAGTATTTATTTATAAGATGAAGTAGCAAAATATTTTATCCGAATATAATGTAAATATTATCAAACATTTAATGTAAATATATTTATTTACATAATCATATGCACATATTTACGTTTCATGCATTATAAATGCACCTATTCATTTATTAACCCTCTCATTAAAAATATCTGGTTCTAAATTTGAGTGACTAAATTCATATTTTATAAGAACTCAAATAAAAGCTAAAAGTGTAGTAATTTAAATATTCATTAATATCTGTAAAATATAGAATTTTTATTCTAAATAAATTACGTGAAATAAATAATGTATAATTATTCTCGATAAAAAATAGTTTCATTGCTTTTTATTAAGAAGCAATTACTCTAAATGTGATTTTCTTTAAATTGAGGTTTTATTGTTATAATAATGAGCCAATAATAAATATTTTTATTAAAAGAAAATAAATACGCAATATTGCATCGAACAATATGACTTATTATCCTCGTTAAAGCCTAAAATTCTCATTGCATCGAATTGTTTAAATTAATAAAATGCAATTGTTAAAGCGTTCTATTCGATACAACGTAATAAATAAATTTCTTATTTATCGAATAAAATACAAATAAAATATTTTATTTATATATTTTATTATTTTCTTTTTTACTGTAACAAATATCTTCAAACCACGCAATTTTAATCGTTTTAATTAAAAACTACAAAGTTAAATTTGAAAGTAAAAATAAAAACGGATTAAAGAATACCGGAACGCGTTCATTTATTTCGTTAACTTTTCGTTTTTATTTTTTAACGAGTTGTTTGCACATTTCAATTTATTTACTGATAAATTCTTCCAATTTATCTGCGTTTTATTTAAAATAGATTTTAATTGGATACTGCCAATATAAGTGGATCTAGATTTTGATTTTTCTAGAGTTTTATGTATGTGTGTGCATATATATTTAAAGAAGAATATATTAAAACTTAAATACACACGCATGATTTTAATTTTAAATGAATTTATTTTTTAATTTTTAATATCAATCATTTTTTTTATAGAAAAATAAAAAAAATGTATAGAAAAATAAAAACCAGTACGTTATAATTTTGAAAAATGTTACATTAAAGAATGGGTATTTCAAGTCATTCATTGCTCATTTGATTCACAACGCACCTCACAAACGATTCATTCTACTTTTCGCAAAAACCATTAAATCACGTGCGCGATAACTTCAAACCTCGTACTCCAAGAAGAAAGAGAAGGAGTGAGAGAGAGGAAAGAAGAAAGAGTGAGAGAGTGAAAGAGAGTGAGAGTGAGAGAGAGAGAAATAGGAAAGGAGAGCGAGTGTGTGAGAGAGAGAGAGAGAGAGATCGAGTCTACTCAGGAATCGGTTGACGATGTCAATCACCTCTCTGTATAAGCATGTATCGCACACACATTGCCGATAACGGGGCGAGCTACATGAATAATGGATGAAAAGCTCGAGCTAAGGCATCGGTTCTCTCGCGCTCGTTGATAAGGAGTCCGTTGGATCGTTCAAGGTTTCTTGCCGCTTGACTCGAACGGCGCGATGTTATCTATTATTTTGGGCCGCTGTACGACTAATTAGTGCGCGCAAGCGGATTTTACACACCGGAGAAATTTTTGAAAGACGAAAGCCGTGGCTCTGCGTTTACGCGAAGAGGTATAACGTTACAGAGGGTAATAAATTGTAATAAACGATTAAGATACACAAGAGGAAGATCGTTGCGTTTGATGGTAAAATTAATTTTTGAAATTTTCAATGATGTGTACTGAAGCTTTATATTGTACGGTGTTTTTCAATTTTGGTAAAAAAGTATAATAAATAATTGAAGATTAAAGTTTATCAATTCATAGTTAAAAGAAAAGTAAAGTTTTGGTATCGCTAATCTGAAGAAAGAAATTTTTAATTTATTTAAAAAACCAATAAAATTAAACGTGAACGAAAATTTATAATAACATAAATATATAAAAGTTTGCGTTTTGCTGAATCGATCGATTCTTTAATCTTGACAAATAATAATAAAAGTTCCGTAAAAAAAAATTAAATTTTAATTAACCGACATAGATGAAAATAACAATTCAAATATAAATATTTTTATTATTTATCCATACATTCGAATAGAAATTTAATTATCGCGTTCAGCGCCGTTCTATTTATAATGAAATCGATCAAGTAAAGTTATAGAATTCGAAGGTCATGTTAAAAATAAAGGAGCTTTTAAAAGATTCTCATATAAGATATACATCTATTTTTAATGCATTGCATATGTACATTATTCATTTTCGTTTTCCATATATTGGCTAAGTACAAAATAGCTTTATGCATTGTAAACCTGACTATATATGTGAAGTTATGTTCGAATAAAGCGAACGCATTTGAACCATATTACAGATAAGCTTTAATGGCTTCTCTGTGACACTGTGCTTTCATTAGAGTAAAATTACTTTTGCTTTTATTTTTTGTAATATTTTAAAACTAATAATTGAATTTGCATTCAAAATTGTTAAATATGTAAACTACTTTAAACTATTTTGAATGATAACTTTTTAAAATATTTATTCCGCTATTCGTTTACTTTTATTATTTGTTTACGATGATGCACTCTAAGCTAATGATATACTCTAAGCTTTTAACTAAAATAAATTTACTAAACGTGAATCTGCAAAACAAATTCAAAAATTAATCTATTGTATAATCAATTCACATATAAAATGAAAAGATATTTGGAATGACAATTTTTAAAGATGTTTCTTCGTAATTGGACGTCATTCGATATAATCAAATTATACGTTAGACAATTAAATTTAAGTTATTTTTATTTAACTTTTACGAAATAGAAGTGAGCAAACTTTCAAAGCATGCATTAATTGTAGATAAAAATTTGTATTGCTGCAATTTTCAATTAAGTCCATAAATGAATCTCTTAAAATCAGTTTTTAATCGTTTCGCCTTCCTTTCGCTGTTTTCTATCTTTACTTGAAAATGATAATAAAGGTTAAAGATTGTCGCTGTAAGCGATACCTCGATATTATTAAGAATAATTGCACTGTTATCGGTAGAAGGCGAGAAGAAAAGAGAGAAAAAGTATTCATTGAATAATTCAATTTGAGCTAACGATATTTAACGCAAATATTAAATACCGGTTACTTAAAAGTACATTGAGCCATTCATTTATTAATTATTGAAGGTTATGTTTTAGGAAAGAAATAGATAAGTGCAATTTTCGTAAAATTTTTTTATAAAAAAAAATAGAAATATAAAAAATTGCCAAAATTATTAACGAATCCCCTTCAAATGATAAAACACAAATACTTGAACTCGTTAAAGCGAGAACTTAGCAAACAAAAGAAAAAAGAAGCGCATCACACGATTCCAATGAGCAAGAAAAGTATATTTTCGAGTACCTTAGGGACACCGGGAGTACGATGTCGAAATTACCCACTCGTTAGGCCCCTTTTTTGTACTTTTGCTTGTATTCCACTTTTACAACTCGTCAAAGTATAGAAACGAAGTAAGCCTCGTTCGCTTGAGTGGAAAAATAAGTGGCATTCGAACCGATAATTTCTTGCGCGTGTAAGTACGCATCTATATTTGAGAAATAGAAAGAGAGATGGAGAGAAAGCAGGAGGATAGAAGAGAGAAACATTAGCTTCAACGAGTTAGAAAAGATAAAAGAAGAAAAAAGTTTAGAGAAAACGAAAATTCGACCTTTTTTAAATAGCGAATGTATCTGAATGACTTTTCTTCATCATTATTTTTCTTAAATCTATTTTATTCTTCGCTACTCAAAAAATTATATTAATTGATTGCGAATTAAATCTAATTATTCAAACCAATGACTTTTTCAACGATAATGCAGCCAACTTTTTAATTTAATTTAAACGATAAATGAGTTTTTTACGACGAAAATTTTTAAATATTTTTATCGCTTGATTTTATATCTCTTGGTCACTTGGTACCATATGCTACATCATTTAAATTAAAATATTTTATAACGCATCATATCTATTTTTAATTAATTTTTTTCGTTCAAAAATTTCGTTATAGGAACATAAAATGTGCGAACTGCTTTAAAAAAAACATGAAGAATATGCAAATATGCACTTAAAACGAAATGAATAATTACATAAAAGTTGGTATTTTAAATATGTGTCAAAAAAAAAACATACTAAAAATTTCACCTAACATTCTTCGACAAAGTAGTAAAAAATTAAAAATTATTCAGCTGTGAATAATTTACTTATAATTTTGCTTTAAATATTATATATTATATTAGAATAAATTTTAAATTTATGCACATGTAAAAATTAAAGAAAAAAATAATAATGTGCTATTTACATAACACGATATATGTCAAATTATTTATGTCTATGTTTTCTTTTGTTAATGAATGAGAAAATATTATTTATTCTACTGTAAAAAAAAAAAAAAAAAAAAAAAAAAATTATTTCATCAAGCAAAAATAAATTTTATAAAATTGATAAAAAAAAAAAAAATATGGATTCGATTTTACAATCCCTTTTTTTAATTTTAAAAATCAGAAACAAAATCAGAAGCGAAACTCTTTCGAATCAAAATAAAGTGTCCAGTATTTTTTTGATGTATTGCAAAATTCTTCGTATTTTCACGACTTGCTTATAATCGTAACTCACGCGTCGTAATAAATAAGCATATAATATGCGTTTCTATTTTATTGAATGCGGGAAGCTTTTAAAATGACAGTTTTTAATACGCATAAAGTGGAAAAAAAATTTTATTTTTTATGATAAAAAATTTACAAGTTTAAAATATTTTCATACAAATTAATACACAAAAAATATTAATCATGAGTTTGAGATTTCAGATAAGTAAATAATAAATTCGGATTTTATAAAATATTATATAAAAAATTATGTATTAATGATTTACTGAGATTTCTCAAAGCATTATAGCAATTTTTTTTTAATCGCAATAGACAACAAATGCATCATCCATCGTTGATTTATTAAAAACGAAACATTATTGACAAAATATATAAAAATAGAAACATTAATTCATTACTGTAAATACCTGCCTTGAATCGCTATAATCTAAACTTTGCCCTCTTTTCCTCTTCTCTAAAAATTATGATTAAAATAAACACGAAATTTCTGGCCTACTTCTGGGAACGTCTGCAAACAACAAAAAAAAAGTGCGCGGAACAACACTTTTACTTGCGCGACCAACCGCTGAGCTATCAATTTCAAATGCAAATATGGGGCAGAGCAAACAAAAAGTGTCATTTCCTAGCTGGTATTCAGTCGAGTTAAAGCAGCAGAGAGAGAAAGAGAAAGAGAAAAAGAGAGAGAGAGAGTTTACTCGATATATACCAACGCGTCGTGAAACTTTTAGTCATACACGTACACACAGGGCTGCAGGCACAACGGTTATTCTGCACGTGTTATTGATTTCCCATTGTTTATTTGAACCTATAACGAGACAAGTTAGAGGAAGAGTGACGGTGAGAGAGAGAGAGAGAGAGAGAGAGAGAGAGAGAGAGAGAGAGAGAGAGAGAGAGAGAGGGAGAACTTGACCGGTGACAAGGAGTATCGAATATTCGATTTTCTGGTGCACGGGCGAGCGAACTCGATAGCGTCTGACCGAATTTGAAATGCTTTACTGATTAGTCTATATGCGAAAAGTAAAGGAAAGGGGGTAGAGAGTAAGAAAAAAAGAGATAGAAAGAAGAAAGAAATAATAGACATTGATGTTATGGACACTTCTGCGATGAATTTTTAACGATCCCCGCTTTTTTCTATTAGTTTAGTAGTAAAAGTATTATTCTACGTATATTTTTATTTTATTTATTTATTTATTTATTTATTTTTTTTTTTAAATGTACACGCAGCAAAGAAGATTTTTTTTTCTTATTTCTTATTATACAGCAATTTTGAAAATTTTTTTATTGCTTGAGTTACTTTCTCGAAACTACAATAATTTAAAATATATTTTTTTCAATTTTTAAAATAAATAAGTACAATTATCTAAGATATTTGTTTTTATTTAATTAAAGAATTAAAAAATAAAAACAATTGTTGACCATTATTTTAATGCAAAATTAGTGATTAAAATTTTTTTTTACTATCAATCGCATGAAATACAAGAAACAACAATCCAAGCAACAAAAAGGGAAATTCAATATTAGACTTTTTCGGCTTGCGTTACGGCTGACAAAACCAACGTACGTTCTACTTAACCGCCTGAGGTGCATTAACTTTATTTGAAAATTAAATTAAATTTTCCCGGACGGGAAATCGAATAAATTTTAATGAAAGAAACATCTGTTTTTCATTTTCATTAAGCACCGCAGAGCTTATTAAATTAATAAATGAGTGATTTAAAATCGATCTAATTGAATTTAACCCAATCCAATGATGATTTAAAGAATATTTCAATAGTTCGTTGTTATTTTAATTGATTTTATCTTAAAGTTATTAAAATTTTTAGTATTGTTATATTTTATTAGAAAAATTGTCATACTCGTGAACGTTTTATGAACGGCAAGTCTTAATTAAATATGTGTAATAAACTTCATTATAAAATTATATAAAATTATTATTTCGAAATAATAAAATTTATAATTTATTCCGGTAGCAATATTTTGAAGGTATTATATACTTTATAAATGTGTAAAAGTTATGTTAATTCGTAGTACATTATTTTATAAAATTATTTAGTTCTATGAAATATTTATAATAATCTTATATGTAAAGAACCTTCGATCAAAAAAAATATATTATTATAATTTATTATAAAAAGTTTCGTTACATTCGTATCTTCAAGGATTACGATAATAATTCTTTTAAAATGAAAAAAACATGAATAAACATTTGCAGATAAATTAAAATTAAAAAAAAGGATTTATCAATAAAAAATGAAAGAAGAGGGGAAAAAAAATACTGAGAAAAATCACGCGAGCCTTGCCTATAAATTTCGTTCACTCGCGATTGCTCGTAAAAGAAAAATAACACATGGCATTGAATTTAACTAGTCTGTATGTAAAACTTTCGGTATTAAACATGTCACGCAATCTGAAACTCGAACAATATAGGCAGGGGAGGAGGGGGGGGGGTGAGGTAACTGCAATTGCAATGAAACGATTGTTAGCGTAAAACTTTGTGAAATTCGATGACAAAACCAACGGCAATCGAATACTTTCTCGTCTCGTTAGGCTCGCGAACGATAATAAAAACATCCACAAATAATTATGTTGCAAGTTTGGTTATTTATACGAACGGTGTAGCGTTAGCTATCGCTTTCATTGTTTCTCTTCTACCTGTTCATTCGACCTTCCTCTCTCTTGTATAATCTTTCGTCTCTCTCTCCCTCTCACACTTGTACACGGGACAAATAGTGGAATTCGGTGTAACGGATGTCCGATTTAGTAGCCAGTATGCACGCGCTGGGACAACGCGACGCGCGTATGTGCACTAACCTCCGGAATATGTATGCATGTAGACGCAGTGGGATATGTACACGCGCGTACAATTACGGAGACTCACGGCGTGTAAGCATATATATACATAAATACCAAAGGTGCAAACATGTTGCCTAGGTGCGTATGTTTATATAAAGTAGCGAGATATGCACGTATTCATAGATGTGAACGTATGCGTCGTAAAGTATACGTGCATTATTATTCGTGCATATGCGTGCATAAGCGAATGCAACGACACATACATTCATTTGTAACATATATACACACGTTTCTTGTTCGAGCGATTAAGGGAGGAGGGGGTTGGCCCACAAGCGGTTCTGGAATTTAAAAGGTTAACGAGTCGAACTGTTCGATTTTTTTAAAGAATGCAACAGAGTTTGATTGTATGCGTAAAAATGATCGTATGCAAGTGTACGAATGTATACGTAAATTATGTACATATAAATAGAAAAAAGGAATAATTTTTTTTTTTTTTTTTTTTACGTTACGATGGGTTTGCCAATACAAAGTGTTATTAAGGCTAATTATAATAGTTCGTTTTATATCGCGAGGAGTAAAGATAAAGATATATGAAAAATGCAGATATAGTTGTCCTTTTTTTAAATTTTCAATTTTTTTTATTTGTTGTATGAGATTATGGAAATTCGAAAATTTTACAGTACTTTTTAATAAAGAACAATAGATGTATGCGTTATTAGAATAAGTTTATTCTTTTAAAAACTTTTTTTAAATTAAAACGAAATTGCATTAATTTGTTTCATATATTTGTATCATATAATGCTTAAAATTATTACTTAACAAATTTGTAACTATTTTTGTATAAATCTAGGGATTAAGAGAAGTTTAATACTATATCAAATACAATATTATAATGTTTGTAACATTAAAAGTTTTAATGTTTTTTAAAACATTATTAAGACTGAAATTATATTATACTACTTATCCTACACATTTCATAAAACGTAATAAAAATAAAAATAAAAATGAAGATTATGAAAATAATACATTTCATAAATGCATAATGTATCTACACGGTAAAATAATGTTCACATATGCGATGAAAAAAAGCTTGAAAAATGCATATTTTTTGAAAAAAGAAAAAAAATTAAAAATGCCAACGTACAATCAAAGTTCAATATGACATTACAAAAATCCAGAATATTTTGTGTACTTCATGAGGTGAAAAGCAAAAGGCGAAATGAAAAGATGAAAGAAAACATAGTAAAAACCGAAGGAGAAAAGCAAATTCTCGCGAGTAAAACATAACGGAAGAGAAAACTCGTATGGAATATATTATTGTACACATCTATACATATACCGCATTAAAATGAAATTTCGATTTTCCCCTTTTCTCTTGGACGGGTTTTCACGAGATGTGCGCCCGTGCGATACATTTTTTTTTAAAAAAAACAGTTGCCACGTGTAAAACAGCAAGACGAAGAAATGAAAAGAAAATGAATACACGGAAGAGCTTTGAAAATTGCATAAAGAGCGTATGTTGTGAATTATTTAAAAAACAATAGTCAATGGTTTTGAAAATATAAAATCGTTCATTTCCGATATGAATTTTGTCGACTTTCTCTCCGTAATGGCTTTTTAATAAATAACGTCCGGAATAAACAACGTTTTTTTCTATTCGTCTCTTGCAAACATTATGGAATTATACGAGGTACAATTCAAATGATAATTATAAAGACAGTCGATAAAATAATGTTCATAATTTAAAGCTATGAAAAATAAATTATTGCAGATGTCACAAGTGAATGAAAAAAACATGTTATAATTTTATTTACCAATAGTATAAAACTACAATAGTATTTTGCTTTTATATAATTTCAAAAGCATAACGTCAAGTACATTTGAATACCAATGTATTTTTAGTCAAGATTTTATTGCGTATATATATGCTATGCATTTTTTAAGTTACTTTTTACGACTTTTAGATTTTTATTATTCATGTATACGCATTAAAAAAGTTTAAGAGGATATTGGATTTTACTCTTAAAGTTTATCAGTTACAAGGTTCACATATTTTTATTAAAAATATTTATTCATGTAAATGCAAAACATAATCTAATAATACAAGTTATCAATTTCAATTGGTTTTAACGAATATACTTAATTATTAAGGGGTTAGGCCACTCTAGAGGCCGAAAAAATAGGCTTTTTTAGGATTTTTTTTTCAGAAATACTACAAAATAAATAGAGATTGCAATAAAGAGTATTTATTATACATATCAGTGACTGCATACAAAAATTTTTTTGAAGCGATTAATTTCAAAATGGCGGCTGTGCAGCGTGTATCTCAAAACTGCATTTTTTAAGTTGTCCGGAAACATACTCGTAACTCAGACAATTTTCAACCGATTTACTTGAAATATTGAATATATATTGAAAAATACATTGTTTATGAAAGTACGTAGGATTTTCTTTTTATATTGCATAGTTCATTTGTTATTAACAATTATCTGATGATTTTTTAGGCAAATTTTTCACTTTCCACTTTGGAAGTGCGCCATTTGGCCAAAAATTAATATATTGATAAAAACCTACATACTTCTATAGCAATTATTATGTAAAATTAAAAAAAAAAAAAAAAAAAATTGGCTTATTATAATTCAAAAATTACAGGAGCTGTTTGTCCGGCCGTGAACCCCGAAAAAATGGAGACATCATCGGAAAAACGCTACACAGCCGCCATTTTGAAATTAATCGCTTCAAGAAAATTTTTGTATACAGTCACTGATATGTATAATAAATATTCTTTATTCGAATCTCGATTTATTTTGTAGTATTTCTGAAAAAAAAATCCTAAAAAAGCCTATTTTTTCGGCCTCCAGAGTGGCCTAACCCCTTAAGTTTAATAATATATTCTAATGATTAAAACCAATGTCAGTTAGAACGTTAAATCTTTTCACAATACTTGTTGTTCAAATTTGATGCAATAAATGCAAATACTAATACCATTATATTAAATCAATATAATGGTATTATATTATATTAATGATATTATATTATATTAATGATTAAAGATTACATTTTTATATGAGTTATTACTGTTGAACAATAAAAAAAATTCGATATTATACATTGAAAATAATTTATCAGAAATAACCAAATATAAAAATAATAAGAAAAAATAAATAATTTAAATGCACGATACAATGAAAGCATAAGAGTTTATTAAACTCAGTTAAAATTTGTCGCAAACATGAATCTTCCATCTACTCTCGTTAGAACGAGACATGTACCAATTTAGCTATTTATCTTGCTAACATCAATTTCCACAGATGAGTTTACTTTAATATAATATTATTTTTTAAAGCAGTGAATATTAATGTATATTAAATCTTTCTAAAAAAAATTCAATCTCTCTCCGAACCACTTCTGCGTTTCTACCTTATACTCAATTTCACGGGTATCAACTTCATTAAAAACTACGCTCTTATCTAACAAAACCGCAAGAAGTCACTTTGCAAGTGCTAGGAAGCGCACGAGAAAGCGGAAAATCTTTGGAATCACAGGGGAACGCGAGGAACGTTAAGTTCTCTAAACTAAGGTTCGAAAGCGGACGCGTACAAAGACTCCGCGGGCTCACGAACAAGGAGCCAATTTATAAACGGCAACGTAAAGGATTTACGTATTTAGGTGCCTCTGGCGCTAGCCATCGATGCCGGAACTCCGATACAAAGCGGAAGGAGAAGGATAGATTCCTTCGATGCATAATTATGCGTTACCGTCTGTCCATTCGAGAGAAGGTTTGTTAATGTATAATAGTATACTTGAATTTACTTGTTAATTGATGAGTTATCTATGATTAAGTGATGGATAAGTGTTATGTAAAAACATATTTCAATCAAAAATTTATATTTTCTATAAAAAAAAAAAAAAATTTATACTTTTTGTTATTATATGTATACAAAATAAGTAAAACCATGTTTATCTATTTTGTAATTGAAATAAAGTAATATTATAAGTACTAATTTAATAAACTTTTTATAATATAAAAGACTACATAATACTATATCCTGAAAATATTGCTAAATTAAAGCATAAAATATAAATTGTATAAAGTTAGAATTATGTATTATAGTGGAAATTTCCTTTTAAAATAAATAAATATATGTAAATTTAGCTATTTTAAATATTCACAAAAATATACTTTATAAATCAATTACATAATAAGTATTTTATTTATAAGAGATTAACGATATTTAATTTAAAATATTCAAAAAAAGCACAAAAATAATTTTTTTATCATTTATTTAAAGCATAACAAAAACTAAACGAAATTTCATTTAAAAATATTTCAACATTCATTTATCATTTTTCTCCAGGATGCAACAGCCTTTCAGCGTAATCAAACTTTCATTTATCTTACACGAGTTGTTCTCTCGTGCATTTTACACTTATACGCATACAGGCGCGTACATCGTAGAAAAATGAATGAGAAGAATGTAAAAAGTGCCGAAGCGATGAAAAAAAAAAAAAAAAAAAAAAAAATTGAGAGAACGAGTAAAACGCGAGAAAAAAAGGGGGGAATAACGATTGGCCGTTGCTATGTCGTTCGGTTGAAGGATACGAATCGCGCTGTCGTTTCGTTTGTGTTCGATCGTTGTTAACTCTTTTTCATCTGGCGCGTACATCCGTTAACGATTCCGAAACAGCGAAACATTTTCGAAATCGCTAAAGCTTGTGTAAAATCTATTTTTGCGAACGTTAAACGATGGCTTTAAGAGCCCTGCTGAATCATCTTTTTGAAGGGATCAACTTTTTTCGGATAATTCAATTTTTCGTTTCATTTTGTTGGTTTCACAGATCGTAAAAGTGTCTCAATTTTTACGAACAAATTAATAAAATTGTGCGATTGAATACATTATATTTTTTATGCGCGATGATTTAAAACGGTTTTTGAAATTTAAATAAAAGAACAATTGATGATATTATTGGAATTTCGTTTTGTTAACTATGGATAATTTGAATAATTATTAAGCTTTCAAAATTTTACACTAATAACTTCATTAAACGGGTAATGAAGATAAAAGCATTATTAACATGTATTAAAAGTGTAAAATATCGAACAATAAACTATCTAAAGTACTGTTTTTGAATATTCAACTTATTATAGCCATTGATAAAATAACGTATAGTTAATATCCTAATTAGTACATTTGTAAACCATGTAAATATCAAAGTATTGAACATTATGAAGATTATTTAAAAGGAAGTCACTTTAATATTTTATCGATAGTTATAGTAACTGTAATTATGTTAATGGCATAATTAACACAATTAAAATATTGATCTCCAAAGGCAAAAGTTCCCCTAAAATATCATCATTATTTTCTCACATAGCAGCGTGTCGTTGGCGTCGCACAAACGTCGAACGTCGTCATCCTCACACTAAGAACATTACGGCACGTTTTTAAACGGGAATAAGCAAACTCCAATGGCCTTTAATTCAATGTCGATCGAATGAGAAGAAATAGAAGCAGGCAAGAAGACGAATAAAAGAAGTACGAAAAAAAATGGAAGAAGAAAGAGAAGCAATCCCGTTAAATTTGCCGCGGATGCAACGTGTTTTACGATGTGATTTTTTACGAATGCGCAAGAAAACCATAACTGGCTCTACGCTGTATGTGAAACGTGTACGGCAAAATGTTTCTAATTTACCGATGCAACTTTTTATCTTACTAGTTATAGAATTATGATTTTCATTTCAGAAAGAAACTACGTCGTATAGTTATTCAATCGTGATAACATTTTGAAGTCGCGAGAGAATTAAATTTTAAAATGAAAAATTGGTTAATTCATTATTTATAATTTAAAAATGTTTATATGTCAAAATTCAGTTGAAATAATGATCTAAGATGATTTTTTTCAGAAAAAAATACTTTTAATGTTGTTATTATGCAACGACAAATAATAAAATTTTATTTGAACTTCCTTTAAGAAAACCTTTTCGTATGAATCTATAATGATGTCTGTATTTACTATTGTATAAATATTTTTAGTTGTAAATAATCCTATTGTTGCTTATTTCTAAACATCTAAATTTAAAAAATACACTTAATTTATATTATTCCATCGTCTTTAAAAGTTCATTCATTCAGAAACGTGGCCCTGCATGGGTCTTTAAACGATTCTCAGAATTTTTTCTCGGCCGTAATTCCAAAAACTCGCGCTCGACTTTCGACGCGCATCAAAAAAAAGTATCCGCGCTCTCGCCTAGTAAACATTTGCTTGCTCGCGCTGTCTCTTTAAATTTTAATGAATGGATACTAACACATCGTTCAATAAGTCCCGAGACTAACCCAGAGATGGTGCTAGTAGTACCAAACTGGCCACGTTTCCATAGAGTGCGAACCTTTACATGAAACGTGTAAAAATTTCACGTCGATCGGATCACAGACAGCAGAGTTATCGAGGTTAGAGTAAAGTCACTTTGTAATTTGTTTGAAAAATGAAAAAAAGCGAGTTTCGCGTGTTGATAAAACATTGTTTTTTAATGGGTAAAAACACCGTAGAAGCCCAGCAATGGCTTGAAAAACATTACCCGGACTCCTCTCCATCCAAACCAACGATTTGTCGTTGGTATGCTGAGTTTAAACGTGGTCGTACGGACACAAACGATGCGGAACGTTCGGGTAGGCCATTGGAAGCCGTTACACAGGAAAATGTGAGTGGAGTGTTAAAAATTGTAATGAAAAATCGCAAAGTGAAGGTCCGTGAGATTGCAGAAATGACACAGATATCATCTGGAAGCGTATTTACAATCCTTCATAAAAAATTGAGCATGAAAAAGGTTTTTCCCAAGTGGGTGCCGCGATTGCTTTCAGTGGAACAAAAACAGCAGCATATATATATAATTTAATTAGTATTCTTATTCATAATAAAAATTATCATAAATCATTGTAGAATTCAGTGACTAATAATGCATAGTCTAATCACGCATAGTGTTGTTTTGTCAAAAGCTAAAAGGAAATTATTTTCATTCAAACAAAGAAATAACTCTAGTGAAAAGGCAAGTTTTGTTCTAAAATTTATTAGAATACTTGCAAAAAACTTTATGTTACTATAATTCCTACTAAAAATCACAAGTTTTGTAAATCAATTAATTCAAAACTTTTTCAATTTATACTTATTTCTGTTACAAAAACTACAGCACTTATAAACTTATAACCATAAACTAGCAATAAATCTAATCAATACACCTCACGACTATCCTTTCATTTACGCAACTCTCATTTTAATCCCGTACAATATATCCTTGATTTCATTTGTTAGCCTTTGTTTTTCCATCGTCAACGGTAGCTGAACTAAATGACATCGGACGTCCCTCCGGCATTTATATATATATATATATATATATATATATATATATATATATATATATATATATACCAGTGGGAATCGCTTCTCGATTTTACGAGTCGAGTGGACATCTGATGACGATATCATATTACGACTATCTCTCCCCTAACTTTTCTGTACATGGCGTTTGCTCCTCTACGAGGAGTGAGTCGCGCTTAATGATGGAATCTATCTTACGTAAATAAATCGGTTGATGCGATTACAAAATCTTTTCTTCTTTCGATCCATCGGCATTTTTTTCTTCTTTTTTATTTGGGGATTATTTTTCGTATTTGATCTTGAGGGTAAGGAAGCCCGTACCTTTTTGAAAAAAGAAAGTTGCTGGATTCGTTTCGCTCTGAGAAATCTTTGTCCAAAGGTGACACGTGTGTGTGTGTATTCGGTTTAGCTTTTCGAAAAGTTAGTCCGTTGGAAATTTGATTTCTTTATAAAGTGTTATTTAACTGTGTACGACGTGCGTTAATCGAAATAGAATCGTTTTATGATTGCCATATTTGGTACAAAAATTATCGATGTAAATTCATAAAATTTAATTTTCTTTTTTTTGTGGTTGTCGTTACTTTTTAAATGCAAATGAAAAATACCAATAGAGTAAAAGTTATATTTAAAATTTTTATTACTCGACAAACAATATAAAATAGAGTTTGTTTTAGATTTTTATTTATTAAATTTTATTATCGATTCAAAGTGTAAACGAATAACTTCCGGTAAATCTTTCTTTTTTTTCCAAATTTGAGGTCAATCATCATCATTACGTGGTTACGTAAAGAAAAATGAAGTTTGGAAATTGGCGGTATTTAGGGTAATCTTAAATCAATATTTTACTGAAACTTCGACCTTTGAAAGTAAAGTAAATAGTTCGAAACTAATTGATTTACTTCGACAGAAGATTATATAAAAACGTGGCCTTAAAATATTTACTAATGGATACAAATTGAACGTAAGTTGCAAAGCTCTAATAACACTTGATTATTAGCGTATAACAAATATCGAAATAAGCGGTTTTATTCTAAAAGTATAAAGAATTACTAAAATTACTCCTTTAATGGTCAAATAAAAAATTTTGTGCAATTATATAAAATAAATATTTGAAATAAATTTTGCATTTTAATATATATAAAGATAAAATTTTTAATCTCTGAAGTAGTTTATATCAGATTAAGCAATATTTCGTAATTTAAATAGCAATTTGTTAAGGATTTATTTGTTTTTTATACCTACAATAATTTTGTATAAAATTTTGAAATAAAACAATTAAACGGTTTTATTGGCAAATAATGTATTATTTTTAAAATATATTAATTTAAATTTTTACCTCATTTTATTAGTTGCATACAATTATGTATACATATCGACATATATCTGTTATAATTATTTATATTCAATACTGATTAATTATGATACGGATATTAACGGATAATTTTAAACCATTTTGCGATTCTAGCAGCTTAATTTAATGAGCTGCTTATAATTTAAATTATCAATAACAATTCATTTTATTTACATATTGACATTCTGTAACCTTCAATCAGTGGTGCATGATAATTATGAATAGCATAGCTCTTAGTCATATTATTAAAATATTCAACTCTACGTTCGCTTATGCTACGAAAAATGTTAACAGATTATGATAAACATGATTGAAATTTCATTTTATTTCTGAATATATTTCAACAATTCGTTGCATATTTGATTGATTGATTCTTAACAAGTTATAAGGATAATGATTTAATTTTAATTTTTATTATTTATGCTTCAACTGTTAACTTTCTTAATGTGATATTTTAACGTACTTTAAACTCACTATTTACTGATAACTATTTAATTGAATTACATCAATGCTCTGTATTAAGTTTATCAATGCCAAAGATTAAATAAAAATTAATTTAGTTTATATAAAGTAACGCTCTCATTTAAATTAAACGAAAAACAAAAGTGAGATGTAAGAAAACGAAGAAACAGCATCGTTTAAATTTGCGCTAATCATTAAAATCAAATAGACCTTCGTACTAACGTTGTCGTTTTTTCTTTATTTTTAGTTAAGCCACTGATAAAGTAACGATATTTCGATTAAACAATCAATCTAAACTTTGACAAATAGGAAAAAATGATAAAGCCGCATTTTTCTAATGATCGAAACGCTGATTAAACTGGTTTAATTAATATCACGTTACACGTTTCGCTAATGGCGAGATTTAAAGAAAATAAATTAGGAAGAATGATTAAATGGTAAATAGTAAAATGAGAGACGATTATTTACGAATTTCATTCTTATTTTCTATTTTATTGCGATTTCTACGTTGGATTACCATTAATTTGATAGATATTTTACTGCGCGAAATCCATATTAAGTACTCAATTTATAGATAAAAAATTATTTGAATTCGATTATATTTATTCTGATAATATTGTATGCATTTAAAAAGTAAAGTTATTGGTAATGTGATTAAGAGGTTAGGCCACTCTAGAATTTTCAAAAAATCGTCGTTTTTTTTTAAATTGTCCCCTAAGACCTCAAAAATGATGTCCCAAAAGATTATGGTCGGGTAAAATCTCTAAGTACTTGGTTTTCAAATTTTAGTACAAGGCCTCCTGCAAAATTATTTATGATTTTCTACTACTCAAAAATTCAAATGCCTGTATCTCAAAACTGCATTTAAGTTGGCCGGAAATATAACTCAGACAATTTTCAACCGATTTACTTGAAATATTGAATATATCTTGAAAAAAACATTGTCTATGGAAGTACGTAGGATTTTTTTTTATATTGCATAGTTCATTTGTTATTAACAATTATCTGATGATTTTTTAGGCAAATCTTTCACTTTCTACTTTAGAAGTGCACCATTTGGCCAAAAATTAATATATTGAAAAAAACCTACTTACTTCTATAGCAGTTATTATGTAAAATCAAAAAAAAAAAAAAAAAATTGGCTTATTATAATTCAAAAATTACAGGAGCTGTTTGTCCAGCCGTGGACCCCGAAGAAACGGAGACGTCATCGGAAAAACGCTGCACAGCCGCCATTTTGAAATTAATCGCTTCAAAAAAATTTTTGTATACAGTCACTGATATGTATAATAAACACTCTTTATTGGAATCTCGATTTATTTTGTAGTGTTTCTGAAAAAAAAAATCCTGAAAAAGCCTATTTTTTCGGCCTCTAGAGTGGCCTAAACCCTTAAAGTGTAAAAAAAAATTCTCCTAGAAATCAGTTATTTTGAAATTTGGTGCTTACATATCTAAAATTATGCTTATATAATATATAACGTCTGGTCATTTACCCTTTTGAATTATTGATTATAATATGTATGAAACTTTATTGTTTAATAGCTCTTTAAAATTATTTATTGGTTCATAAATCAATTTTACGTTATAAATAGAGAGTATTCATAAAATTGTGTACCACATTCTGCCGGCTGTGAGAAATATCGTTCAGTTTTTATCAATATTTCGATGTCATTTTACTCAATAATACTTTTATTGTTTCATTTGCACGCGTGAATATTTATCATAAATTTTTTATTGTTAGGAATAATTCTAGAAATTATATTATAATATATTATAAAAATATTTTACAAATTTATGTAAATTACTTTTATAAATATATTTCTTCTATCAAATATTTTTCCTTTACTTCGTTCGTAGGAAATAATATCGATTTTTCGTGCTATCTCAACAGTCCAATATGCTGCGTGCGTTATTTAAATTTAAAATTTATTATTATTTTTTAAAATATTTATTACTACAATTTTACTGTAATATTATATATGCAATTCCCCAGGTAAAATTTCCTAGCCCCAAAGCTAAAGATAAAGTTCTCACTTAGTTTTTCGCAGACCCACGTATTCGATTGCGCTTAAATCAAACCATCCCAATATCGAAAAATTTCTTTTTAAATCAGAAACAGTAAAAGGTAAAAAATGCCAACTTATCAGTTTTGAAAGAAAAAAAAAATTTATATATATATATATATAATGAAAGGTTCAATAACTTCGGAAGGCAATAGCAACGAAAAGTAAAAAAAGAAAAGAATGAACAAAAAATAGCATAGAAAGGAAAAGGGAAAATTCGTCGAGCAAAGGGGAGACGAAAAAAATGTATTACGGATTCGACCGTCATGAATCTAGTCCGCGGGCAGGCAGAAAATGTCTCGTAGCCATCGTCGGCGTAGCTCGTAAACTCCAAACACGTAACGACTACCGTCGTAATGAAAGCGACGTACGCGTTGCGGATACGTGTGTGTGTGTGTGTGTGCGAGTCCCTCGGACAAAGACAGATGCGCGTACGTTGTTTTATTTTTTTTCTCTTTCTTTCTATCTTTCTTTCTTCCTTTATCGCGCGCGAAAAGCCAAATTTGCTTTCGCGAAATTTATGAGCTTATATTTGCATATTGCTATGGGTTACGTTTTCTAGATGCGTGTAAATGTTCACATTTGAATTTTTTTTTTCTTTATTTGTTTTTTTTTTTTTTTTTCGTATGAAAAAGCTTAAGGTTCTTTATATTTTTCGTTGTTTGATTTGATGAAAAAAAAAAAAAAAATTTGTTTGAATGTACACGTATGTAATTAGATTTTTTTAGAATAAAATTTGGATTTTTATAAGAAAATATTAAAAAAGTTATATTTTTGATTCTATACTGATTTTTAAAATTCTTTTTTATTAAATTTTTATCCTATGAAATCCTTATATATCTTTGAGAGACTGCACATAGAATCGCATAGAAAATATATTAAAAACTTCAAAGAACTATTCTTATAGATACTGAAGATATTAAATGTTAAGCATTAAACTGAGAATTCTTGTATAGTATGTATTACAAATAATAGATATCAATGGTTGTAAGAAATATTGTGAGCTTAAAATTTCATAACAAATTAAAACAATTAATATATTATATTATACTACGAATAATGGAGTAACTGCAACTTTTGTTCTTGTATCTACAAAAATCTAATATACTAAATCATGAGTCACAAATTTTTCTCTGTTTTAAACGCATAAATTTATCCAAAAAATTAAATAAAAGAGCACATACAGGTATTAAAGCTATATAACCCAAAAATCAATTCATCGTGCATAGGAAAAGCAGATTAAGTTATCCAAAAGTGTTGCATTGTGTGGCGACTTTTATCATTCGATCGCAGTTTAAAGTTTCTCAGCGTTTACAGTTTCGATTAACGGCATCATTTTACATTTGCGTGAATACAATAACTTTAGTACATAGCGGTAAAATTAAGCCTCTCGTTTGATCCTCTTGATCGCGCAAAAAACGTTTACTTATCAACCGATACGATAATGCAGTTTTCATTTGATGTATTAGTAAGTGGTGAATGATTGTTATTATGACGAAGGGTTATAAAAATTTAGAAGAGTCAAGAAATTTTAAGCATTGTTTAATTGTAAGAGAAAAAAATACACCTCATGATAAAGAAAAAATAGGTTGAGAAAACTGTTTCTTAGTTGTACGTTAAAACAATTATGCTATATTTTTAAAGTTTGAAATAACTATACTATATTTTTAACATCCTTGACGTATAGTACCAATTTTACACTAACAGCATTGAACTCGTGTTGAAAAATTTGTACGATTTACTTACGAAAATTGATTCTCGATTTGTATGAATGTGTTCCTAGTTTCAGTTGGGTGTCAAACTTGTACTTCTTGGAGAATTGCCTCCTTTGTATCGTAAATAGCTATTGTGATAACAATCGTCCTTTTACTCTACGCTACTGTTCCTTTGTTACTCAAATTAATGTTCTCGTCTTTTCTTTTTTAAATAAAACTAATTCACATAATAATGTTATTAATTAATTTAATAAAGGGAATTAAAATCCTATAAATATTAATTTTTAAATGTTTATCATTTTAAATATTTCTTTAATATTAAAAAAAAAATTTATTAAATAAAGTATCAATATAAAATAAGAAAAAATTTTTTGAAATCTCGGCAAATAAATAATTCAATAATTTAGTTTTTCATGTATCTTTTTATTTGAAAGTAAACATTTAAACGAACGAAAAAAAGGACAATCTTACTCAGCGCAGCGGAAACCAAAAATTACATTTCTCTCTCCCTCTCTCTCTCTATCAACTTACTTTGCTACTCCCATCGTCAAAGTTCCTTTCTACCTACCAGCTAAATTCACCGGAATATGATTTCGCGAGTTTTACAGGTATGGAAAGGAAAAGTTGCGAACGAGACGCTTTATTTTCAGCGGCATCAGCGTTAATATAACTTTTAATACGGCTGATCGCTTATCAAATATACACGTGGCTGAATCTCTCTCTCATCTTTTACATCGAATTTTACGCTCGCAAAGGTTTAACCGCGCAAGGATGCGCGAGATTAAAGTTACCCCAAAATTTATATACGGCCGACGAGTTTTCTCTTCTCGCTTAAAGTAAACGAATTTGTATTCTTATTAAAATTATATCCTCGCGGAGTTGTCCGAGTAATCGTTATGTAAATGCCTCGTCACCCGATGCAAGGAATACCGCGCTATGTTATAAACGTGGCAAACAAACGACGGTGAAATGAATTTTCGAAGTTCTAATAGAATGGAATATTAAATTTTCCATTTTGATGTATGCCCATTTTGGTACGTATACGATTATTACTACAGAGAATTACTATTTTACGATATTCTATCAGCGAGTTGTTTCAACGAATATAATATTGTGTGTGTACACAGCGAAAATTTTCTCTCAAGTACAAATTTGCAATCCTTACATCGTTGCAAAATTTGATTGTGCTTTTTTATATTTTGATTAATTGAATAAAATTAAACGGCAGTAACTATAAATAAATACACATTGAATAATTTTACGTGATATATACAATGTTTTAAACATTTTTTTTTTTTTATAAATGTTATTAATATACTTTAAATATATAATCATAATAAATTATTACAATTGAAAAAGAAAAGTTTACTTCTTACATATCTCCAATTTCAATTTTCACTTATTCCTTTGCTCAACGGATGCGTTTATCAGGTAAATTTCGGTATACTAACATCGGCCGCTAAGCTCGCGGCACATTCTATACGTACGTCGACTCTAACGGAACTCGCGCTAAGTAGTACAAGTCAATACTTGGAAGCCGTAAGCGATTTCTCGCGTCTGAGAAATATCAACGAGCAATGTGCTTCGGCACGAAATCAAAGGTTAACTCTTAACTTTCCATTAAGAGCTTTGCCTTCGGCACCTTGAAATCACCTTTACGGTTTATTTACTTACGTTAAATTATCGCTTTCCATATAATTTTACGTATACGCGGAGTTGAAAATGTTTTTTTTATTTGCTTGTTAATTATAAAGAAATATTTGATTGTTTAGTCATTGAAGTGTTAAAAAGTTATACATGTTCTGATTACATCACCGTTACAATGATTATGCGATTAAACTAATGTATAATATGCACACAGAACTATCGATGATAGAACATCGTTATAACGGCAAAATCTCACGTTATTTCATTTTCCTAAAAGCCGAATATGTTTTGTTTATCCAGAGGCCATAACAATAATCATTACCTTTCACACCGATGTGGGTACACTCGTATACGCATTCGAATGGTGGAAACAGCTAATTGGTCAATTGTATCTCATTTATGCCGAACTCGCGAATTTCATTGTCCGGTATCCCTGATAATGAAATGTAAATTCGTGTAATGTACATGGATTTACGAAGAAGAAGGAGGAGAAGGAGGAAGAAGAGGATTAGACGGTCAATGCGAAAGGAGAATGACAAGGAGGAGAAAGGAATACAAGGTTTAAGAGAGTTAGAGAGAGAGGGAAAGAGAGAGGCATGTGAGACGATAGCGTGCGTTAATTTGACGAGCTTCGAGTGGACATTGGATCGATGGACGATGAACGAACCTATGTGTATGCGTATATACAGGTACATATACATAAACGAACGTATGAGTATGTATTTCAAGCTGCGTCGAGTATACGCGCGACGCGATTGTAGCTGTTATGCAACGGCTGATTCCCCCATTGTTTATATTTCGGGTATTCCTGGCGGGTGGTAACGTGATATCGGATTCCTGAAATTAGGTCGATGGTGTATATATGCAACCTTTGGAAGATACGAAGAATTTGTTTCTTTTGTTGATAAGTAATCGAATATCGCTGAAAATATTAACTAATTTGTGAGAAAACGCTAAAAAAATTAATGAAAGCTTATGAAGCGACTGACAAATTGCATTGTTAAGTTATGCTTTTTGAAAATTACAATTACACATTGTATGCAAATATTAAATGCAATTAACTTTATAATGATAAGAAATTTGCGTTCGTAATATTGGAAAAATTACGATTGAGAATATATATTATACGTAACGTATATTTATTAAGAAATATATGTGTTTATCGTATGTATCGTTCTTGTTTCAATGAAGAATACATTTAAGTGTAGAAATTGGAATTAATTATAAGAGTTAAAATTAATTATTTAAAACTTTATTAATAAAGATAAAAATATGATTTACATGTTTATATAAATACGAAAGATTACTCAAAACTACTGAATTGGAAACAACAATGACATTTTGTTTAAATTGTTAAAATACTCCACGAAACTTCTATACACACGTACGTATGAAATAAATTTTAATTTCTTAGTTTATATAGCATATTAAAACATAGTTCAAAAAGCATATAACAATCGCATAGTTACAAATGTTTCACCGCCGAACAAATCAAAGTCGAACAAGGAGAGAAACTCGAGAGATAGAGAAAGAGACAGAGCCGCAGAAATTGGGTGCGAGAGAGAAATCGGAAAATGAGGAAGGAAGAACAGCCGATGCAATCGTGTTTCATTCAATTAGTGTTCGTAAACATCGCCGCATCCATTTCACTTGGCTACGAAATATTCACTTCCCTTCAATTTCTCGGTGTGCGAATTTTACAAATGGAAAAACGAGCGAAGACGCGTTACCATTTTCTTTTTTATTTTTTTTCACCATACTTTTGTATTACTATGGTACACAATACAAGAACGCGGAAATGCATCCCTCAGCGACAGGCGAACAAAAAAAAAAAAAAAAAAATAAAACACAAAGGAGTCAAAAGTTCGACGATGTAACGTTCATTAAACCGAGTGTATAACCGAGAGAGCGAAAGCTATTTGCGCTCTCGTTGCTTTTTTTAGCTACACCGAAACACATTTGTCATTGTTTTCGTCGACGCAAAAGAACGTAACTGTCGTTTGTTGGTAAGGTAAATGAGGAAATAACGAAAGGGCAGAAAAGTGTTTGGGGAATCGGTGACGTTTATGGAATCGATTGTGCAGCGTTACTCTTTTCTTTTTTTTGTTTTTTTTTGTCAACAAAAATGCAAAAAGTTTCTAATATACGTTGCATTGAATTCAGGGTAACATTCAGGAATAAAATATAATAGTAAACTTTTTTAATAACGTTTGATTTTTACAGTATATGTATCGCTTACAAAACTTCCTTGAAATGCATTATAATAATTTCAATCGTTTAAGCGCGTTTCTTTAATTCTTCTTAAAAAAGTTTTTCCGCCATTAAAAAATTTGAAATTCAATAAAAAACTTTCACGAACGGATATCGAATTGAAAATTAATAGCAATAATCGTAAATTTTTATTCGTAAGATAAATAGAAGTAGTAACTTGTGATGCCTTCGAGTTTTGTAAACTCAAATGGCAAGAGTAAGTTAAGAGAAAGTTCGAAAAGTGAACTTTCTATAATACGATAGCGTATCAGTTTTATTTTAACATTGTTTCAAGCTAATTTTATTTGCTAAGTGGATTACTCAAATAAAATAAATATCTAACTTGCAATTATGCAGCGAAGTATTTTCATAATTAAATTAAATCCTAATTTATCAAAATACTTATCCGCATCTTCGAGAGAAGTTTAATCACACAAACGTTTTTCAGTACATGAAAGGTTTCTCATTCTACTTATCTGCTATTCATTTGATGCATCTAAGATCTTTTCATGGTATTATACCATAGGAAAATTTTAATTAATATAACGTGAATTTAAGTATCGCAGTATGTATCGTTAAATAAAATATTTTCTATAATTTATACTATACGATAATTTAACCCAGGAATATACGTTTATCTATTTTTTAACCAAACGCACATTTTTTGAAAAATCTAATGTTAATGTACTATTAATTGTTCAATCAATACAAGATAAAACTTCGTACAGTTTAAACAACAATTTTCATTCACAATAAATTAATCGTAAATCTTGTAATACAATAAGCCGACGTTTGCAGCATTTAAAAAACAAAGCAATTTGACGAAACTTCACAATTGAGTTTCGTTAATTAGATATTTCCATTTGTAAAATAAGCGTAACTAGAGAGGGTAGTATCAACGAGATTGTCGTTAAGTATATACGTAACGCGACACCGACACCTTTGACTGCATGTACACGGCACGGGAATCGTTAATTAATGAAGTTTCTAACTTTCTCCAATGTAATGAGATTCTTTTTATCTCCATCTTTATCTACTTATGTTTTACGATTTCTCCCTCTCTCTCCCTTCTTCTCTTTCTCTATCTGGTTGATTACAAGGTTCGAAATGGATAAAGTTTGTGGCTGCGGGTGAAAAGACAAGATTTTATCCCATCCTTTGACCAATATTCAGTCTGTAATAATTTGCTTTGGGGGAAAATTGGATATAGAAATATTAATACCAGCGAACGAATATTAAATTGCAAAGACTGGTAGCGATTACTGGAAACTTAATTTTTCAAAGGGACGTGCGCGAATTGGCCTTTTTTGCGATTCGGTTTTACCGTAGTTGTACCGCCCGAGGCTAATTAGCGTGAGATAGAAAAATAAATTAGGAGTTTTGCCATTTTTTTTTCCTTTTTTTATTCGGATTTGCAAAGTATTGAGCTAATTCTGAATTATCACGATGAATAGGATGAATTACGTAAAAATTTTTATATCAAAGTATGTCACTTTTTTTTTAGACCTTTTTTAAAAAGCGATAATTTTTTTTTCAATTTTTCAATAACTCATTAAGTTAATTAAAAATAGTAGTAAAGTATGCTTTATTTGTTGCAGTTTTTCAATTTATAAATTTTAATTATAAATGAAAGTAAGTTAAGTAACAAAGTTTAATTTCGAATAATCTTTATTATATTTAATATACGATCTTAGATTAGTACGATTTCAAAGTAAGTTGTCAATTTGAATTTAATATAAATATTTTATAGTAATATTATTATCAATATATCAATAATTAAAAATTTTAACTTTAATAACAAAATTATTCTTTCGATTATTATAGATGGATATACCACAATTTTATCAAACGTTATATACACATATGACTTATATTAGATAATTTTTAAGAAAGATTTCGCTCTTTTATTTTCCACACTCGTACTCAATCTTCTTCTTCACGAGTCATGTTTCCATCAAGAATCTTAGGACACATCGTACGGAGCCGCAAAAACGAAAATATCGTACGAACAGCTAAGAAAACATAAATCGAAGATGATATAGGGGACAAAAAAGGAAAGATGACTCTTTTTTTAAATTGCTCAAGTGATGCGCGCATTCCGTGAATCGTCTTATCTCTGTACTGTATTATTTTACCCTGTGGCGGGAGCAATATTTTTGTTCTTTTGACTTTGATACGAAAAAGATTTTTACGAATGTTAAGTAGACAGTGAGTTTGGAGGAGTTGAAATGGTATATGAAATCAGAGGATCCCATTTTTTATTGTATGTATAGTTGAATAAAGCCTGTAATAATCGAAATTTATATAATATACATAAAAATAACATAGAATATATAATTTCAAATTAAAATTATACAAAAAAAAATATATATATATATATATATATATATAAGAAAAAATTAAATTTCTTTTATTCAATGTTGTGTTTCAAATTCTAATGTAAATTTAAAAGTTACGCCTACATTCAAAATAAAATCTCGAAGTCTCCTTTTACCGAGAATCATATTCTATTTACACAATGATGATCTTTTAGGAAACACCGAAAAATTTTTTCTTGAAAAAGATATTCTTCCTGAATGAAAAATTTTCCTGTCTTTTTTCGCTGTTTTTTTCGTAGTAAAACGAGCGATATCGCCAAATATTTTCTTCTTTGTTGTTATTTCGGAATAATAATCTTCTCACGAGCGGCTTTTATACTCTATTTCGTGCATTATATAACGGTAAAGAAAAGTTGCGAGTTTCTTAGCCGCGGGACATTTTTTTTTTTTCTTTTTTCATGCGTGTGGTCGTACGAAAATAAAAGGCAAAAGAGCTTTGAATATAGAATAATGTTTCCGTAGCACGTTTCTCTTTTTTTTTTACTACCAAAATTCTATAACTTTCCTTAGTTTACGTTGGTGGTTTCAAGTTATGTAGTCAAAGAAATATTTTTTTTTTGAACTTCTATTATAAATTATTGTACTATTAGTTATATTTACAATGAAATTGTGTTCGTATTTACACAATGTTTCTAGTAATTAAATATTGAATTATTTATAAACAATGAAGCAAAAGTTTCTTTAATTTTTTTACGCGTTAGAAAAATAAATTTCTTTTATAGAACAAAGAAATTTCTCAGCAAATGAATTTAGTATTCTTCTGCTATACAAGAGGTAATTTTATTTTTATTCCTAGCAGGTATTGTTATGCAAAAAGTAAATTTGTGATTTTAACATTTTATTGAGAATCATATTTAAAATTGTTCCTTTAAATGAGATGCATTTGCACAGAAGGAAATTTTTAAATACAAATTATGAAATAATTTTAAATGCAAAATACTTTTCTCATATAAATATTTTATATATATATTTTATGCTCAATATTGTAGTAGCTCAATAAGTATCTTAAAATCTATATTATCCCTTTTAATATTATATACATTTTTATTTAGGTATCCTGTTACATGATTTTCATAAATCAAATATATTCAATCACTTAATTATTTAGGCACTCCATAAATATATTTTTTACTTTTTACAGCACGCTTAAGCGATCAATAAATCCTCATAAAGTGTGTATATATATTCAAACACTTACAAAAACTTGTATTGAAACACGATTTAAAAATTTTTCCCTATAACGACAAAGACTTTTGAAGAAATCGCTCGGCAGCCTTGTCGTGACATAATCTACTCTCTCGTATTATCCAAAAGAGCGAATCCCGTCACTTTCAACGAACAACGCGCCTCTCTCGTATTCCAACTACTGAATTCTCCGCCCCTCTCTCTCTCTCTCTCTCTCTCTCTCTACCTCGTGCCCGCCTTTGTTTCCCTTTGTCTGTGTCTATTCGTCGCTGGCTTTGTTTAATTTTGACTTGTGATATAACGTCGAAGTGTTACATTATCCGGTTATTTTAAAAGTGAACGTTCAATCCTATTTTTGTTGGCGAAAATAATTCGAGTAATAGTTTAAAGTAAATAATTAATTATTGTTGGGAACGTTTAGGAATGAACTTTGATCTTATAAAGGTATAACAACTTATAATCTCATCATGATTAATTATATTGCATTTTACTCTCTTATAATTGTACAAGTAAATTTGGTCGTTGAAAATTGAGTTCCCTGAAACATTAACAAAAACAAATACCTAATAAGTTTTAATGGCTTACCCTTATAGGAGACCGGGATTTTAGAAATTTTTAAAACTCATTATTTGCATAAAAAAGTGATCAAAGGTCCTAAACTTAGACCCAAACTAAGACTAAATGTTTACGAGTCAGACCTAGACACATATATGCGTCCTTCCGGCTCAGGACTGTAATGTTCTGTCTTAAATTTTTTAAAATTGAAAAAAAATATTGTATATGCATGGAAAGAGATATATATAGGGTTTTTTTAGATCTCTGATTATGATTTCGGAGTCGAAACTGTAAAATTAAAACTGTTTGATCCTCAAAATATTAAAAATCCTGAGTATTCCAAAGGATGAAAGTATTCGCTCTTAGCATTACCCAAGATCAATGGCGTTGACGTGGCGACTTTCTGATCCCATGTGTTTATGTGTCGTGTATATCGAGTGCATGTGTGCATGTGCGTGTTTGTGTGAGTGTATGTATATGTGTGTGTATGAGTGTAATATATTCAAAATCAAAATTGAGCGAAACAAGCAGTAATATTTAGTTCGGCATTTTAAATTTAAAAAATATAACTATATGTATACATGTAATAATTATTAATTATTTTTTATAATTATTTGTTTCAAAAAATGTGTTTTTCAATAGTTTATTTTTTGACTCATATAGTATGCGTCATTCCGGCCCTCTAAAAGTTAAATAACAATCTTTAGTATAATTATTATATGAATTTAGTAAACGTATTTTAAACTATAAATTTAATGACATTAAATATAATTAGCAAATAAAATTTAAACTTAGTATTGAATTTTATGAAAGTATTCGTAATACTTTAATTATTTAATTTTATTCTCTTCGCGTCGTAGATACGCGTAAATACATTAGTAACCAAACTCATTTGCTTCCTCGATAGATAAATATAATATTGTAATAAATTCTTTCGTAAAAATAGACAGACGAAAAAAAATCTTTCTCGGTCTACCCGTCGACTTCCGGGAAAAAAAAGAAGGAATGTCCTATTTAAGGGATTTTCTTCGTTTCCATTTAAGAATGTCCAATTCCTCTTTTGCGATTCTGACCGATAACGTAAGCGTATGTAAGCGTCTATACCACCAAAATACCCTATATACCTTTAGGCTATATATTTCTCTTCCTTTTTTTACCCGTATTACTTATTCGATTCGAAGTAAACGTAACGAGATGGAGATGGATGACGTACATTTTCTTGTATTGCCAAATGTACGTATATATCTACATAAAAACATACGTTGAACTTTTTTTTTCTTTTTCTCTAGCTTTTTACTAAGTTTCAATTATTTTTAAGCAGTCCAACGTAATTTATTCATTCGGACGAAGAGACGTTAAAAGCAAGAACGAGTAACATGTTGCCGTCGGATGTGAGATATAAGAAGAGGTCAACCTCCTTGTAAGAAGGAAGATAAACATCAGCCTCGGAATTCCCTAACGAAAAACTTTGTGAAATTACGTTAGATCTACCGCTATGGCTAATCAACGATGCGTTACTGTCAATTTATTATCCCGATTCTTTTTATACCTTATTATTGTATCAATTGATATCGATTATCCTAAAACTTACTAATCTATTAATCGATATGGGCTATTAAAAATAATTTACATTCCTAAGTTTTATCAAATTTTTATCGTTAATTACAATTTGACTATTAAATCAATTTTATTTATTACGGTTCCTTTCAAATCAGATGATTAAATTTTTATGTAATTTAATTATTATTAAAAAGGGAAGTATAGAATTATTAAAATAAAAATTTGTTACAATATATATTAACATGCGACATAAATTATACAAACGAGTTCTGAAACAATACGAGAAACAGTCCAATAAAATATTATCTTACTTACAAAAAAACCACGGTGTCAATTTTTACGATTAAATTTATGAAATATTAATATTTTAACTTACGCATATAGAATAATATAAAATTTTTATTTTAGCACCTACTGAATAATTATAGCACAAACCAAATGATCAATATTAAAAGTTGTATCGAAAATAAAAAATTTTAAATCTAATGTACTAGTATATTAAAGTTGTCAATAAAAAATAAAATTTGAAAAAATATGCCTTTGTTAAAAGATAATAAAAGAATATAAGGCTTATCAGCCGTCACTAGCAACAATATATTTACGCCATGCAAACATTATAAACAATGTAAGCAAACTAAAAAGGCATCGTTTTAAAAATTCTACAACGTGATTAAACAAGTGATAAAAATCGATAATGTGTCAGGCTGAAAAATAATAGGTATATCTTTAAATGATATTTATCATGCGAGGTGGGCATTTATTTTTGATACGTATCTTAAAAAATAGAAAAATAAACAAGACAAAAAAAGAAAAAAATTGAAACAACGATAGCGGCTATGTTTCTATGTACACGTGATAAGGAGAGTCGAAGCCGCGCCGGTAATTTTCTCGCGCTTCGCGCAAGAACATTACATTATCTTCGAGCCATATTCAGGGCTTGGCTATAAAACCTTCCATCTTTTCCATCTACTCTAGACTTTTCTACCCGCTTAACGACTTTCCATCCTTCCGCCTAAAAAGACGAAACGAAGAAGGAAGATGAAAAAGGAAGGTGGAAAAAGAAAAAGTAGCGTTATACCGATAACTCGAGTTCCTTTCATTCCCCAGATGGAAAAGTTGAGAAAAAAAGAGTAGAGCGAGGGAGAAAGTGAGAGTAATATTATTGAGTGATTACAATAATACACAAGACCTTAAACGTATACTTTTTCGCGAGTGCGATTAAATCGAAAAGCTTAGAAAATATTATGTTACTTGTTTATTATTGTTACTTTGTTCAGCTTTTAACGCGAAGTCTATCCGAAGAACAAATGGCTTACGATTATTTGTTATTGAGGAGAAAAAAAAATATTTTTTGTTCGAGAATTTACGCCGCGTTATTGATTTTATAACGTTAAAATAAACAGAATGAAAGTTCGAACAATATTTACCTTCTTCGAGTGTTACCGAGCTTAGAATTCATTATTATATCACGAACATAAAAAAAGAAGGATACGGAAATAAGTTATACGATTAAACACATTGCCTTTTGGATGAATAGTAATTATATTTCAAGTGAAATTAACGCTAAATTTAGTTGCCGAGATACAATGTTTTTGTGTTTATTTTTATCTTACATCAATTCTACTTTTATTTATGCACTAAAATAGAAATGCAGCCAGTGACGTCTTAAAAATAAAAATAGCCCTTTAAGTAAACAAGCGAAATAATATAATAACAGAATCTTCAATGTGCGCGGCTTTGTTCTTGATGTACCTTCGATAAAATTATTATAATAGAATTATAGATTACAAAGATGTTAATGTTTCAATGAATTTGATTGAATAATATTAAAAATAATGGAATTCATACTGAATTTTTGAATAACTTCATAGTTTCTAAAAAAAAATAAATTGCTGTGTTTGATAACGTAACTGGAATAGATTAAATTTAATTAATTGTTGTTTAAAATGTTATATTTACTTTCTAACTGTACGAGCAATTCTTTCCAAGATAAAAAAAAAATCGTTTGTCCTAACATTCCTCTATATTAATTAAACAAACTTGTAATTACAACAGCGCACGGACAAATTCTGGTTTCCGTCAAATACGAATATTTATTCATCGAGTTACATTCCATTCAAACTTACTCTACACCCGTTAAAACTAGCGTTCAACACAAAAGCTCCTCCCTTCTCTGTCTCTTCTCTCTCTCTCTCTCTCTCTCTCTCTCTTTCTCTCCCTCTTACGGCGCTGTCAACATCAAGCTGCAGAAATACTCCGAAGCTCGTTGCAGCCGCATTCTCCCATTGAACAAATTCGCGTTCACACGAAGCAAAGTTGCTCTCGTGTATGTGAACGTGTGTGCTCGCTCGCGCGCGCGCGCGTAACGACGTAAACCTATATAACATATATGTATATAGAGTAATACACACACACACGGATGTATATACACGGATGTATATAAACGAACACAAACAAGTGACCTCGAACGCGAGCGAGGAGAAGAGAGCGCGCGAGAGAGAGCCTATTTTCCTTTCCGAAGGGTTGCATTAGAGGGATGATCTTCGAGCGTGTACATCTCTAAAAATAGAGGCAGCCTGCCGTCGTCGACCGACGAGGCAAAGGCAGGCAAATGTGTGAGAGAACGAACGCGCGGTCGACAGAGACTGTGGACAGTTGAAGAGAGAGAGAAAAAGAGAGAGAGAGAGTGAGAGAGTAAGCGGAGAGGATGGAAAAGGTAAAGCAATGTATACAACGAGCGATAAAGGAGATGGAAAAGCAAAATCGCGAAAGAGTGAGAGAGAGAGAGAGAGAGAGAGAGGGATAGAGTGAGAGATCCTAAAGGTGACGTCGCTGAAGGGGTAAAACTTCTCTCTCTCTCTCTCTCTCTCTCTCTCTCTCTCTCTCTCTCTCTTTCTCTTGCTCTCTTTTTCTCTCTCGCTTCCAAGCTCTCGGGCGCTTTGAGCGACGTAACCCTAATCGAGCACTTTCTATCAATTCGACACGACACGGCGGTATCGTTCGTTGGTAACATTGAGAGAAAAAAAGAGAAAGGAGTGATATAGGCACCGGATGTTGTGAAAAATAATGAAACTTTGATGGATCGGTTGTTTTTACGATTGTTTCATCTTTGCGTGATTTGATGCGCTGAATTTACGATCGTATATGCAGATAAGTTTTCCTTCGAGTGAAAAAGTACTTTCAGTGCGAAATGAATCGAGACACATAGTTTACGTAGTTTATACATTGTTTCGTGTTACTCATCGTATTTTTAGGTATACGTATATACATAGTTTTTAATACAAGTTATAAAAATACGTTGAAGAAAATGCAATTTAAAATTATGTAGCAGTACTTCTCTGAAGCTAACAGTGTTTATCCTATGAAAGTGCGTATGATTGTAAATAAAGCGAATTTTATATTTGCACTGTAAAAAATGAAACCTGAGGTTTTAACAAGAACAAAAAAACAATAATAATAATAAAACGCAAAATATATGTTAAACATCATACTTTTAATAAATATATAAAGGCTAAAATAATATATTAATTCTTAACAATTAAATTTTTTATTTCAACATATTTAATTAACTAATTTAAAATCAATTTTAAAATTCAAGTAATTAATTTATCAATAATACGCAACATTAAATTACAAGGGAAAGCAGTAAGAAAAACGAATAATTTTAAGATTTCGGTATTATCCATGATTCCAATTTTATTCGCTTATAAATTCCGGAGATATTTACGATAATTGTAAGCTTCCGCTGCTACTATCATAGCGAGAAAAATGATATGTCTTAATGGTCTGAGAGAGATAGAGAAAAAGAGAGAGAGAGTTAAGCTATTCACTTGATCTATTGCGAGAATAATATATGCTTTTGAGACGACAAAACGTAAGAGAAACAAAAACGTTGCCTCACGCGCGGGGCAACGAAATTAACTTTCTTTCGTCCTAAAAACTCGGCAATTCCGAGCAATTTTGTGCCGGAGTTCACGGATGTATAGTAAAAAAAGTAAAGTACCGGGACGACTTTACCTCCAACGACTAATTCAAATTGCATATATGTCGGGCCCTCGTTTTTGTCGAATATTTTTTTGACGATTTCGTATCTCTACGTATAATCTTTTTCCCACTTAAATTGTGCATTGATTTTTTAAAGTTACGTATATATGTATGTTTTTTATTTAAATTTTTGAATTTCAGATGTTTTTTATTTAAAAATCATTTACTTTGTTTAGCAGCAAATTTTTTTTTTTTAATGTAATTTCTGTATAAACAATCTTATTCACAAGTCTGTAATATTAAAAAATTTGTAGCTTTCCCAAAATATAAAATTTTGACAAAGAAAACAAAAGTTTACTGTAATCATTTTAACAATTTGAATGAGTTTTATTAATATATTTATAAGATCTAAATAAATGTGTAGATTATTAAGAAATAATAAGATTTTTAATGTGCCAACGATCAAAGATTTGCAGATTTTATATTTTTCATCTATTAGATTGAAGTATAATAGGTAATAAATTTTGAGATTCAAAAAAGATATTGATCTTTTTCATATATCTGTATCTCAAGCAAAAAAATTTTCAAAAAAATAGAAAACAATTAATAAATGTTTTGTATATCGCTATTACTCAAGTTGCGCTACTGTTATACGATATTTTTGTATATTTTATTTGTATTATGCGTTTTTTTACCCGTTTATGTGAAAAAAAAAAAATGTGCAATAACGAAAACATAACCGTTTATTTATTCAGCTATTATTTATTTAACGAAATACACATGGTAAATATATTTTTATATATTTACATTTTAACATTTAGTAAAATAATAATAATTTATTAAATAAAATTAATAAACGATAATTTATTTAACAATAAAAAGCAAGAAAAAATTTTTTGATATTTCAATTTTACCGCTTGATTGTTCCATAAAAATTTTTTATGAAAATACATTCCGCACAGTTGAACTAAATAAAAGAAAAAAAAAAGATTAAAAATTTTATTTTCACTTTCTTTCCAAATTTGCACGATTTCCTACAAGAGTGCATATAAATTCTTTTTCAATCCTGTTCCATTCGACTTAACGCGAATGCCGAGCAAAAATCGCGCTACTTGACTATACACATAATTTTCTTTCCCCACTATACTCGTACCTTTACTGTTCACGATTTATTTTTTTTTTTCTTTCATTTTCAAAATCTGGCTGCTTATTTTTCTTTCTTTATCTATCTCTACACATATATATATATATATATATATATCTGAATTCTCTTATTTTATTCGGTACGGATAAGAATAACAAAAAATTTTCGTTCTTATTCGAAGTTTATTTATCCCAAATCATCGGGAGTGTAATTTTTAATTTGTCGGCTTGCGTCGCCGCCTGCGCAACATATGTGACCCAGATAAAAAGAGAAAATGATAAAATTGATTTATCCATATGTCTTGGTAGATCTTTGTTTTTAATTTTTCCGTGTCCTTCTGACTTTTCCTTCGTATTCTCTCTGTCTCACTTCCTCTTTGTCTCGTCGCGCGGGCACGTTTTCTCCCTTGATTTAAAGCTGACTGTCGGATACCGACGCACAACCCGATATGTCACCGCTCGGCTGTGTTCGAGAGAACTAACGTCTTGTGTGTATGTGTGTGTGTGTGTGTGAGAAAGAGAAAAGAAGCATAGAGAGAAGAAGGAATGAAGGAAAATGAAAATAGAATAGTAAGAGGTAAAATAAAGAGAAACGAGGAGGCAAAGGTATAAGGTAAAATGTTGAAAGGAAAAGAAAATGTTATGTAAGAGAAGAAAGAAGTTTATAGAAATTTACGATAGTAAAATAATTAGATTGATTTTTTTTCTTTTAAAGAAGGTTTAATCAGTATAAGAGTAATTTTTTCATTTACAGTTAAACAAACCAAGTGAGAAAAAATATTTTCCACGGTAACGGAATTGATCACTTATTGAACCGATCGTTGATAATTACAAGATTAAATTATGGCAGTCATAACTTTATTCGAATTTCAATTATAGGGAGTTAGAAGACGTAGTGAAAGTGGCTTCATAAATGAAACTGAATAATTGAAAGATGGAACTAATAGAGAATTTAATATTAATTGTGAAATTGCGATTCAATAATAGCGATAAATTGTTCGACGGGTATAACAATTTTAAGAAAATCTGATTTAATTAATATTCACTGACGGAATTTAATTATAATTTTATGCATGTATTTAATCAGTTATAGTTAAATTATAAATTATAATTATAATAAACATAAAAATAAGAATGTCAAATTCATGATTTTCCTACACGGCACAGAGTAATAATTAAATATATTGATTTATTTAGAATAATAATTAATTAATTGATGAAGCGTCATCAGTTATTGCGTGTTTATACGAAATATAATACTTATGATACAGTTACACGCCAATAAACTTGTTTACGTACAAAGCAATAAAGCGATAGATACTAATAACAAGTTATGAAATGTTTGTATTAAACAAAATTCATTTCTACTTGAATAATACATCAATGAATATGTATATATTTACTTTAAATATTACTATAAAAATATAATTAATGCCTCAGAAGCTTAATAAGAATTGAAATAACGCAATTTATCTAAAAATACACTTTACGTGTATATATATATATATATATATATATATATATATATATATATATATATATATACACATTAATATTTAGAAGTCAATAAATGGACGGTCAAGCATAAGTAATTTTATAAAATTCTTAAAGTAGAAAATATACAACTAATTTTTTGATGACATGAAAAAGATGAATTTATTGACAAAGTAAATAAATTGCAAGCTACAAGTTACTTAAGTAATTAAGCAGTATACTAAGGGTTTTTTTACACTACGTAAAATAAATTCTGTTTCGAAATAAAGAATCTCGATATTTTATATTTACATTTAGAATATTTTATTAACGCATAGAAAATTTCTCTTCAAAGTCAGATTTAAAAATTGATCATAATCTGTAAAAGTTTATTTCAAAAAATTTATCTTTCAATTTTCCATAAAACATTACGCAGTTTTCACGGTCTCCTCTGAAAATCCGAACTCGAGCAAGCATCGACTCCAGCTCGTATTTTACGCGAGAAACTAAGTAACTCGGAGGGAATAGAAGAGAGCGAAAAGAAGGAAGTGCGCTATGGAGTCGGCAAAGAAATTTGATTAGGATACGATCGATCCAATGTGTATGAGGAACGTTTCGCTTCGGGGTTTAAGTTAGACCGAGACGTAGGGGAAAATCTCTCGCGTGTGCTTTTCTACACTCGGTGCACTTCGGGTCTTTCTTTCTTCCTTTTCACATCGGCGCGTGCTCGAGGTTTTTCTCAGCAGTTTTACGCTCGATTGAGATGATTCGGCCAAGCTATTCGTCATTTTATTATCGACCAACCATGTAACTAAACTTTACTCGAATAAGTTCCATATGAAAATTAAAATAAATTGTTTTCATATGACAATAAATTATTATTTTGGTCAAGATAAAAGAAAAAGTTTATACTTATAATAATAATGATAAATTTGTGTGCTTTTATTATATTTTAATAAAAATATTAAAATTTGTGTAATTAAAAACAGTTTTATGTAACTAAAAACATTACAAAACATTCTAAATGTTTTAACAATAACATCGTCAAAATTAAACAAAGATAAAAATAATATAATTAAAATGTTGCATGTTATTGTAGAATGTAATTATTCAAATTAATGCAAAATGAAATGATAACGTTATAATTTTGTATTTCGTCTGCCTTTTAAACTGGCTCGGTATTATTCATTATTCACCATTGTCTAAACTTTTACTTACTTTCTTAAAGACTTTAGAAAATAGCACCGAAAAGTACTTTAAGCTTCATTAATATAAACCCCATTTCATTTAATATTTCACGAGGTTATAATTAAAAAAGTTCAAATTTAAAACGTACACTTAATACTCGTATAGCTGCTATATCGGCGATACCTTTTGCTTTTAACGCGTGCATTGTAAACTTTTATTCGAGTTTGTAACGAGCTACTTGTTGTAAAAACTAATTTTCCATTAAAATAGTACTGATTTATTGATAAATTCTAACCGAAATTACCTAAATATTAACGAAATTGCCGGTGAATATATCTACACGTCAATTTGAAGCAACAAGCCATTTGCATTCCAGGTGAGCACGTGCGCGTGGGTATTTCTTTTTTTTTTTTTTTTTTTTTTTTTTTTTTTAATAATAATATATACGAAAGAAAAATACTCATTAACGTAATCAAGATTGCGTTTAAATGAATTGCTAATAATGACGATTTCCCAAACGAATTGCGCGCACGTAACCCTCTCGATGATTTTGCGCGACAGGCTTTTACCGTGCATCCATACGTACATACATATAATATACTAGTATATTTTAGTATATTTTATCGCGAGTGAGAATTGATAAGCGAGCGAGCGAATGGGCAAAGGGACAAACACAAAGTTGTTTTCGCGCGCAAAACGTGCTGCATGTCAATTTAACCGGAATAATTTACATTTAATAAAAGAGACTACGCTGAATGAATAATAATTCTATTTTCGATTTATGCAATTTGCGTTATCGAATTCTTGAATACATATTGATGTATATGTGTACGATAAAAAAATAAAATTCGTCAAATTGAATTTTTTGTTGCGATTTCGAATAATAAGTTGATAATAAAGCGAGAAAGTTTGATATCGCTCGTTATAATGTTTACTTTTCGATAAAGTATTTACAACTAAAAATTAGCGATTGTTAATTGATCAGCAATTATATTGAAATTAAAATTTTATATTTTATTCACTATTTAAATGCCGGATTTTTCTCAGTCAGATAGAGTTAATATTCTCACATTGAATTTATCGTTTTACAACTTTATTATTACTAGAATCTAAGTAACTACAGCATTTTTATTAATTAGAAATTATCATAGTTGGCAAACTATTTCTTCGGCTAATCGACCATAAAAAAGCATTACTATGCTTCCGTTTGTCGATAAAAAAAAAAAAAAAGAATAAGTTCGCTGGTTCAAAATGACGTAATAAGATTTTGTAATAATAAGAAAAGGGTAACCAATAAATTCAAAAAAATAAACTCTTGCAATATCTCCCCTGTTGCGCATAACATAAATTCGAACTGTTCCCTCTTTCTTCTATCCTCCTTAACCAACTGAAACAAACGACTCAATTCGACTCCATAAAGCCCGATAAGAGAATTTCGTAAAGCGCTCCGGGAACTTTTTTTCTTTTTCTCTTTCATTCTCTCTCTCTCTCTCTCTCTCTCTCTTACTCTTAATTTTTATTCTCTATTTCTTTAATTCTTTCAAAGCATGGATGCAGTATCAATTTCGGCGCGAGATTCCATGCTCGCAACTTTCCTTTTCTATACATGGTACGTGCACCGAATTAAAATCGGTCCTTTTTTTTCTTGTTACATGTATATAATCTTTTGTAACACACTACCGATATATTTTTTCTCTTCTTTTACCCTATTTTTCTCCACTTCGGCACAGTTTTTTTTTCATTTTTTTTTGTTTCGGCGAGTTTGTGTGGCTTGGCCGTGTGCATTACCCTTTCTCTTATTCGCGCTTTTTGTTTTTCTTTGATTCATATTAATTACCTTATTTCGTTTAAGTGGAAAATTATGTGTTTTGTTTAGGGAGGTAGCGAAAGTTTTGTAATTAAAATTATTCATCGACGTGGTATTCATATATTTACTTTCCAAAAGCTTAATAAAAAGTTTTATCGAATAATGAAATATTAAATTTGTAGTAAATTACATACGGCTTTATTGATTCAAAATTTAATTTGGCAGCTTGAGGTCATTAATGAACAATAATAAAATATTATATATGAAAATAACTGTGAAAAACATAAAATTTGGGTTTTTAAATTAGTTAAATAATTTTAATTTATATTTCTTTTGTTTATATAAACTATATATTTATAATAGGACATTTTACTATGCTCAAATAAATGTAAACTAGCATTAAAAATTTCATAAAATATTTCAAAGCAATTTAAATAATTTTCATGAAAAAGGCAATTTTTTTAACAATTAAATAAAAAGCAAAGCATTAAAAAAGTGAAAAAATTAATTCTTTCGATTTTTCGTTGTAATTCGACTTCTATTCATCCGTGTATTTTTATCTCGAATGTTCCCTTGTTCGATTCAAGTATTAGTCACCGATGTTCCGCACTCAAATCGCGTCCGTAAGTTTTTTTTGAATGGGGAATAAATTCTTTTATTCGTTCGACACACGTACACAAGCACACGGAGACAGGCGATATTCCGGTCTGCTGTCGCGTATAACTTTGTGCTCGGGGATCTCTCGCAGAAGTTTCTCTTGTGCTTCATGCGGCAACATGCGATGCATTGAATTCGCGAAAAGGAAATGCAAGTGATTTCCGAAGCCGGTTTGCGCGAGTATTACGGACAAAGGAGAGATATTTTAAGCGACGAAGTGAATAAGAAAAGGACGTGAAAAATTTGTCTATTCATTCATGTACGAGTATTGTGTTGATATAATTGGGTTTTGAGTTTAGCAAGTGCAAAGTAAGAACAAGTGAAAAATTAACAGTGTTAAATCAACATTTGCGTGAAAATAATTGCAAAGATTATTCGCCTCATAAGAAAAAATCTCGCTCCCTCTTATTGTTTAAATTTAAAATAAAATAAAAAGCATAGCGTTATTTACTTGCTTAGTAATAAGACAAGTAGTATTTTATTCAAATGTGTCGTGCTAAACTAAAGTAAACTTAATTTTATATCATTTTTTGTTTATCGTAAACGTCACGAAATTTTTTATGCATGATAGTTGGGAAAATCGTTCCGGATGCCGAAAATTTCATAGCATAAGTGCAGAAAGGTTTATGAAAATAACTGTAAATAGAAAATAAAATTCAAAACATTTATAACTATTAAAAATTTTATGCGCGACAATAAAAGAAAATAATTTACGATAATAAATTGTTTAAAAGTTTGTTCAATCATAATAATGAAAGGAAAGAAGAATCGAGGAAATTTACCAACTAATGTGAGAAGAAAGAGAAACGTGTTTAATATACGAAACGCCATTACAATTATATATGCGCGATATTACTCGATATCGAAGCAGCTTCGCGCTTAACTAAGCGTAACCGACACATGTGCGTGATGTGCTTACGCGAAAACTAGGTATGAAAAAACGATAAAAATCCTCGAGAAATAAAGCGCGCGTGTGGAGGAGAAAGGATAAAGGTGGCGTATAAGAAAAGAGAGGCTCATAAAAGAATGTAAGAAGAATATGAAGGGCGCGAAGGAGGGCGGCGCGATAAAAAAATTGTTCGAGAGAGATAGAGAGACGCGGAAGAGCGGAATACGTAACGAGCATTGAAAGGGATATAAAACAAAGATACGATGAAAAGTGGTGCATAATTTTTTTTTTTTTCTAATGTTTAGTAGACGCTTTTATTGCATATGAATGATGGAAATTGTGAATGTTTAAATATTTTCAATTTAGTAGATGATATGTAAGATTGTTAAATTGTATAGTAATTTTTAATCGAATAAGATCAATCAAATCAATGTAAAAAGTAATATTGCTTTGTTTATAAACTTAAATTAGTTTTTTTTTTTAATAATCAGAACTTTTTTAAATATGTTTGATCAATAAAATGCAAATAATAGCATCTTTTAAAAAAAAAAGATCGATGTTTGCAAAAGTATATTCACTTAGTCATAAAAAATTGAACAATGTAAAATGAATCATGTAATTAATCAAAATAAAATATTTACTATTTGTTTCCTTATTATATACTACTTTTTTTTTCAAATATTTACTATAAAATATATTTTAAAAAAATATTATATATAGTTATCTAAAACAGAAAAATAGCGTTTCCTTCTTTTCTCGAGTCCCTCAGGTGGCTCATAACAATGGATTCAAGCTTATAAGCCCGCAATAAAGTAATGTGTATTTACTCTAACCAAGCGCACATGATGCGTTTGTAATTAGATGTCTAGCTTATGTAACGTTGAAAATTATGATGATGGTATAACAAATACTTCAGCTATTTTATCATTGTAATAAAATAACTTAATGTATGTTATATAAAAAGAAAAAATAACTATATGTTGTAATATTTTTTAGATGCAAGCTCGTTTTCTCTTAAATTAAACCTTTATAGTCGAAAGCTTATAGAAACTCAATTTATGAACATAGAAGCAATGTTGAAACCCTAACGCCGATTGTATTAACAACTAAAGTTATATATTTTTCCAAAACAAAAGAACTTTTCTACAATTCTGCAATTACCAAAACAGAAAATAAACATTCATTATTCATCCTTAACGCCATAGCTAACCTATAACGATTCATTCCAATTGCTCTATATGTACACATTCGTAAAAAAAAAAAAAAAAACCCTAGAGCAATAATAAAGGAAGGGAAAGGAAGAAACACGGCGTTACGTTCAATACGAGAAAAGAATGCCGAATGCGCGGGAGCGCGCGATTGGAAAAAATCCAGTGACGAACGACGAAAGAGTGAGCAAAGCTGAGTTCACGCTGATATATAATACGAAAAAGGGGAAGAAAGTCGTGGAAAAGTGATGAGCCCTAGTACGTGAGAAGAAAGCGTTAGGGAATGCGTTTCGACCGTTCTTATATCTTTTGGAATACATATAAGCGGGCACACATACCATATGTACACGAAGTGGTGGCTGAGAAAAATTCGAATAAGCATGCTCGAAACGTATTTACGAATCTGAGGCAAAGATGTAAACGTACGAAATGAGATGCCAGTGAAAGTTTTATTTATAGTAAGTAAAGTAACATCCCTTTTTAAAGATAGGGTATTTACTTGCATAAGTGAGTGAAATAATTTAGTAAGAGTAGTAGTAATGGTTTTCTTTTATATTGGATTAAAAAAAAATCCATGCCGACGATGCCATTGTGTAAAACAGAATCAACAGTAAAGAATAATTTATAAGATTGCTTATCTGTATTACAATAATTTAAACTTATTAATACTGTACCGATAAACGTTATAGATTTATACTCGAAATTAACCTTATTTATATTTGTATTTCTTATTGGTATTTGTATTTCTGTTAAAGTACAACAAAATACCGATATTCATCTAATTGGTTTTAATTAACTCAAATTAATCGTTAAGCTCAATACTAATTTCGTAAGTACGTTTATCAATGCTCCTAATAAGCCTCGTTTAATCGTTCCAACAAGTAACAAGATTATTATAGAAGCGTTAATAATATTATAGATATATTTTTGTATACGTGACGCAAATTTTTCATACATACGCAGGTTGGTTAAGTCATAAAGTTCGACTCGCATTCTCGATACGCGAAACATATTTTAACGCACGTTTTCGAGCGGCCTTCCGTTTTCTTCTTCCTATTTTTGGCCTTTTTATTTGCTTTTTTATAGCATTGGTCTTTTTTATTTAATGCCATAGATTATTTTCTAAAGAATTTGAACATTAAAGTTCACTCAAATGCCAAAGTCGTCTTGATGAATATCGGGAACTTGCAGTTTATAAAGATATACTCCGTGTATCAGGTAAACAATTGTTTACTAAATTTAGTAAATAGAAATTAGTTCGATTACTTTTATCGGGATGGAGATTTGAAACGGCGAGTTACAAGCCTAACACCCTAACAACTAAACCTTCGTGCCCTATGAGTCTAGCAACCTATAAAGAAAAAAAAAAAAAAAATAAGGGGAAAAGAAATTCGTAAAGAATCTATAGTGTATTATAGGACGTATATAACAGACTATTAATAGGATATCAACGAAGATCTACAAAACAAATGACTTTGCTGAAATAACGTGAAAATTTATATTAATTTATCGAAGCGTATTTATTTAATTCGTCGGAGTCAGGTTTTAAAAAAAAGCGATTAGTTTAAATTAATAATGTTAATGTTTTGAATAAATTTTTTATTATCTCGTTTATATAAGCTTGACAACCATATAAATGTTCTTTGTTATTGGATATTGCATAATAAATCGTAATGCCGTTATTTAGTATACGAAATAAATGTGCCCGATAATAAAATAAACGTCAACGTTCGTTAATTATTATTTTGTAATTTTTTTACATTGCTTAACATTGTTTAAATATTTTAAACAACCTTTTAAATAAATTTTATTCATTATTTATATATTATTTTTTTAACATTAAAAGGGAATTAAAATTTTTATTGGTATAAATTGATATTAATTAAACTTTTAATTTCAATCACTATTTAAGATTATAATTGCTTTAAAATTCATTGCAATTGACTTGTTAATTTTTATTGATTATTAATTATAAAGTTGAAATTCGAAATTCAAATGGATTAACGCTTATCGTATTGTCTTTATTATTCGAAAAATCATCTGTGAATTATTAATACGTATTTTTATATTTTACGATTTCACCAAATGCATAAAAGCTCTTGTCGATTATCGACATAAAGCCTTTACCAGAATATCGTTAAGGAATACATAAAATTTATCACTTTTCATTTTATAAAACAAGAAAAAAAAGAAAAAACAAAAATTGGTTGTTTCTATGATAAATTATAAAATTCAATATGACCACCTTATATACCATAGGTGAAAAACATACTTTCGTTGCCTTGTGAAAAGGGTCTCGTCAACTTGTCGATAATAAATAAAAAGAGATATGAGCCATTCGTAAGATGATGGATATCTAAGTGAACATAGTCATTACCGTTTGTATTAAATGTGAAGAATTTAGCTCATGATTCAAGACGCACATATATATATATATATATATATAAATATAAATAAAGAATAAACGCTGATAAATTATTATTAATGATTTTTAATTAAATTCGTCAAGACTTTATTTACTTTTATCGAAGATAAATTAATTATTATTTATTTTTCGTAAATTTATCTTCAAATAGATATGTTTAATAAAGAAAAAAAATATATCCACGGGTAATGGTTTTATTGATTTTATTGTTAAACGGAGAAAATGGAATTAATTTCTAAAGTATAAGTACTATCGCGTTCTTTGTGAGAATGATATGTGTCAATAATTTAAAAATAAGGGTTAAAAATATTATCGTTTATCATTTAATAATAATTTAAAGCAAGAAATAATTTGTTGAAATAAATACATTACGTTTCTTCATTCGTTAAAAGTTAAAAATATTAACAGAAGCAGCAATGGCACCATTTGCATTACTACGCGATAAATAAAATAACTTGGTACGCGCGAGACCTGCGAACGCTTTGATGAAAATCGAAATAAATAATCCTATCGGCAGAGAGAGAGAGAGAGAGAAAGAGAGAGAGAGAGAGAGAGAGAGAGATAGAGAGAGAGAAAAAGAGAGAGAAGGTACGAACTGTCCGCCTGTGGGAAAATCGCGAAATTCAATTTCTTTCTCATTTTCGAGATCTCGGCGGGGAAAAAAGCACGTCCCTTCGACGTTGTCGTCGTTCTCGTCTATATCCTCGGACGACTCAAATTGAAAAACGAAGTTATTCTCGCAGAAAGGAAGAAAAAGAGAGATGAAGATAGATAGAGAAAGAAAGAGAGAGAGGGAAAGAGAGTAAGAGGGAAAGAGAGAAAGAGAGAGAGAGAGACAGAGACAGAAAGTATATGAAGCCTCTAGCCATTAGGATACGACGTTCTCGACGCTCCATTCTTTCGTCGAGTCCACTCTTTTACGCTGAAGACTCTTTCGTCCGTCGCTTCGACGTCGAGCGTGTAAATGGTGCCGGTCTCGTTAGTAACTTGACATTATATACGTTGTATATACGAGTACATATAGTGTCTATTATATGTTGCAGTGTATATTTATATGTATATTTATATGTATGTATACATATGCACGTATATAAATTCGTTTGAAAGGAAAAAGAAGCGAGATTTTTAGATTCGAATCTGGACTTATTCTTTATTTAGCCAGAAATTGAATTCGCGCCTCTTTGTAAGAGATACGCATTGAGAATTATGAGATTTTCCTACTGTGAGGAGATTTGCTATTTTTACTTGATAATTGGATAGAAGAAATACTTCGCGTTCAAAAATAGTGAAAACTGTGATAACAATGAGTTTATCGGTATGCTTTTAGTTGGGTAATAACGAATAAAAGAATTAAATTTGAAATTGGTATTTTCTAATATTTAAAAATTTTTATATTTAATATATTTACATTTTTGTAAAAATATTTGCATTTTAATCTCATGTAAAATTTAATTTTAATAAATATTCTCGTTTAATTAACACAAATTGTGTTATAATTTTGTAATAAACTTCTTTTCTTAATTTTATATTCATTATTTATTTTTTTTTAAGAAAAAAATATTTTTTTTTATAGATTACAATCAATAGTTATTGCACAAAATTTGGAAATTTATCATTAACCTAATGAATATTAACGTATCAATTTCAAATACAACAAAGACATGACATTAATTTAAAAAATAACCGCAGATTTCTTTTACATTTTCAAACGGAAAGTAAAATAAGCCATACTGATAGCGATTTAGTAATAGCCGATGCAACAGTCTTTCGTTCTCTTGCGCGTTTCTAGCTTCATTTTTTCCTTTCTGAGAAACTCGCCGTCGGACGCTGGGCACCGCACATATGGATTTTCCCGTATGCTCTTACACACACGTAGTTACACATGTATACTCTTACCCTTTCTCGCTTTTCTCCGCTTCGATTTTCGCGCTCGACTTGCTCGTCATCGAGAGCCTCGACCTCTCTCTCTCTCTCTCTCTCTCTCTGTCTCTGCGCGCCGTTTTTAGCCTCCTCGTAGTGCCAATACAGCAATACAGTAGAGTGCCGCGTATATTCACAACAACAACAACAACGACGTTGTCGAGGAGAGCGACGACGGCGAGTCAAGCGGCTTCACGTACATGTGTGTGCATGCGTTTGTATAAGAGTGTGTGATTGTAAGCGAGTATATTTTTCCACCGGTGAACGTGTGCCTATACACGTTCTCCCTTCGACTCTTTCGGATTCCGATGCGCGCGAGATGCAATCTTTTTTACGAGCCGTACCGGCTGCTAAAAAGTATGCATATAAACGTATACACTCACACGTACACGTTGAGAGGTAGAGGGAGTGTAAAAGAGACAGAGAGAGAGAGAGAGAGAGATTCAGATGGCGATGAGGGAATTCGCGAAGTATCGATTCGTTGTTCCCGTACTGTGTTGCCTTGGCTAGCCCGGCTTTTTGCACGGAAAGTGAATTTTCATACGTTTCCTTTATCCATAAAAGAATAAGCAAAAGACAGAAAAAGATAAAGGGAAAAAAAGGAAAAGAGAGAGAGAGTGAGAGAGAGAGAGAGAAAGGGAGAAATAGAGGGAGAGAGATGGAGAGAAGATTGGCGCAGAATGTTTGTTTTGTTGAAATTAAAATGGTTGAAATTATCTCAATCTGCTTTTTTTATTTAAAAGAGCGAGAAATTATCCAAAACAGTTTCATTGTTATTGATACTAAATAAAATATGAATTATTTTTAAATATGTACATATTTAACTATTTATTAATTAAAAAAGTAATTTTAAATAACTTATATTTAATAAAATGAACTTACGCTCGCTAATTAAAAGTTTTTTTTTGGTCTTATGAAATATTTTATATATCATTCATGATTTCCAAATTATTATAAGACATTCTATTAGTTTATTAATTAGGAAATACGACATTTAAAACAAACGCACTTAATGTTTGAATATTATTAATTGAGCTTAAAAAGTTTTTGAATAGGATTGACTTTTTGAAAACATATTTTATAATATTTTACTTTAATTTAACTAAATGTGCTTTTAACAAATCAATCGTTATTAAAAATTAAATAAAATTAAATTTTCTATTAATGGAATCATATAATGAGAAATTCAATTATGTAATTAATGCATTGAATTTTTATAAAGACAAACATATATTATAAGAGAAATTAGTAATTAATCAATCGAATATAGCTTAGAAAATTGATATAATAAATTAAATTAAAATTAAAAATCTACTTCATTACCTAATCGACAAACGTGACATCGAAAATGTAACAGTCTTTTTCTATTAAATGTGTAATGAATAGGCTCCTAATTTATACAAATAAAATAATAAGTGACTTTATACAAATTTGACAAAAAAAAAAATGTGTATGACAAATTATAAAATGAAAAATACGCACGTTTTATGGAGTTGAGATTTTTAATGTAGGTGTGGAAGCACTTACCTGAAACAGAAAAAAATATTTTTATTAATTTTATTTAATAATTGAGAAACGTATGTAATTAAGACTTTAAATTATTTTTTCACAATATTTTTAAATTTTATATTTTTTGGTTCTTTTATAAAAAGTTTTTCTTTTACATGTGTAATCTTATATAAAAGTATCAAATAAAAATATTAGTTCAATCGTGCAGGTATATCACTGTAATGATGTACTTGTTTATTCAGGTTGAATTGTATTTACACACACACACACACACACACACACACACATACACACACACACACACACACACACACACACACACACACACACACACACACACACACACACACACATATATATATATATAATCTCTATTCAAGGGTTTATATTTACTTGCTGTTGATTCAATTTTGTTATTCAAAGATAGAAAATCCAACTAATATAGTTTATAATCCTTTTTTAAATGTAATCAATAAAATCATTAAATCGTTAAATTTTGATTCAACGATTTTGATTTATAAAGATTAATTTTTTAATTTAATAACATAATAAAAAACTTTAATTTTTTAGTTTGAATTTGAAAAGATATAGCAGGTTTTTAATTTCAAGTATTCAAAGATAATAACATTATCTTAACAGTAATTTAATCCGAAAAATTTTACTTTATATCAATCACACAAGCATCCAATTCACTCTTTTAAAACTAAAATTTCATCTTTCTCAACTGAAGTATATTCTTATAACTATACTTTGAGAACAACGTTAATTTTGACTTTCAAAAGCTCTTTCTTCCATTTCTTTCTCTCTCTCTCTCTCTCTATCACTCTCTGACTCTTTCTTTCTATCTTTCTTAACTCTGAAACTTTTTGAGCTTTCTAATCCATCCAAGTTTTCCTTTTTGTTAACAAAATATTCTTTTTTCTTTTCTCGGTGCCAGCATTCTTTGTATCATTACTACCTGAGAAATTGCATTTCAACTAAAGAAATTCTTCCGAGAATTCGTAGGTAGCATTAAAATCCGACTACTCTCGGTATTCACTATCCGCACCGAGTTGAGCATTATGTTTTGAATCTTTCAATGACACTCGCGCCCGCTAATAATAAACCGCGTTGATTCGCGGGGAAAAGAGAAAGTCGATAATGCATACAAAATTCAACGGCTCTTCTTTCTCGTAGATGCGTTAAATAAAAAAACTCCAATTTTTTTTCTCTCTCTCTCTCTCTCTCTCTCTCTCTCTCTCTCTTGCAAACAGGAATCACGAGAATAAACCAAAAAAAGAGAAAAGAAAAAAAATAGTCCGTTACGGAAAATGCATTCGATGTTGTGCAGGATGAAAAGAAAAGTAGCCTGCTTCGGTGAGAATAAAGAAATAAAGCGCAAAATTAAGAGATAGAACCAAGGATAAACGAGGAGGTAAAACTTGGAATGAAAATTACAGGGAATGTCGACGTGAATGAAATAAGCCAAAATGGTTTCTTATTATAATAAACCGCCGAAAAATGTATCGCTCCACTGGGTCTTTTGGTCGAGTCGTTAATCCTTGGATAAGTGGATCGTTTACTCTCTTTTTCGAGTTTTCGTCATCGTAGTGTACTCACGTATACTTTACTATTACGAATTTACTTTACTATTACTTTACTATTACTTTAATATTACAAATTCGACGGTAGAACAAAATTATAAGTTAAGGTATTTTATGGTATTTTCATACATTATTAATACATTCGACCTAATTATTTTGAAAATAACGAAATTACTTTTTCTTAGGTCATTGCTTAGAAATTTAATTTTCGTAGGGCTTAATTCTGCATTTATCGGTTACTTTCTATTGTGCCACTCGTTTTCAATACACAATCAATAATCCACATTCGTTATTTTGAATCGCAATTTACTGCAACGTCTTGTTTAAAGTAAAACAAAAGTGCTTTTACTATATTGCAGTTTAATACTTAATTTTTAATTTGCAATAAAATTTACGTTTAGATACTGGCCTGATATTGGGCCGCTACTGGTTCAATAAATGTCGGGTAGACGTTATCGTGGCAGCAACGTTCCATTATTGGCACAGTAGTTAAGTTCTTATGGGCGTTAATATGTAAGCGACAGTATGCACTCCAGAGCATTTCTGTAAAGAAAATTAATATGGAAAATTTGAGCGTTAATGATGGAAAAATAGGTAAAATTCAAGGAAATTTTCGGGCGCTGGTTATAAAAAAAATAATGAAACCGTGAATGCAAAATTAACGACAATGCTATCTTTAAATTTTCAATCTACATATTTTAATTTCATATAAAATATATATTCCTTTTCAGAAACTTTCCTTTTTATAAAAATTAAAATTCTATTTATGTATTTTATTAACTTTTCGTGACATTCCGTCTTGTCAAAGTATTGGGAGTGTGAATAAGTTCTCGCCGTTTCACCGTCAGATGGCGGGACAAAAATTTTGTGTGTATAACTCAAAATGATGATGCATCTAAATTGAAGTTTTATAACCTATGTTTAAAATCAGTGCGTGTCTTTTCATTAACCTATAAAGAACATTTTCTTTTTGTACCGTAAAATATGTCAAATTTCGTGCCAAATAAACCGTTTTTACGGGTAATTTTACTGCACTATTTTATTTAGGAAAAATCTGCAGCTGAAGCACACAGAATTCTTGTAGAAACCTATAGTGATCATTCTCTGTCGGAAGGAACATGCAGAGATTGGTTTAACTGTTTTAAAAATGGTGATTTTGATGTTCAAGATAGAGAACGCAGTGGTGCACCAAAAAAGTTTCAAGACGAAGAATTGGAAACATTACTTGCTAAAGATACATGTCAGACGTAATCCGATGTTGCAAAATCATTAAGAGTAGATCGAACAACAGTTTCGAAACGTCAGATAGTATTAGGAATGATACAAAAGGAAGAATCTTGGGTGCCGTACGAACTGAAGCCGAGAGACGTCGAACGGCGTCTTGTCAAGTGTGAACAGCTGCTTCAACGACAAAAAAGAAAAAGTTTCTTACATCGTGTAACTTGTGATGAAAAGTGGATATACTACAGTAATTTCAAGCGTAAAAAATCGTGGGTTAAGCCAGGCGAAGCAGTAGCATCAACGCCAAAGCGGAATATCCACGGTTCCAAGCTTATGCTGTGAATTTGGTGGGATCAGCTGGGGGTAGTGTATTACGAGCTGCTCCAACCCAACCAAACCATCACAGGAGATCTCTATCGACGACAATTGATGCGTTTGAGCCGAGCATTGAAAGAAAAACGGCTGCTATATGAGCAAAGACACGATAAGGTGATTTTACTGCATGATAACGCTCGGCCGCATGTCGCGTCACTGGTCAAAACATACCTGGAAATGCTAAAATAGGAAGTCCTACCCTACCCGCCGCACTCTCCAGACATTGCGCCTTCTGATTACTATTTATTTCGATCGATGACTAACGGCCTGGCTGAGCAGCACTTCACTTCGTATGAAGAAACGAAAAAATGGATCGATTCGTGGATAGCCGCAAAAGAAGTGTCGTTTTTTCGACGTGGAATTCAAATGCTGCTAGAAAGATGGGAAAAAGTAATCTCCAGCGATGGGCAATACTTTAATTGACTTGTTTTTTTATTATTTTTTTTAAATAAAGGATTTATTTTTACAAAAAACGGTGAGAACTTATTCACACTTCCAATAGCTAACGTATTTACATCCTGAAAGTACTCGACACTTACAAAAGCGCATTTAACCTATAGAAATAAATTTCAAAGATTCAAACGTTCAAATAACTGAACGTCGTTCAATATTTATTTTAGATTTAGAAGGCTGATTTGAAAAGTTAAAATCAGTAAATTAAATAAAAGAGATAATGACAAAAAATACGAAAAAACAAAATGGGTCAAGGTTAAAAAAAATAGACAAATAGAAAAAAGATAAAATGAGATAAAAAAATATTTAAACAATAAAAAAAAAACGTGTAAAAATTTTATAGCAAAATTTTAATTTTACAACCCAAATAATGTCTATTATTATATATCTCTTCTTTTTTACTTACTTATTTTTTTGTTTAATCTTCTTACTTTTATATAAAAATTAATAGCCACCTAAATCTTATAATTGATGAATTGTTTTATTATTATAAAATATTTATTTTATATTATTTTATATCGAAATAATAAATTATGATGATTGAATTTTTTAAAGCTTTGTATAACGTTTTAATATTTTCATGTGTATTTGCATATTTAAACAATGTAATATTTTTATAAATCTTTTTTAAAATAATTTTAGAAAAACTTGCGGTATTAAATTAACTGTTTATTGAACGTAAATATTTAATAAATATTTAAAATATAACTCAATATTTAATGAACAATTTTCTCCCTTAGGTACAAAATCTCTACTTAACAAAGTTCTACTTAAAATTAAAGCAACTAAAAATAACCGAATTAGACGATTAAAAAAATTTTATTTTAAAATTTAACCATTTACCCATACAATTTATTATTTGTATAACTAAGAAAAAATTATTTTTGTCAAAATTGTTATCTACATAAAATGTTAATTTTTAATATGTTTTTTTATTTAATCCAAAAATAACCGAATCGAAAAATGTAAACCTTCTACGGTTGATTTCCAAATTATCTTGGAATATAATATTTTTATTAAACTTTTTACCTCACTCCGCGTAAACTTGCTTTATTAAAAAACTTTATGAAAAATACAAATTACTTACACTCAAAAAATTAAATTTTACCAAAAGTAGCGAACTGTTCATCTTAAAGAAAGAAAAAAAAATATTCGAAATAAAGAAGCTTGGTAAAAATAGTGGATAAAGAGAAAATAATTTGCGCGAGTAAATAAACGCCGTGGAGATAAATTCACGAGATACCGTGAAATGGTGAAAAGTCCAAAGGCGCTTCGTTGGTTTAATTAATAAACTTTCATTCGAGCCGAAAGTCCCCGATTCCCTTGGCTTACCTTAATCAACACCGAACTTTAATTAGATGCCAATGTTGAAGGATTTGACGTAACTTTTCGAGTAACAATATCCAATGACACAAACCGAATAACATTGCGTCAAAAATTATATACATATTTGATTAGATTTGAGGAGCCCCGCGTCTTTTTATGTTCGTCGCAAGTTGACTTTGGTTATCCTATATTTAATTGTTTCTTTTTTGAGCCCAGAAAATATATTAATTAGTTTATTGAATTTAAACGGATTAAATTGTAATTATGAAGGAACATTTTTATTGTTCTTTTATTTAATTACAAATTCACCGCAAATAAAAAGTTAATTGTTTTTAGAGTAGAAAATAATTTAATTTAAATTATAAATTTTAATTTATCTTACGGTAAAGAAAAAAGATATAATCGTGTTATAAATTTAATTGAATAAAATAATATTTAAACTGTGTTAACCTTTCTTTTTTTTAATAATTAATGTAAACATTAGAAAATGAATTTGTAGTTATTGGTTAACAAACCTTAAAAAATCGAAATTATTGTTTATTCATTTACACACTTGATTTGTAAATAGACGTTAATACTGTAAATAAAGGCTCAGAGTTTATTTTACAATGGATTTTACGATTTTGATAATGAAAGAAAATGAGAAACTTAAATAAAATCGTTAAATTTAACATTTCCGCAAATTATTCATGTCGTCAAGAAAATGTTTGATACACTTGTAAATTCTACGTCTCATTATAATATTCACGCATTCGTAAATATTAAAGTTTATTATCGTGAACTTACGGCAGTATTCTATAATTCTTCTTGGTAAATATTCTTTTTATCTTATTTTAAATATAGCTTTTGTACCACTGTAATACGTGCGCGCGCGAAGAAGAGTACGCTTTTGAGTGAAAAAATGTGTTCAGAAATACGTAATAAAGCGACATCCTTGCAATAAAACCAGAAATCTATCAAATATAATCCTCGGTATTCGGTAAAACTTTTTTGAATAAATATTTTCAAAAGAAAGATGAATAGCCGTGGAGTAATTTTTAAAATGAGTGTGAATTGAATGGCTAAGTTACTTCGATATGATGTGTCACTTTTCTGGAGTACTAAATATACTCGTCCAATTCTTGTTAATGAAAATTTCTTTCAATGAAGTACGAGTATATGTAAATGGCGTATAGACTTTGGCACTTTAGAATTTATATATATTTTTTATAAAATAGTAAAATTGCGTATGCAAATTCTTTTTGGTGAAATATTAGAAGAAATTCAAGTTATAAATTTCTTTTAAACGATGAATAATAGTGCAAGAGTAAGAAAGTAGAAAAAAATTTATAAATAACTCATAATGTTATTGTAAATTTTATTAAGCAATATTTTGAAATTTTAAACCCTTTTTATATTCAAAATTTTTTGTATTTCATATCCTTTTTTTATTTGCTATTTCTACATAATATAATATATTGAATTTTTTATATAAACTTTAGCAACATCAGCATTGAAAAAAAATTATTAAAATAATATTTTTTCGCCAAAATATTCATAAAATAAATTTATAAACACAAATAATCATCAATTTTTTATCCATCGAGCAAAAGTACTTTAGAACGCGGCAAATTGAAATTTATCCTTAAAGTAAAAATCAGAAATAAAAGACGCAGTGACAATACGCAGAGCAATTTTCTCCGTGCATCAGTGTACACACACACACACACACACACAATACCGACGACATATAAGAAAGAAAAAGGGCGCTGGAGATTCTTTCCATCCTTTCCTGCTCCATTCGTGCGCTAAGTGCGAGAGACGCAAAGGAAAAAAGAAAAAAGGAAGCGAGCGTGTGAGAGGCAACCGTGCGACGAATTTATAACTCCGCCCGTTCGCGCGAACTATTCGTTTGGACGTCGCATTACGCGCACCGGCGCACTTTTCTAGGCGGTCTCGAGGGATGAACAAGCGCTTGAGATGGAACATGTGTGTGTGTGTGTGTTTGTGTGTTAGGTTGCATTATTAAACACTGTCTGCAGCGTACAACGAAAAGACGGTAGCTTCCTAACGCGGAGAAAAGCGCGAGTTGTTGATGAAGTAAATAGGATTGGTGTTACGGTTGATTAATCGTCGGATAAATGTGAGAAGGATTCGCTTGACCGGAGGTGTGACGAGTGTTATGATAAATGGATTTTCTCAAAATTTTTTGTTTTGTTGCTAGCTTCCTGTAATCTATATATTACGTAAAAATTTTTATATCATTTCATATAAAATAAAGAAATTTGTAGGAGATGAATTTTTTTCAATCATTCCAACTATTTCGTTAGCGATGATTAAGCTTTTAAAACAAAATATTTTGTAAAAGAAATTAATCATACTATGTCAATTTTCTAAACAACGTAAGCTGGAACTGTTGAATTCGCAATTACATCGTGCATTGTCAACTTCTAAAAACTTGATCACGTGGATTAGTCTGCTCTGAAAAAAGAGCTTAAATACTTGTTAAAACAAATTTTTGTTCGTCTATTTTTCTCGTGTAATGAAATAAAATAGAAAAAAAAAATACAAAAAATATATATAGCGAGGTGACGACTTTCAGCCTCTCATACTGACATAGGACGTAAGTTAATTAAATTCCATTCATCCTGATTGCAATTTGAAAAAAGCGACCACCGGCTTACATTGAATAAATGAACATTGATGAGATTGTAGAAGAAATAATAAGCTGCAGATTAACTCACAAGCTTCAAGCTCGCATATAAAGTATGTAGGTACTGACAACAAAATTCGCGTTAAAAGTGCGAAAGAGCGCAGTTGTTCACGCTTCTTATTTTTATTTTCATTTAAAAATTTTTCATCCGCTATTCTTTGTCAATTTAGTGGAAAACTACAACGCCCGAGATAATGCTAATAACGATGTATTTTTCAAGAGTAAAATTCTCGAGGATTTTTCACAACCACAAGTTTTTCATGGGTGCGCGTACAAAAGTGGATGAAATCTTGGAGAAGTGAGCGGCTCTTCTTACTTTTTATTATCTTTCTTTTTTCTCCGTTGGCGCACTCGCGCGCGTTTCTTTCTCAGACTCGCAATTTTAGCGACAAAGCTGCCGCCGCCGCATACCGCAAAGAGGATTTCTTTTGACTCCGGAGTTTTGCAGACGATAAACTGTATTTCGCCTTTACGTGCGCCTTGCTTTGCATAATTAAATTGCATAGTGAAAGTTGATGTCCGATGTATTGAATATTTTTTGCTTCCCAAACGTTTATGGTTTCTGATGAAATGAATAATATTCGCGTGGCGTTATTAAATCTCGCCAAAAAATAATAAAGAAAAATATTTTAAGTAAGTATTATTTGTATAAGCATTTTGCAATTTTTAAATCTATAAATTAAATTATAAATTATTTAAATTTGATCAAACTGTATATTTTTAAATATAACCATAATTTCAAATTGTTTTGTCAACTATACCAATTATGGTATTGATAATTTTTAAGGACTATCTAAAAAGCTTTTATTTTGATATCAGTTATTACAATAAATTACTAATTCGAATTTTTTAATATAGGTAAAAATTTCTACAATAATAAATTATCAGAAATTACATTTTAAATCTTCGTGTTAAATATCAAGAAGGCTTTGGGACAAGATAAGAGAGGCGGATGAAAAAATTGAAGGAAAAAAAATATAACTCGCTAAATGATAAAATCCGAAGCAACGAAGAATTCGATCGCGGATAAAAAATAAGAAAAGGGAAAAAATAAACATCGGCTTATTTTTTACGCAAATTATTTTTTACACTTAATTACGAAGGAAATCAGTTAAATCAACTGTAGCTTTCGTAAAAGCAAAACACCATCCAAGTACCGTTCGTCGAATAGCGAGAGTAGTCGGGTGTGTAAACTCGCCAACTGGAGAGAATCATCATGCGGGCAGGCGCTGACGAATTGACAATTTCCTTTTTTGAAGATAGATAACCCACAACGTTCCCGATAAGCAAAAGGGGGTCGAGCGTTCGTCGTCTTAATGCGGGATAGAGGATCGTAAGCTATAATATGTATGTGTGTAGGTGCTTAAATATAGATAATGGAAGTAAGCGCGTCCGGGAGGTTACGAGAAGATTGGTGGAGATGGAAAAGTGGCAGGGGTATGTGCTCGATCCTTCGATCTATCCAAGTGGGTCTATCCATTCTTGTTTAAGAAGACACAAGAAACAAAGAAATTTATACGTATATAGGTATGAGTATGCGAACAGCGGTTTTCTATTTGAATAGTTTTTAGCTGATTTTCCTTTCCTATTTTACCTGGTTTATTGCTTTTACAAATTTTAAAAAGTTTTGATGAATTTTTGGAAAACCGTATAGAATTTAATGCCAATAACCTTGAAAATTACAAAATTGTTTTTGATAAACAACTATATGATAGTCTCGTAAACTCTGCGAGAAATTTAATAGGATATTACTGGAAGTGTAATTTCTGAAGTGTATCTTCGCTCGACTCTTTCACCTTTACAATCATGAGATAAATTTCGCGAAAAAATGAAAAGAAGAAAACAACTTCATTTTTCCAAGTTTATCCCTCAGCGTTATAAATCATGAAAAAAAAATCAAAGCACAAAAGCGTGACGTGAGCTTCGCCACTCTGAGGTACGAAGAAGCACAAAAGAGCAAGAAAGAGAGAGAGAGAGAGAATCTCGCGCCTTAGGTGGGATCGAATTAAGGGCGTCTTATCGAGTAACTGGCTGCTACTCATGTAGCTTGAAACAACTCTCGAAGTTACTTATACGCGGATTAGGTTTATCCGACGAGGAAGTAACATAGATCAGAGCGAGCAAAAAGCGCCGATAGCTCGAACGAGGTTATTTAATTGAGTGTGTACATGCATATGTTTTCTAATTATTAACACGATATCGATAATTACGTACTCTAGCAGGTTAACGTTTGTACGCGTGGTTCTTGACTTTTCCACGCGCACGACTTTGTCGTAGTTTATTGGATGTTGTCGGAACTTTTATGGGATCATGCTGTTTGTTAGTCGATTGGTTAGAATCAGGATGTATCCGGTTTTATCGAGTAACTTTTGAAATTATGTTAAAGTATAAGGTGAAGAATTTTAATTTTCAACCCAGCATTCAGCTTTCATTTAAATTCATTTAAGTTGGAATAGACAGGAATGGGCTTAATTTTAGTAAATTATCTAATATTAATTTTAATAAATCTTAAAATTATAAACACAACTTCATATTTGTTGTTATAAAAATGTTAAATGCTTTTACACGAAGATACAAGGATTAAAGGCGTCAATTAATGTGTTAAAAATGTGTAAAACTCTAAAATTAAATCTATTTTTAGTTAGAAAGGTTGAAGGATACACGCTTTGATAATTAAAAAAGTTCTATGTTGAGAAATAAAAATAATTTATTAGACAAGAGAAACTTCTAACAATATGCAATTAATTATTTCAAACATTAATTTCTCCTAAAAAAAACTTCACAACTATTGCTTTCCTCCTTAATAAGTTTTTTGAAAATCTAAATAAATTAATTCATAACTATAAAAAAGTCCTCCCGTTGATTTTTGCTGAAAAAGATCGTCGACTCTTTTTTAACTTCGACCAAGAACTATGTGTAACATCACTACTGTCGCATCCTTCTTTTTACCCTTGAAACGGTCGACGTTAATGAAAAAGAAGAAGAAAAAATGTACAAACACACATACAGTCGGCAAACTAATTTCCAACGCAACTCGTGCGATAAAAAGCGAGTACTAGAAAACAACCTCGAGGAATGAGGGACGTACTAGGCAAAAGAAAAGAGAAAAAGAAGAGATATATAGTACATGACGCTGGGAAAACGATAGCAAAAGGAGGAGAAATTAGGCGTGCAGCAACGGTACTAGTACAACCGTAAACGTCGTACAGATGACTGGTGGCAATGGTAACGACGTACCAATATATATATATATATATATATATATATATATATACAACACCCAGAAGCTTTCGGGAGTCGTCGTTGCTAACGAATTCGCGTGCTTTAAGCGAAAAGAGAGGAAGAGAGAAAAAGTATACAGGGCACATACGAGCACGTCGATTCGTACAAATAAAAAGGTTTGAGAAAGGAAACATCAAGTGTTAATTTGGCCCTTTTTTTACAGAAAAATTTGCTATTGAAAATTTGTTATTGAAAATTTTTCTCGTTTAAGCAAGCTTTTTTTTTAATAAAAATTTTTTGTGTAAATTAAATTAAAAACTTTAATGATGCATATTTTTATTTATTAATTTAATTAATATTTAGTTTTCTTTTTTTATTAATCAATGCTTATTTATGAATTTTTTTATTTTAATACTTGATTAATCGCATTAGTAGATTACGATTACATACAGAATATATGGTTTAAGTTATAGTTATTGTCTACAAAGCAAAAGATGAAAAAGTTGCCTCGGTAAACATAAAATTTTAATATTATTATCAATTCAGTAGAATAAAAAAGTTTTTCACAAGACTTTGCTTTTTATAAGCTTTAAACTTCTTAAAACAAAAATTGATTTCAAACTCTCCATTGTTCTTAAACTATTTGACATTTAGAAATTTTCAATTTTAAAAGTATCAAAAAATTTAATCTTTAAACCCAACCAACAGACATGAAAAATTGAGCATATACATGTTCATTAAATGTTAGTAAATTCGTAAGAGAGTAAAATTGATAGTAGTTTAATAAATAAAAAAAATAAATAAAATTTTTTTGTAATTAAATAATAATATTTAATTTTGTTTATATATTTTTTATAATCTATCTGTTCAGTACTCGTATTTTAAGCATTCAATAACCAAGAAGAATTAACGATTACACAATTATTCTCTAAAAGTACCAGTCGACTTTTAACAGAAAGCAAAAAAAAAAAAAAAAATACACGCGTCATTAAAGTAATTATGGCACTTTGCTTTTAAAAGAAGAAAGTATATTTTACGAAATTAAAGTTCAGCTATACGAGGGTGGTAACGTCAAGCTTTTTCATTTTCTTTTCTTTTTTTTTTTTTTTCATCCTCGACATCCGCAAGCGCTTGAAAACGATGCAACATTTTTCGCGTTCTTATATTCGGACAAAAAACTTATATTCCGGTGCTGGTTTTCTTTTTTCCGTCTTTTGTAAGACGAGAACCGCCGCGAGGTGAAAACTAATGCGGCGGCGAGTCAAGTAGAGTTTCGCTATGAAAATAAATGGCAAAGGTATTTAGGGATGCAATTAAGCCCTGAGCTTTAGATTGGACGCTCCCTTTCTTTTTATCGTCGTTACCTTAACTTGATGAAATGATGTTGCTTTTTTTTTTTTTTTCTTATTGAAGATTCGTTGGCTTGCTTTTTTCATACTCGTTAAAGTGCTTAGCTTTTTGATATTTATCTTTATTAATTTGGGAGAACTTTTATAACAGCCACTCGATTTTTATACCAATATTATATATGTTGAATTAATATTTATCAACGTACAAATTTTATTAAATTATTACGAAAATAAAATAAATGGTAAATCAATATATTTCTTATAATATTTTAGAAGTTACAGCAAAAAAAAATCCAACACTTTTTTGATAAATATAAAAAAAAATTTTCGTAAGAATTTATCGAATAAATTGTTAAAAATATTATATTTATTTTCAACGATGATTTGAAAAAATCATATATCTGGAAAAATAATTTTAACAAGATTATTTTTACAAACTAGAAAGAACATAATAAAATTACTATTCTAAAATTCTATAAAAAAAATAATTTATACTAATGAAAAAATCTCGGATTATAGCAATATTTAATTTTTGAAGAATTAATCTTAATAATCTTTTGTAACCACACTGCAGGCATTCACACTGACCCACAAATTAAATTTTAACTGTATGATATTTTTAGTTTTATTTTTACTATTCCAGCGAATGAAAAAATAAAAAGAAAAAAATGTATCGAATTTATATTCAATTTGAAAGCTCGCATATAACCGAACCTTACACGTCCTTGAGCGCGGCCGCGGAATTAAAAGCCAACCAGAAATCACGTATTATGCTAATTTTTAAGTAGAGCCAGAAAATGAAATTCTCTATCACCAATGGTATGCGACCAATCGTATCCAAATGGATTCGCCTTCAAGTGCCTAAGAACATAAATTAATTACCATTACGGAAGGCGCACGAGCCATACATATACGTTTATATGACGACAGCGAGCTAAAATATATAAGAGAAAAGGAAAGAAAGAAAAATCGATAAGTTCTCTCTCTCTCTCTCTCTCTCTCTCTCTTTCTCTCTCTGTTTAGTAATAGATTAACGCGTGAGTAAGGTAGAGAGGAAGACATTTTTACTTAAAAGAAAAAAGGAGGGATAGCGTGATTACGGCACGCAAGAAACTCGTAGCTTCCGGTTAGTCGGCGAGGTGTACCGCTGCCTGTTGCACCCGAGGCCGATGAACTTCTTTGAGTTTCTTCTTCCTTTGCCTGTATGCGGTAGATTACGTGACCCTTGCTCTTACTGAATTCTCTCTTTTACTTTATTTCGCTTTCGTATACGTTGCTTTCTCGAAAAGGAGTGGTATCGATGCCTTTATGGGAAAGTGAACAGAGAGTATTGAAGTTGATGATTTTTGTAGATTTGTAGATTAGGCATATGCAGATTGTTGAAGACAAAAATTTTAAGCTTTTCAATGGGAACATTTAACGTACAATAATTTTGTCGATATTTTCATTGCAGCCGCGCGGAAAAAGTTTAATGAATGCAGATTTGATTAGCGCTTATCGACAGTGCTATCTATTAATATTTTATCAATTTATTTTAATATACATTTTTACGCTACGAAAAACGAGAAAAACAAAATATCGTTATATTTTCATATTCTCTGTAATAGCAAGAGCAAATTAAATATTTGTATCAACAATATTTGAAAAACTAACCGAACACTGGACAAAAATTATAAAAAAAATGATATCGTAATTCAAAATAATTTAATCACAAATCAACAATGTAAAAACCATAGTCAAATACTATTAATTTTCATATAAAAGTCGAATAATCTGGAACTGTTTACTAAAAGCTATGATAATTGTTTATGCGACTGATACACTTGACATATAGTGAGTTTAATTTCGAAGAAAAAGACACGACACAGATAGATGTCAATATTTGAACAGAGATATCGCGAGTAAACTTTGATACTTTTTACTACTTTAGTACCGAGCGTTTTTGTACTAAAAATGCATGACTTATATCAAATAATTAAACAACTTGTTTAGTTTTTGAAGTGGAAAAGTGAGTAAATAGTGTAGCCATTATTTTCACAAACAACTGGATCTCAATATAATTAAGAGTAAAATATAATTAAGAGTAAAAATGATCGATATTGTTGAATTTAATATATTTAATAAATTAAGCATATTAACTTAATTTTTTCTGATCATTAAGAAACTAATAATTTATTAAAGAGTTTCATTTACATAAATATCACATTAATTTAAAAGTAACTTTATTAAGAATCTTCAATTTGCATAAAGTTTACATAATAAATTCGAAAAGATTTATTCGAAGGAGGTTTTATAGACTTTAATATACATAATCGTTGTACTAAATTATCTGAAATTAATGGATTTAAATATCGCTAAATTTCAAATTAACCGGTAAAAATATTTTCAACGCGCGTAAATAATTCGCAACGAGAAACGAAATTAATCGCCAACAGCGTCATTTACATTTATTCCAAATGCGAAATTACTTCAGAATACGTCAAATTGTATCGGAAAAAAAAAGTATTAAAAGCACGAAATTTCACAACGTTAACACAACGCGCGATACGGAAATTCACGTTAACGAATTTTTTCGTAGTCGTACACGTAGATGAAAAGCATTGGATGCGCTCTTTTTCTCTCAATTGTATAAACGTACGTACCCTTAAAAATGAAAATTTCAGTTGCACGGGTTATCTGAGTTCCAGCAGCAGTAGTATAATTTTCTATACTTGTACATAAGAGGATACATATATATATATATCTGTATATATATCATGCATACGTGTACACGTATATACGAATAGAAAAAAAGAACGAGAGCTCGTGGAATTGTCGTCGGTTTTTTTTCATTGTTGTTGCATTTTGCGGCTGGTGGTATGTGCCGAAGAGAATATACTCTCTTTTTTATTATCTTTGTCTCCCGTTGTTCGCATTCTTCGTCGACGGCGTAACCTAGTATTAATGGTTCGTTAACGAAATGCGAAATCCCGCACGGGTACGTTATAATATAGATTGGAATTTAACCGTAATCGAGATGATGATTTTCATTCGTTGATTCTATCGTATACTACTTGTATTTGATTGTGTTTTGTTTATTTTTGTTATCGTTAATCTGGCTTTTCTCAATTTAAATTGTTAATCTTAACAATTAGACAAAGCGTCATTAATTTACTTTTTTATTTTTCAATATTTTTAATTCAGCAAATTTTAAATCCAGAATTAAGTTACATTAATAACAAAGGACACTTGTTTTTTTATCAATTCGTATAATCAGTAATTCCAAAAGCTAGTGTTTCAATAAATAATAATTATTACTCTAATAAATTAAATATATTTGACTAAAAAATTAATCATAACAGTTGAGTATTTTAACAATTTTTCGACTGTACAAAGATTATTAATTTTTCGACAAACAAGTGTACGAGAATACAATATTCTCGTTGATATTTATCACTCTAGTGATACTTAGAGTTTAAATTTACTTAAAGCTCGCGTTATCTTTATGAAAAACAAAATTGAAATGTAGATAATACGAGTCGTGATAGATGGCACTTGTTGAATTTTATGAAAAGTACATAGGCTATGAAGCCCAGTACGATTTATCTCTGTCATCTCAACCCTTTTGTACTATTTATGCATGTGATATATCGTGGAAAAACAGCTGATTTAACTTTTGTGCGAAGTTTTTTTTTTTTTTTTTTTTTTTCAACTTTTGTAATTTTTTTTTTAAACGCTAGGCTTGGAGAGTATAAATTTATTATCGGAGTGGTTATTTCAATGATTATTTAAAAAAAGGAATTCATTTATAAACAATAATTGAATGATAAATTAAGATTTAAATGAATTGATTTACAATTTTAACAAGTGTTAGATCCACATGGTTCACTCAAAATTTAAGAAGACACACTTGGGCTAACAGAAAAGAATAAAGTCGTGTGGCTCAAGTGAGCGGAATTTAGTTTTTCGACTTCAAGCGCGCGAACAAACACTCGATTTCGATTACTAAATGAATCATATTTTACTGAGCTCAAGCCTCTAATGAAAATACATTCGCTTAAAAGTTCATAAAAATTTAGTCGTGCATGAAATCACCAATGTTTGGTACAATTGAAAATTTGTTCTAAAAATATTGCAGAATCCACATACCAACGATTTTAATAGGTATTTTGCAAGTTTTCGTTTATCGCATAAATATTTACAAAGCGAAGTGCGGAAATTGAATCATTTCAATAATAATAATAAATAAATGGATATTAAAAGCAAATTTTAAACAAATCTTCTCTACATTGAGAAAATTTTAACTAATAAATTTTCAAAATGTTGAACGATCGTTAATAAAATGTGTTTATTTACATTTTATTTTATTAAATTTTAAATATTAAGTTTTAAACATATACCGACGATTAATATTTTTAAAATTAATTCATACTAATTTTTCGTAATTTTACACGAAAGTTAAAAGTTCTTTTAATACAAAAGTTAAAAACGAAAAATATTCGAGCTAAAAAAAAAAATAAAAAATTTTACTGTTGAAAAATAACATTTTTACTATTTTAAAAAGAGTAAACAATAAATCTATACCAAACAACTGAAAGTAAAACAGAGTTGACAGGTCCGTCGCAGTTCCGGAGTTATAAAATTTTAACGGGTAAAATGATCAAATAGCAATTTATGGTAATTTAACATGACGTTATATTTCAATATTTATCTTAAATTAATAAAAATCTTTTGCGATCTGCTATTAAAATCATACGCGTTTATCGATACCATATTAGCTCAAAAGTAATATTTTGTTTTATAAAAAGAATCTTTGATATTTCATATTTTTATAATATTAAATAAATTTAGTCTTTAAAATTTTTCATATTTAAATAATAACAATAATTATTTTGAATCACTCGATAAAAATTTTAACTAAACTAATTTTTCAAAATTATTTCTTCAGTTATTTATTTATTCAAATTATTTATGTTTGAAAAAAATTCATAATTTTGAATCGTAAAATTTAAAATAACAATTAAATTTATACATTCGATTATACTATAATTGATGCAGTACCATACACTTTATAAGAAGTATGATTAAAGTGCATAAAATTGAATTTCAAGAATAGTAATAGTAATTTAATATACGGAGTATTTTAATTAACGTATAAAAAAAAAGTTTGACTAATTTTGAAACAGTTAAAAATAAAATTATTATAAGAAAATATAGTAAAATATTTCTAAACTACTCGTATATATTGATCGTTATTTTGGTATAATTGATAAATAAATAAAGGTCAAATCTGTTTACAAAATTATACGTGAAGATAACAAAAGATCATTAAATAATGTTTTTAACTTTTCAAATGCAATAAATACTTAAGCAAATACTATCGATCACTTTTTATAATGAGTAATAAGCGTAATATTATACACGTTATTAAATTGTCGAATGGCGTCTATCCTCTAAAAGAGACGCATATCAGTACTACCCAATCTTGGATTTTCGACGAAGAGCATACATCTACAGTAATTTATTAAGTAAACATTATAATGCATAAAGAAGAATTGGAAACCGAACATTCTTTAAAATTAAGTTAAGCTCAGAATTGCTGATCCGACAGCTCGAGATAAGTCATCTCGAATAGACGTTCAATAGAAACGTCAAGCTCGTAATTCAATTGCACATCGTAACTTACCATTTGGTATTATCATTGTAAAATGGAGAATTTTTTAAAAATTCATTATACACATTGTAGTATTGAGATGCCCATAATTGACTGCATAATGATTTTTTAAAAAATTCTTTATTTTACAATGATAATACCAAATGGCTTAAACGGAAAGTTCAGCGTGGGGCGTATGCGCAGGGAACGTGTTAATTACTCCCTTCTTAAAGTGAATGGTGAAAAAATATATCCTTTGAATCGTTCTTCTCGCATCACATCAGCCAAATTTCCATCCACCAGCTAAATATCGTCATTAAAATCCACTTGTTTTAATTCACCCTCGACAATTTATTACATATTTTTACTCCTTTCTCTCTCTCTCTCTCTCTCTCTTACTCTCACTCTCACTTTCTTCGACTAGTCGCGCGTAACGAAAACGTTGTACGCACACGTGGACAAATCGCCTGAGTGTGCGTTCGGGTGTCCCCAAGCTGAAACGCAAATACCTCTTTATCTCGCGGACGCAGGCGAATGCGTCAGAGAGAGAGAGAGAGAGAGAGAGAGAGAGAGAGAGAGAGAAAGAGAGAGAGAGAGAAGAGCGAAGGTAAGCACATGGAAATCGATTCCCAACCGTACGTCAAGACGACGACGCATATAGTATCTCTCTCTATCTCTATCCTATATAAGCGGTACCTCTACGTCTTGCTCGCCCGATCATCGCTGTTAATTATACGAGGCGGCTTGCTCTACTCGGCTGCTGCTATCGATTATATTGCACAGGTGTACGGTAGCTTGAGCAAACGAAATTTGTTTTGATTAAAATTTAAAGAGGTAGGTATACGGTTTTAAGTTTTTTTTGAAACTTTTTAAAGATACTTGAACGATAGGTTATTGGAATACTGAATATTGTGAACGCTTCCATGTTAATCGATTTCTGGTTTTTTTTTTTTTTTTTTTTTTTGCATCTGCCTTTTTCTTTGATAAAAAGTGTTTAAAATATTTTGAAGATTTAATTTAAAAATGACGGTTTAAGTATAAGTTTATACGTAATTTTTTATTTCTTACACATTCCATATTCAATTTTAAATGAGTTTATGAAAATTTCACTCCGATAAAAAACTTAAATTTCTCCGAAAACATGAAAATGTCCATATGTTACTTAAGTTTTTCAGATTTTCTTTTTTCAATTCAGAAGATACAAATGCTCAATCTCACGTCATAATTCCATAAATAATGCAATTTATTAACCAACTGCGCAATAACATGGGCAACAGCGTCGCAATTTTCACAAGCATTATACGCGCGAACCTTAATAACGACCTCGATTTGGATAATCGATCTTGAAAGGAAAAAAAAAAAATAAAATATCCAAGAGGTAATTTAACAATTTGAGGATGCGTGAGCTCGACGCTTTGGATACAGCCCAGAAACGTTTCTTACGTAATGGACTAGTGCGGCAAAGGTTAAGGTTGAGGAAGAGACGGTTTTAAGCTTGGGACTGGATTGTCTTGAGAATCGTGCGAACGACGAGCTCAATTAGTCAACTTAATTGGCAGGATGGTTTCTCACGGACATTGAGAAATTTCGCGGGGTTTAACTCGAGGTGCTCTCTGAATTGTGAGATAACGTTTTACATGATCTTGGAATATGTGTCGTATGTATGTTTAATCGCGGTTGAATTGCGAATTGTTAATTATAAGTTGTGATGAAGAATGTATGATACCGAGTTTGTTACTTATAAAATTTAAATTCTGATATTCCTGATATAATTATCGGGCGAGCAAGACGTAGAGGTACCGCCTATATAGGATAGAGATAGAGAGAGAGAGATACTATATGCATCGTTGTCTAAATAAATTTTATTAAAAATACCAATGTTTTAAATGAAACTTTATATATGTATAAAAATTATTTAATAATACTAATTTGGACAAAGAATGTAAAACAAAGTAATTTAATTGTTAATTACTTTTATGAACTGGATAAAAAATTTGATATGAAAGTAGCAATTCATTTCTAGTCAATATTGACATTTTTTTATAAAAATATTTTTCGTATAAAAAATAAGTATAGTCGAATTAAAACAAGTATTTATTTTTATTCAACTATAAATAAAATATTAAGAAATCCATATTGACTCGATGGTAGCTTTTTTTTATAAAAAACAAAATACATTGGCTCTTAAATTTTTACAAATAAAACTTCATTTTGTTAATATGTGCGTTATTTTAATGCAAATATTAAAATTATTTATATAAGTATGTGTACAGTTTCTAAAATCATAAAATAAAGGAAAATAATAAAACGTTATGAAAATATTTTAAAATATATATTATAAACATTTGAAACACATTTTTTACATACCGGTAAGTTTTACATTTAATTTTTACATTTCGAGTACTGGTATTTTAGTGCAAATTCCTTTGCAGATATAAAACAAATTTGTTTTCACTCTAGTAGAGCTTGAAATTGCTTTCATTGAATATAGAACATTTCATTTTTCGGTATTCACCCAATCGCAAAAAAAATATATACATATACATATGTAGACTATACAAACGTATATCCAGTCTAATGATAAAATAAAACAGAGTCAAGAGATTTGATCCGAATAAGCGATCGTTTCTTTTATCTGTTATTGAAAATTCATAAAACGCATTCTGTCATTATTGCTTTTATTAATAGTATGACATTAATACATGATATTAATATATGATGATAATAAATTAAATTAATAGTATGACATACTATTAATTATATTATTTATTTTGAGTTGAATTATAATTTTTCAAGTAATATTCAATCGAATTAATATGATAGTGTTTTTCAATATTGGCATAACACATAAGTCGCTCAGCATATTCACGTACGATTAAATTAAAACTTTCAGTTTTTATTTACTGTTTACTTATAATAGAAAAAACTCTTAATATTTTGATCGTATAAAAAAATAATTAGTGATTTTACAGCATGACAATGCTCGACCCCATGTTGCGAAAGTGGTCAAGACATACTTGGAAACTTTGAAATGGGAAGTCCTACCCCACCCGCCGTATTCTCCAGACGTTGCTCCCTCGGACTATCACTTGTTTCGATCAATGGCACACGGCCTGGCTGACCAGCACTTCCGGTCTTATGAAGAAGTAAAAAATTGGATCGATTCATGGATCGATTCAAAAGATGACCAGCTTTTTCAACGCGGGATTCGTATGCTGCCCGAAAGATGGGAGAAAGTAGTGGCCAGCGATGGACAATACTTTAAATCATAAATGTATAACCAGTTTTTTACAACAAAAGCCTCGAATTTCGGAAAAAAACGGCGGAAGCAAAGTTGTACACCCAATATTATGACTACATTATGAAAAATTTAAGTAGTACAATCAGAATATTGTCGGACAAATATACACTAATTATTTTATATTTACTTATATAGAATTATTTTTTTATTATGATTGCTATTAAGCAATTTTACATGAAAGAAGGATAAATAAAAAGTCAAAATCTTGAATGTTTCACCTTTACTTTTCCAAAAACTTCTCAAGCGACTCAAGTGCCCACGAAAACTTTCGACCACGAGAAGCGATCAGAACAAGTAGAGCAATTCCGCCGGAAGCAATATCGAGAACGGGGACGGTTGTGAAAAGAATTTAGAATTCCGTCGTCAATATGCGGTTTTGTGTGGTGCATGTCTATATATATATATATATATATATATATGTGTGTGTGTGTGTGTGTGTGTGTGTGTATGCGTGTGTGCGCGCGCACGCGTGCGTGTGCGTGCGTGCGCGAGTGTGTGTGTGTGTGTGTATGCGTGTGTGTGAGCGGAAAATTCGACGGGACCCCGAGATTTTCTTCGTTTTATCGAGTTTGTTTGGCCAGCTTTTCGAGCTGGTAGTAATAGTTAGATGCACAATGGATGGGACGACCGAAGCGTGTACTGGATAGGCGGAAGAAAAAATTGATGGATGGTGTGAGCACACCGAACGAAAATTCTCTTTTTACTTTTTTTGACGGAAATCACTGCCGCTGCTGCTGGGATTGTCGTACGATTAAGTGTACGCGCAAGGATCGAATGAATTTTGAAAATTATTTTTTTTTTTTTATTTTTGATTTTTGATATTCGAGAAATTGAACGTTTCAGTGTTTATGAAAATGAAAAAAACTTATGATTCATTTAAATTTTAATTATAACTTAATTATTAATAAAATTGATTAAAAATATTGAAAGCGAACAATAGCCAATGGCATAAAATAACTTCAGAAAAATTAATAATTAAGAATGTCTTAATAAACACAATACAATAATAAAGTTTCACCCATAAAATATTGAATACAAAAAAATATTTTAATTAAGTTTCCAATATTTTTAAATAATACTATTTATTAATGAATATCCCAAAGAAATTATGTTATTTAAAATATGTGAACGTTTAAACTTATAAAAAAAAATTCTCAGGTTAATTGTACGTATAATAATGCATAAAAATTATTTTTATAGTACAAATATAATAACATATTTATTTGAAGAAATCGTTGTGCATAAAATTATTATACGTTAAAAATACAACGCATTTCTCAGCTACATCTACCTTGTATTTTGAAGGAAAATAAATGTGAAGGCGCGTAAAAATCTAACGACTTGAAAAAAGAAAATGAAAGCACAACTCGTTGCAGCGAACAATTGAAAAAGCTAACGCAAAAGTAACAACGGACAATCCCGGCAAATAGAATAAAGAAATTAAAGTTAAACATAAGATTAACTTACTAATCCCAAAGGAAGAAAAGGAGATAGCTTGAGTCCAAGAAAGGAGAAGCGCAAGAAGACGGAAGAACAAAAGCAAATATTCGCCCGCGGGATAAGGAAAATCGCGCAAATACACTAAAGCTCCGAAAGCTTTGCGAAATCAAAACATTGTTTAAGAATGGCTGATTGGGTAGAAGATTCTACGTTATTAATGACTCCGAGAAATTGGCTGTATAGTGAACTCGCGAAAGGAGAGACTAGAGATACCGAATTTAATATAGAAATTTTACGAAGGATTTGAATGTATTCGATATCTGTTATACGTAAAATTTATTAGCTAAGCTAAATATTGAAACTAAACGTTATAACAATATTGAAATTTTTATTAAAATTATTCGGTAGCTAATAAAATTATTTCGGCGAATATTGCCAGAAGGAATTAAATTTAAGCATTCAAGTTTTGCATTTTCATTTCTTTGGAGTATTTATTTTGCTGCTATTCTGTAATAATTTTATAAATCATACAATTACATGTTGATTTTATTATTAAAAAAACACTATCAACGCATCAGAACCTCCTTCATTATATTATGGTATTATAATCAGTAGGAACATGATATTTCATACTATATGAATACACAATAAGTAAAATTCTAATATTATTACATATTTTTTCCCTTTTTTAAGGAAAAAAAGTTGAAAATGGTATTGTAATAATTCATAAATTCACAGCCATCGAATATGTTTAATTGATCAAGTAATTTAAATGCATGGAAATCGAAATTTTATTAACATAAATTTCGAAATTATCGATAATAGCAAGTACAATCCGTAACGAGAAGTGAGAGGAAGAGAAAAAAAATCATATCGCACGGTAAGGGCAAAAAGGAAACACTGAATTCAATATAGAGAACAATGTCATAAAAGAGATTTACGATTTTAAGAAGGAAAATAAGACGTACGCGAGCGAAAAGGAACGAACAAGAAGAAACTAAAGCATAAAATAGCCATAATAAAGGTATATGCAAGAAGATAAGGAAAGAATGAAAGATAGGGCGAATGGAGTAAGAACGGTGGCGCGCGAATGCAGGAAGAATAGAGGAACGGAAGAATAAACAGAGGCAATGTAAAATACATAAAGAAAAACATTCCATTTATATTTAATTTATCATTTAATTGTATAATACTTCAAGAGAGAAATTGAACAAAGATATCGTTATTTTCTTTTTAAGTATTTTAAAAGATGAATTTGATAATAAAATGAATGATAAATTCATTCGTTTTGATGGAATGCTATTTTAAACCTTTTGAAGTTTTAATAACTTTGATAATAATTATTATCGCTATGATATGAATATTGATTAAGCGTGCATTTATACCGATTTAAAATTAATTTTATTACATAATGTTGAAGGAATTTATAAATAACTGTGATTAATGAAATTCGCATAATATTTCAAGATATAGAAAATGATAATTGAGAAAATTTGAATAAAAAATTTTTTTATTTTAAAATTTCATTTTTATAAAAGAAATTTACATAAATTTATTTTTAATGCATAGTAATATTAATAACATTGTTAATCTTGCTTACAAGTAATAAATATTCACAGTTCTATGAATTAGAGATTAATAAAACATTTAAAATTTTGTTAAAATCGATTCTAAAAATAAAAAATATACATTTCATTTTCAATGTTAAAAAACCTGAAATAAACAAGAAATAAGCTTCTCGCTCTTCCTTCTTTAAAAATCACATACAGCCAATTTATAAAGAGCTTAATGGAGAAGAAAGAGTACATGTATACGTATCGAAGAAGATACGTAAACGAACGAAGAAGGGAGAAAAAAAGCAACCAAACGAAGAGGGGCGAAAAAAAGTATGAAAAAAAAAAAAAAAAATAGCGTCAAAGTCGAAGTGCGCGCCAGAGCGTGAATAAGGGGACGAAAGTCAGTCAGGAGTAGCAGCAAGTTTAAGAAGACGGGCGCACGAGTTAGGAAGGGTGAAATTCAGAGAAAGGGAAAAAGGAAGAGAGGGAGAGTAAGAGAGGGAAGAAATAAGATAAGGAGAAAGCGATAAACGACCAGCCAAGTGGAATCGGCAATGCGACTCGTATACAGTGTCAGCTTTTCTTTGCCATCCTCGGCTCGCTTTTTATCTCGGTTCATTTGTGAAACCGCCGTTTGAAATTCTTTATTGATAATGCGAGCATCGCTAATCTACGAGAGGGTAACGGCACTTTTTTTTCTTCTGATATGATTTTTTTTTTCGTTCAAATCGGTAACGTGTTACTTTGATTCTATGAGTTATAATTTTATTTAAATTATAAAAAAATTATTGAATAATGATTAAAATAATGAAAATGAAAGATGAAAGTAACAGTTTTATTTAAATTTTACGTTTTCTTGTTAAGGAATCATTTATAAAACGTCATTTTTATTTGAATTGAAATTAAATAAATATTTCGTATAACAGAGTATTAAATAATAATAATATAAAAGAACTGAAATAATGACAATAAGTAAATATTAATAAAATATTGTATAGATTTAAATAACGTGTTTCACATTTAATTATAAAAGTATTTTTATAATTTAAATTATTCAACTGGTATTTAAATTATTCAATCATTGATAACAATAAAAGTAAAATTATTACCATGTTTATGTTAAAAATTATAAAAAAAATATTCATAAAATTCATTTTTTGCGAAATAATGATATAAATTATTTCTGAAAAAAAATATTAATAATAATCATAAGATAATACCCTCAGGTTCAACTTTTCACTTTATGAGTTATTAAAATTTCAATCGTTAAAATTTTTATAGGTGTATGTATTTGCATAGAAAAGTCAATTATAAATATAATTACGACACATAAAAATTGAAAGAAATAAAAATTCCTTAAATATTTCAGTTAAAGTTTTAAAATAAATTTACAATGTTAGCATACATTTGCACAAACCATTTTTTCCGTTGTCATAAAAATGAAGATAAACAACATTTATAAAATAGTACATTTAATAAAAAATTTAAATTCTATTTATATTTCAATCGATATTTCTATATTGTTTGCAATATTCTCATACAATAAAATATTCGAAATGATATTTTACAAACTTCAGAAATAGGAAATTACATTAATTTATACTTCATTAATTGAAATAAAATATTATATTGTTTCAAAGAAATTTTTAGCAACAAAAACAAACAATAATAATTGTAATAATAATTGTCAAACATATTCAATTGAAAGAATACTTTTTTAATTTTTTTTTTTTTTTTTTTTAATCTTTGTCAATAAAGTTGTTCATTGATACGAACTTTCATCGTTACAATAAAGAATGAATATAATGAATTTAAAAATGATATTTATATAAGCGTTTGCAAATACATTATAACAATATAACGTTTGGAAGAGAATTTCCACAAGAACACTAATTATTTTCATTTTCCTATTAATTAAAAGTTAATGTCTTCATTCAATATATTACTACAAATTAAAACAAATAATACGTGTAAACTTTTTCTTCAAAGTCGAAAAGTAAAAATAGCGTTGAATAAAAAAAATTTGAAGAACATTTGAGCGTTAATTATTCTTCAAATAAAATTATGAGAATTGTAATTTTGAGTGAGAAAGTTTCAAAAATAGTTCTAACGATACAATTAAGGTTTTAATTTAAAGTCTGACGATTAAAAAGTAAATAGTTAAAAACTTTTAACTAACACATAAGTTATAATTAAATTTCATTAGATAATAATCAAGATTAAAAACAATTATTATTATGATTTAACTTTTAATTTACTACATCGTAAAAGAAAAATTATTATATTAAAAGCAAACGTATACGCAATCCGAGAAGAATCTAAAAAATTCAATCTCAGCCTCAGACACTTGCAAAGTACACTTTCGAGAAACTTTGGCCTTTATGCCCAATTTTAAAGTTACACGTACACTAACACCCACCTACACATACTATTCATCCATTCTTTCGCGTGTTTGATACAAATTGAGACACTCGGCGATGTAAAATTTGCATTCTCGCTCGAAGGGCTAACAACCGCTCGGGAGAGCTCCTTATGAAACTTACGTTAATGGAGAAAGGGAAAATACACGAAAGAGAGACGAAGAACGATTCTAAAGGGAAACATCGCGTCGTCGAGCCAACTAAACTATGACAAAGAAAAAGGAAGGAATGTAACGGGGAGGGGGGGGGGGCAGAATGAGAGGTACCTGTTGCGGAAACGATTTTGCAAACGTGCAGCTGACACACAATTTTATATATAGGCACGTTGCACGAATGTAATTTTGTTCATTGTTTGCGGAGAGTCATAGTTAGACTTGGTAGGTACGCTTGGTGGGTGAGTAAAAAAGTACGCGTCGTTACGTAGCGCAAGCGCTATTTTGGGTTTTCGTCGATTTTGTTTTAACTTTTTCTTACGGTATGGAAGAGGAAGATTTTTGACGCGAGTATTAGATGTAATGGATTGCGTTGAAAGCGAGATTAACGTCCCAGAGGCTGTCGTTTCGTATTTGCTCTCGAGGATAAATCATTTTCTTGGGAGTAATAAGAGGCTGTCGCTCGATATTCCTTTTAAACGTATAACACTTGCTGATAATTTTTATGTCGAAGTAAATTAGAGGAAAATGAATGTCGTATAAACTTTTATCAGTATTTAATGAAAAATATAATTGCGCATAATTTAATAATAACTGTACATATAAACAAAAGTATATAACTGTATATAAAAACTAAAAATAAATAGTGTATGTTTACTATTATTATTATTACTATTAAATGTTACTATGTTACGACAAAGTTTTCCGCGTCAATTAACAGCAATTTTTTAATCTATCCATTTATAATGTTTAAATAATATCGATGCATTTACAGTAAGAAACTGAGATATCAAGAATATTTATTTGTTAAGAGAATAATTTATAAATATTCTATCACTCGGATTAACTTGAAATTGCACAATTATATACACGAACAAAATGCTGATGATTTTATAAACTCGTAAGAATTTTAATCAATTGCTTTTTAAATTTTAAGATTAATTTGATAATCAAAGTTTATTTTTATTAACTTATTAAAAATTGTGTGTAATAGTAAAACTAAACCTAATCTATTGATAGAATCAATCATAATATCAAACAAATATGCTAATACAAGAAGGTGCTTAATATTGTTTTCTATAAAAAAAAAAAAAATAAATAAATAAATAAATAAATAAAATAAAAAATTAAATTTTTTTCAATCAAGCCTCATTAAAGTATAAAACAATAGTAAAAGAAGATTCATATTGTTCTGATAAAAAATGAAACAAAAAATATTTCATAAATAAAGTGAAGTACTAATTTATTTGTTTTCAATGCATATCTTATTTCTTCAATAAGCCGTGATTCTACTCATTAAGATTCTTTCAATTAAAACATTTTTTGCTCAAAGGTTAATTTTAATTTCTAATAAATATTATTAAGCAAGTATCATATTCTAAAATGAACTATACAAAATATTGCAATAATAAGAATGGGTTATGTATTTAAAATTGTTGAAATTTTTTGTTTGAGAACTACAATATTTGTTATATCAAATATTAAAAAGGCGTACAGAATTAAAATAATTCAAAATTATAAGATTTAAAATATTAAAGAATGATTAATAAGTGTAACAAATGTTACAAAAATTTTGAGATTATAAGTAATTAAAATTTTTAATTAAACATTTATATTTATCTCAAATTCGTACACGTATTCAAATTAATAGAATTTTTAATAGAAATCAAGTCTAATTACTCTTTAATGACTTTCATTTTATAAAACATGATATAATTTAACATAAAAATGTTAAAATTAGTATTTTTCGTGCGTGTCGATTTTCCTAACATGAAATCTTGAATCTTTTTTTTAACTAACGAGTACTCGTAGAAGCACAAAATGTTAAGTAAGTGCAAAATTGTTTTTAAATATTTTTCTGTGCTATTTAAAGAAGTAAGTACGTGATGCGAGTAATTCATGAAAATTCTTCTTCTTATAATCTGGTAATAGTTCTATTACTTAGTAAAAAATTTAAAATTCATTTAATAATACACTCGTTTATGTGTTTATAGAAATAAAAAAATGCGAAACATTATTATGATTCTCGGATTAAAGAATAAAAAATTTTTTACGCGAATACTTTTTGACGTATATAAGATACACAGCATCTAAGAAAACAGTAAACATTATTGATTTGATATATCATTTTTGTTTTATAGTCGACTAGAAAATTATACGACACAGTACCAGTACAAATAAGAATCAAAAGAAGAAGAGAGGGAAAAAGAAGAATTAGCATAACCATAACTATAACTCCAATTTACGCGGCGTATGCATTAAATTTATTTCCCCGTCGCGCTCGATTCTCTCAAATAAATACGTTCAAAATAATGGCTTTCGTACGTGTTACAGATTGAAACGATATATAACGTTTCCGCTACGATACCGAGCTGTTATGTACGACTTTTCGCATATAGTATGATTTTGTTTCCCGACATACACTCACACATACACACACACACAAAAACACGCATGCATTTGTACAATTAGGTTCGTTTCTTCTTATCGATTTTGTGCAATTCTTTCACCGCATACATGCACACACACACACACACACACACGCGCGCGCGCGTACATTTACACACATACTTAAAAGTGCTAGAAATGTACACATGCACCATTTCTTTGACTAATTGAAACAGTTCCCTCCTCTCCCCCCTCCTCTCCTTCTCCTATCCAAGAGAACTTATCGTTAAAAGGCAAGCCGCGACGCATAAGTCGCCGCCGCGGAAAATATGTAGATCTGTTAAGTATACACACCATGTTTGACTCTGTAAACACTTCGTTGAATTTTGATCATGTAAACGGCGAAACCATCACTACTGCTGATGTTGCTGCTGCTGTTGTTGTTGCCGCTGAGTTTTCCTCGCTTTGATACACTTTGCACTGTTCCTCACTTAACATCGGCATTGTAACTCGAGTGTACCACTGTAAAGACAACAAGGAAAACCGAATCTTTCACCCGATTGATGCGGCGAACGAGCCCGAAATTAACGGTTCTTCTCTTCGGCTTCTTTCATTTTCTTTTTATTGTTCGCACCGGTAAAGGTTAATCAGTGAGTTTAGAAAATAAGGATTAAGGAAAGGTCCAACATTATTAAATATCTTCTCCATAACCATAACCATACTGATATAATAATAAAATTTTAAAGATTGAAAAAATCAATTTCGTTGCCGGAGCTTTCCAAATTGAAAATGATGTATCAAAAATAAGAAATCTCCTCTCTCTCTCTCTCTCTCTATCTCTCTCTCACTCTCTCTCTCGCATTTTTTTTACCGTAACGCAACGCACATTTTTACTTGTTCGGCAAAAGAAATCCCGTTCGCGTGTCAAGTGTCAAGTCTCGTGCCTGGCGATTCCTTCCGTCTCTACTTGGATACACATGTGTAGGTGTAAATATCGCGAGCTCACGCGTATCAAACCTACACAGTTTTTAGCAAGGTACATGAAATTATTAAAAAAGAAAGTTGTGATAAAATTAAAACAAGGAGAGGATAAGAAAATGAGAAGAGAAAAATAACGGAGCGATAAAAAAGTTTCTATTTTTTTCCGGAAGAACGGTGTTATGTGAGCAGCGATTTTTTATGTTTCCATATAAGACATACGAACTTCATTATTGACGTTTGTCGTATAAATCGAGAAATTTCGTGGTTATTTGTACTTTTACAAGGAGAAAAATAAACACCGCGGGCTCGTTATAATTTTTCGACATTTGATATAAAGGTGGATATTCACTTTTAGAAGCGGTACTTGTTGCTGCCGTACGTGGAGATTTTAATATTCTTCCAGGGCGTAGTATTTATAAATTGCGACATAAACAGAACTTATTGATTTTGTGCTCTCGTTCAACAATTTATAAAAAATATTAAACAATGTTGCGAGAGAAATTTATTCGAGAATTAAACGTAAATCCCGGAATGTTTTTTTACATATATATTATCATGAACATTCATCGAATATTATTATGAATTTAAAATGATTCAAACAATAAGGTTGAAAATAAATTTCCAAAACAATCCTTATAAGATATTATGAAAAATGGTATTTATTTTACAAACTTTTGTTTCGCAAGGATAAAAAAAAACTCAATAAAAAATGAGCGTTCACTCTTATAAAAATATCGATGAATATTTTCTCATTATAACATAAGATAATCTATACTTTCTGACCATTCGTGGTTAAAACTAAAAAGTAACCGCTAAGAAACACCCGTATATCCTCGAACTCCCGTTGAAACGTAATCCACACGAGCGCGCGCGCGCGCGCATTCTCGAAAAAGAAAAAAGTAAAATTCGAAACTGAACTTCAACTCCAACGAAAAAAAAAAAATAGATAAATAAAAATAAAAATAAAAATAAAAGTGAAAATCATGAAAATCTTGGTACAAATGATTGAATAAAAGAAAGATAAAATGGAAAAGAGAACAAGTGAACAAGAGAGAAAGAGATTGCAAGACAAAGAACAGAAAAAATATAGAAAGAGAGAGAGAGAGAGAGAGAGAGATACGTCCGATGGTTGGTTATAAGAGAAGAAAGAGTAAAATAGAGAGAGAGAGAGAATCAGGCAGCTCACCTGGGGTAGAATCATGACGTGCGGCAGCTGGCGCGCCTCGCCGCGCACTGACTCGCTCTCCGGCACCCAGAGCGTTTTCACCCCCGGCGTCCTCTCAATCCTCTCTCTCTCTCTCTCTCTCTCTTTCTCTCTTACCCTCTCACCGACTCGTGCGAGGGTAAGGAAGAAGGGAGGGAAGGGCAACTAGAAGGGGGATGATGCCTAACGCGCCGCCCCTCTTTTCTTCTTTCTCTCTTGCTCGCTCTCTCACTTCCCCTAACATCGCGCGCACCAGAGCAGCTTTCCCTTTGCGGACTCTGTGTGCGCGCGTGCACGCGAAAAAGAGAGAGAGAGAGAGAGAGAGGGAGGCTTTCCCTTTTAAATGGCCTCTCGATCCTCCTCTCTATCTCTCTCATTCTTTCGGTTCCTTCTTTTTTTTTATTTTGTTTTCTTTTTCTTTTTCTTTTTTTTTTTTTTTTTTTTGGTTTTAAGGTTTTAGGTGATTTATTGAGGTGACACCGACGTACCGATTTTGCAACGAGTGGGCGATGAGATTTTAAAAATTGGAAAAGTGCGTTATCGTGTGGTGCTGACGATGGGTTAAAGTTTTTTTTAGTCGATCGGCTGATGAAGGGTTAGAATTGTTTGTTTCCTGATACCTCGATACTTTGTATTAACTAACATTTTCTTTCTATTTTAAAATTATCTTAATAAGTTTGATAAAATATTTGGAAGAATTGTGAAAATTTTAAAACATGACAAATATAAATTAAAAAAATTTTTTATATAAGTTCACTTATTGTTTTAACTTTTGTACACAATTTTACAGAAAAGGAATATTTAAGTTTATCATTATCAAATATATAAGTCTATTATACATTACGTTTAATTTTCTAATACATTTTTTTAAGAACTTTAAATTTCCGCTTAAGTAGAAACATCAAAGTTTGGTTAGACGCGATGGAATTTCCCTACTTTATTAAAAGTATTTATATTGATTATTAATTTTATCTATTCATAAATAAAAAATTGAACTTTATATCTACGCGCAAAAGCGTAAATTTATCTATTGAATTTTGAATATAATATTTATACACCTCGTAAAGTATTAAAAATAGAATTAAAATAGAAAATACTCAATAAATCAATGAAAAATTAATAAAAGTTAGCAATTGCTAAATGAAAAAATGTGACTTTTATGTGTACTTTTATTTGAACAATTTTTTTATCTTATGATAAGTTATACCATATCTCTACAATAAAAATTATTTTGATTGAATTTCAATTTCAGATAGACAAAAAGTATGTAAAAATTTAAGTTTTTCAAAGACTTCTTGAGTCGAGAGTTATTAGCCTTAACGTACTTTTGATGTTGAAACATTAGTAATCACTTTTTAACCTGTCATTAGAATAATAAATTAATTTTTCAAGAGTTCATAGTTTTATACCGCATAAGTTTCTCAATGCATCCGTTAACTTATCCATACATTTCCTAGGGCACTTTTTCAACAACAAATTACGCATATATATTCTCCACTTTTTTTCCTCTCATAAAGTTATAAGACCACAGGAGAAATGCCCACGGGAACGCGAATATCACTTACTTTAAAAAACTCAATTTTTACAACTTGCATATTCGTCGCGTGGTATTGAAAAATGTTAATTTAAAATAAAAAAAAAAGTGTTTTGTCCCACTGCAGTATTTTTAAAATCTTAACTAATTGATGAAACAATTTCAACTGTTAACTTTTATATAATTTTCGCCCAATTTATTGTCATTATGGAATAAATATAATTATACTTTATTTCTAACTAGATTTAACGCGCAACTTTTGGATTCTTCTTTTTATCAAATATATTTAAACGTAATTGTTTCCGTCAAGTATTCATATGAATATTTATTAATGACCTGTTTTTTAATTAACGATTTATTTTAAAACTTTAAGAGCATTCATGTAAAATACTATTTTATTTAAAATTTATTAAGTTTTAATTAATTCGAATTAAAATAAAAATCCAAAATCTTCCGTTGATTATCTTTATTTTTAAATTTATCTTCAACAAACGCATTTATCTTCAACAAATTTTTTCACAAAAATAACGCGCTGTTAAACTTTGAGATAGCTCGCATTATAAGCCGTAATTGCAGGCATAGTTATATCAAAAGGACTAGCAAAAAGTTTTTCCTTCACTTTACGGCGCAACTCAAAGCGACAAGGTATTAAGTAATAAAAAGGGAGTAAAAGGGATGATAACAAACTAACTTTGTTTTCCTTGACAATTTTCGTTGTTTTTATGGTGCGTCTGGTAAAAAGTGAACCAACAAAGCGTGTGCTAGAATTGTACGAAATGAAAAAAGTGTAAGACATACTATATATTACTCCATGTATATACAAGCGTGAAAAAATAAAACAGTTTGTCTTTGAATTTTTAAGATTTAACTATTACTTTTAATTCAGCTCGATTCCATTTTCATTGTTGCTCGAACATTTTGTACATTTAAACGAGATATGTATCTTATCCATTTGACAATTTGGCAATCCTTAACTTGAGCGATTAAAAAGCTTTCGTTCATTATATTGCAACTTACAATTTTTGCGAATACCGACATTATACCATAATAATACAATTAAAATTTTAACATTGTACAATAATGATTAAACGTACACATTCGCATCTCTCGGTGAGAAAGGCTTCATTATGTTATTATCAAGAGCACTAGATGAAATAGTCAGTCTCGTGTCAACGGCACCGCGTAGACTACCCGTAACACATATATGTATACGTACAGAGTGCGTGCAAGTGCAGCGTATCGCGTGTCGACGACTTTCGGAACGAAAATACCGGACGAACGATAGTTTACTCCTTTATGAGAACTAATGCAAATAAAAAATACGCGAAATATTGTTTTTCCTATTGTGAAAGTTAAAAACGACAGAAAGGATTATTTTTTCAAAATTTCAACGAAGTATCAATTTTTTATTAATTAGGCAGATAATGTTAGATATAAATCGTTTATTTAAACAATAACTCGCAAAATTATTTAATTTACATTCGTATCGTAAAGTTTGATACGTTAAAAATAAGTTTTTTAATTGGCCTTTTATTTACGCTCAAAAATTGATTATTTTCATTGCAATTCTCATATTCATGTTTAAATAAATATTAAATAAATAGAACATTTTTTTATTTTAGAAGATTTATAAACCTCCAGATTAATCTAAAATTTGTAATTTTCGGAATAGTTTATTTCGCATTAAAGCAAATATAAGTAGAAAATATTTTTTTCAAAATGATAGTTAATCAAATACCTATTTAAAGATTATTTGTCAAGGAGATTGTCGCTAGTAAAAGAAGAATATTTACTTCAATCTTAGTCGTGAGGTAATCAGAAGTTTTTTAAGTACAATAAATTTTTAAACAGCACTAAGGAACGTAGAATAAATATTAAAAGTATATGAATAAAAACTTTTGGTTAAGCTTTTAATTCAAAAGAAAAAATAATAAATAAACGACTAAGTACGAATATCAGAAGAAAGTAATAATGAGAGGTTTAAAATATATGCATTTATTTGTGAAAAGTTTTAAAAAAAAATTTGTCAAAAGCATAAATTACAAATGTGAAAGATTTTCGAGTTTTTATAAAACTGAGGCATTTCACATGCATTAACGGCAAAATAAACGATAGAAATATTAAAATAATTTAATTTTTATAAGCTATTCTTTTGTGATAAAAAAAGCTATTGTGTTCTATAAAATCTATAATCACTACTTTCATTTACTTCTTTTTCCTATTTATGAAAAAAAAATTTCCTATTTACTTCACCATTTAAAATATGCAAATCATGAAAAAAAAAAATGATAATCTTGCATATACTCTTGGAAAAAAATTGAAGAAAGTGTTAAAAAATGCAACTTTACTGAATAGAAAATTAAAAGCTAAGCTTTGACATTTTTCCTAGAAAAATATTTTATCGTTTATCTTTGCATTATTAATTTTTAGATTGACTTAAAAATTCTGCTGCATAAAAGAAACTTATCATTTATTACATATTGAAAATAATAATATTTTTTAAAGAAAATAAAAGAATTGACTCTATAATTGCTATTGGAAAATTGAAAATTTCTTCATTACTGAAATACTTGTATTGAATGTAAATCAAATTTTTTTTTCTTGTGACTTTAAAAATTGAATCTTAACATTTTAATTAAAATATTGTGTTGCCCTCTATAGAGATACATTTATAATTAAAATAATATTATCAATTGAATAATTTAGATTTTCGAATTTATTTTTTAAAAAAGAAAGAAACAGGTAAAACCTCCGATAAATTTTACATTTGAAATTTTTAAAATTACATATGTATTGAGAATATAAAATTTTGTAATAATCAATTAAGTAAAATTTATAATTTTTGTTAATCTTAGTTTCCTCGAAACTTTGTTTTACCTTAACGAATTTTAATCAACATAAATGTAATTTATAAAACTATTCGGCATATATTAAATAATAGATAAACATTGCACTTTCTAGGAAACGCATGTAAAAAAAATATAGGATTTTATCTATAACGGAATTTTTAAATTTTAATACCAGAATACATTTAACATGTACTTTGCATCTCTAAGCAAAATTGTTTTTGTAAAAATAAATTTCAGTTTCGCAAACATGCAAATTACAAATATTCTGTTTATGCAGTGAAACATAACGATTACATAAATATTATGCTTAATTTATACGCAAAATCTAAAACAAATTTTACACACGCTATTATCAAAAATAATCATATACACATGTATACATACATAAAATCCAATTTCACTTAATTTAAGGATGGATAATTTGATTGGACGAGCCGCGGTAAAATTGAAACGATAAATAAAACAAAAGTCGAACTCACACACACGCTCGACCTTAACCATCACAGCATTCAGCAAACGAAGGTGAAAAAAACTTTGTAATTGAGCGCAAAGCGTCACGCGTTTTTTTTATTTTTTATCTTTTTTTTACAACTGTATTGCCGACGTTCATCAGGGTGTTCGCGTACTTAATTTGCGCGAATGCCGCGAGCGAGCGAGCGAGCGAGCAGCGTCGTTAATCGACTTAGCGTTTATTCGAAAGCAAAAAATGTCAAGCCGTAAGTTGTTTTTCGATACGCGCGCTGATTTCGCGTTGGTGGAAAAGGAGGGAGGGGAGAATAAGAGAGAAAAAAATTCCGGGACAAATTTCTGCTTGCACGCGTTCGCGCTCCAAACTGGATTTTCGAGCGGACGAAAATTTGCATGCCGTTTTCGATGTATGTCCACGCACATACATCGTGTGCGTGTGTGCATTTCTAACCAGTCGAGATATTTTCGTGCGATTTTAGCAAAATTATGTTTCAGCCGCTGATTTTTAATGAGCGCACTGTTTTGTAATCCTGCTTTTTAAAGTTTGCGTGCTTTCGGTATTTTTAAGTAAATCAAGCCGGTAATGCTCTTTGGATGGTAAATTTGTTAAATACACAACTCTGTTTTAATATTAATATAATATAATCAACTTAAATAATGTTTTAGTAGAAATGTTTGTTGGATTCATTTATATGTATAATCTATTTATTTTTCATCATTTAATTTCATTGGGCATTAATATGCCATGTACGGCATACGATATTGAATAACATTTTCACTGCTTGCATTAAACGAACACAATTAGAAAATAATTTTTTTTTAATATTTTCTAATATTTCTTAAAAAGTTTCAATTTAAGTTTTTTAATATTTCTTAAGAAAAAATAATAGATTAAAAGATTATTAAACAATTGCATAAACTTTCATACTTACCAATAAAACAAATATCAAATTTTTATAAAATTCGAACGATTGAAATATAGAATATTGCAATACATCATGCGATAAAACCCAAAATTTCATTCAAGAAAGGAAAAGATTAATCTTTTCTACGAGCTAAAACGTTGTTAGATTACACATTGCTGGAAACACGACGACCGAAAAAGACCGATAAAACAAAAAAAAAAAGAAAGAGAAAGAGAGAGAAGCCGAGAGCTTAAGTTTCGCGAAAACGTCGTAATAACAAGAGAAAAAGAGAAATATACACGCTAAGCGTCGCCAAGGAAAAACTTGCTCGCGAGCTCTCGCTAGCGATAAAAACACGGTGTGCCGTTTATCACATCATTATACAACAAATCTACAACAATGCCAGAACGAAAAAAAAAAGAAAGAAAGAAAAAAGGAGGAGGGAAATCGCGACGTCCAATATGCAAAACTCACTACCGGAGGAGCAGTGGGAAAAGTCGCGTTTTGAAAAGAGAAAAAGAGAAAAAGAGAGGGAGAGACCTTTACATACACGAGTACAAAGTAATTCTCCAGCGCGATAAATCAAATCGTTTTATCTCTACGAAAGCGCCGCCGGCTGAGTAAATGGTCAAAGTTGAAGGAACGAGTGGGAAAGAGAGAGAGAGAGAGAAAGATGAAATGGAAAAGAAAAAAGAAATTATACAAATACGTACGTACACACGCACACACACTCACACACACACACACACACACACACACACACACATATACATAAACGGCAAAAGGTAAACGCTCGGTACAGGTTTAAGATTTTAAAAGTACGCTGAAAAGTTTTCCAAAGCTTCGTCGCGCGCATTTACGCTTAACCTTACGAGACAAGTTTATTTCTTTTTTTCTCTGATTTGCATGTATATGTATGTGTGTCGCTTTTGCGATATCTAATTTTGTTGGAGTTTGTTAATATCATCTCGTTGTTGGCGGAAAATAAAAGTTTTTCGTCATTTTTATTTTTCAAGCAAAAACTTGATGAAAATTTATTTGTTGAATTTATTTATTTAATAATATAGGTTCCACTTAAAATAAAACAATTATTCGATTTTCAATCGTGAGACAAAGCTTTATGTAGGTTAATTATTTAATATGAAAAACAATAATATATCATTTTACTTATAATTTCTATATACAAATAATTTCGTTTAGAATTTATATTGGTCTAAAAACCATTATTCTATTTAATACCAACAGATGGCTAAAATGAGACTATGTAACAATTTTATTTTATAATTATATTAATAATTATTAAATAAAATTTTAATTGAAAAATATAATTTTAATTTATAAAAAATTTATAAAAGTTTAACCTCTAAAAATTTTCACATGTAGCGTCGCAATTCTTACGACAGCGTTATCTAAGTAACCCAATAACCGAGCATTTATCTTCAATACGAGTAAGAATTTTACGTGGCTGTATCGCGTACAGCAAAAAGAAAGTAAAAGAGATAAAAAAGAAACTCACTGAACAGCTAAACAACCTCACTTCGTACTTAAACATTACACATGAAGGAAAGAAAAGGAGAGGCGAAGAACCTTTCGCTCGACGCGAATTACTGGCGCTCATTCTTGCGGCAGAATAGTCTAAGCCCTTGAGAAATCCCAGGAAATCGTTGTAGATGTGATGAGCAAATCGCGCACTTGTACAAACGAAGGGTAACCATTGAACCGCGTGCTATAGGTAAGGAGAGTCGCCGGCGGAGCAAACGTTGACTCGTTTCACTGCGCCTCGTTGTCACGCTAGACGTAATTGTATAAACGGCTTTGTTTCCGCGGCTACGCTGCGGCGTATTTATTTATCGTGTTCCATTTTGATTTTTCTCAGCTCTTAATGCAAATTGTGCGGGTTGCGAAAAGATAAAGCATGAATTTTATATATTCTAAGCGCGTGAATTTGATACTATTATGATACTAAATTATTTACAGTTATTTTCTTTTGAAAATGTTTTATACCGTTCCAAAAGTTTAATTCTAATAAAATTAATGCATTAAATTTTATTTACAATTCAAAATATATATATACAGCATTTTCAATATTTTAATTTATTTAACTTTTGAAAGTAACAGTTACATGAAATAATAGTTTACTAGCAATAAATAAGTATCATAATGTAAAAAATAAATAAATATAAATTAATGAATACAAAGAAACAACGATAGACATGAAAATTATTGCAATATACATACAAGTAAAATAAAAAATGAATTGAATATAATACGACAAAACAACTCAATGAAATTGACAAACATACAATGCACGTGAAATAGTATAAGAATATACTATTTCATATAGTATAACATAAAAAAATACAATCCTTGAATGTACACATGCAAACACATTTGTATACGCATAGGAGACAACACTTTTCGACTGAATCGGAAAACTTTATAAATAGATAACTTTTTTAAGATAATGATCATTAAAAAATAAGCAATGCTCTTCATTTATTTATTTGTAAAATTTAATTACCTTATCAATAACGCATGAAACTCGTATACTTATCGTGTAAATTAACAGCGAACGATAAATTCAACAACATAGTCAAGCTCGCTCGGGCATGAATATATTCGGAGAAAAATCAGCTCACCGCTGTATGTGTACGAAATCGGTAATAATGATATCGCTTACGTGCACGCGCAAATGGCGAAGAATACCGTCGCATCCACAGCCGCGAGCGGCGTCTAGTTGTAACAACCGATTCTCTCTCTCTTTCCCTCTCCCTCTCTCTCTCTCTCTCTCTCTCTCTCTCTCTTTCTCTTTCTGTATTGTCTACCCTCTGGCGATTTATATTTCTAACGATAAAGGGATAGAAAAATCGCGATTCTTATCGTTTGGGAGGTCAAACGTGCGCGTATTGTGATTTATAAAGGCTTTTTTTAAGAGTGTGGCGTTGAATTCGATTCGCTCGAACTTATGCGAACATAGCATTTTTATTTCATAATTCATGTCATTTTGAAAATTGAATTTTTGTCGTTATTACAGTTTTTAGGATAGTTTGTTGATTATTTATTTATTAATTAATAGTTTCATAATCATTTGTGTTGTAGTTTATCGTTTCAAAATCATGTTTTTCTTCTTTACAATGCAAAATAATAGTATTGAATATTAGATATATAGAAATTTTACTGTTGTTATTTCAACCATTTACTGAATAAGAAATGATGATTAATGAAAAATTTATTTAAAATTTTTAAAGTTTAAAATGTCTTCTAAAGAATTTACTTTACCGCGTGGTTCCTGTTTGCGATTATTTTTTTTTTTGCAAAATATGTACGCAAAAAAATAATTTACAATATTAATTTTAATATTTTGCACATATTTTTAAAATTTTTAATATTTTATTATAAAAATAAAAAAGTACGTCTAATATTACTAAATGAATAGATAAAATATCACAAAGTTTATCGTTAAAAAACATTTCACAAACACGATAATAAATTGCATTCTTATTTCAAAAATTTAAATGCCATTACCTCACAACGAACAATTATTTTGTTTTTAAAAAGCTCAAAAAAACAGGAAAAAGAACAATCGGTACTTCCAAGAAAAATGAGCCTCTTAACAATTGTAACGAGAACTTTTTTCTTAAACATCGAGTCTTCACGAGAGAGTTTGACGTCACACAATTAGAACGTTTTCGAAAGAACAGCAATTTATTAAAGTACTTTGTTCTTTTCTCTCTTTCGCTCTCTTTCTCCTTTTTCTCTTTTTATCCACGGTTTACCTCTTTCCCTTTATTACTTTGCCATATCCCGAGCAATTAAACGCGACGTGACGGATGATTAAACAAATAAAAAGAAACCAAAGCGTCATATTTACGAGTACCCTCGTTTCGTCTTTTGAAAGGTTAAATTATTATTATTATTGTTATTAAAGTGGCCTTGCTAAACTTTAAGAGGACTTTAACGTCTTAAAATTTTCACCGTTGAGTTTTCAGTGGATGGAAGGTAGCGTTGAAGGAGCAAGAAGAGAAAAGACAAGTGGAAGGGATGATAATAATAAGGGTAAGGAGACCGGAAACCGTGAGAGCTAAGCAATAAAAGTAAGAATAGAGAAAGTTAAACAAAGAGAAGTCGTCCTGAAGTTTGAAAATGTTTTTGAATACAAACGATTAATTTTCTTGAAATTTATATATTTCTTTTTTTTTTTTTTTTTTTTTTTTTCATGAATTGTTAACTGTGCAAATTAATAAGCCAAAAATGTTCGCCATAAAAAAATTGAACAGACAAAATATATTTAATCTTATTTACTTCATAGAATATTTTAACTGCATGTTTTTTATACATATTCAATTGAAATCACAAGCTTAAAATGCATGTAAAAATCATTATCGAAGAGATTCTTCTTTTTTTATAAACAATAAAATCGATAAATACAAAAGATACATCATAACTTTTCTGTCAGAGAAAGAGACAAATCGAATAGAGAGAAAAAAGACATTAAAAAACTTTTTTTTTTGAATCAGCAGATTAACGCTAACGACACTCGAGATGTCTTACGTGGCAAGTTTTCCGAGGCGGTAAGAACTTGCTAAATTAACATAACATCAACGAATACAGTCTTGAGAAGACGCGTCTCCCAGAAGGGTTTTTCTCTTCAGTTTTTTAACAATAATGTAATTCTCTAATAGTAAAATTATTATCAAACTAAAATTAGTTAATAGATAACCAAAATTGGATGAAAATATAAAAGCATTGTAAATAAATTATTCTCACACATTCGTTTCAAAACCTACTTTTTCTTTCTCCTTTTGAAATGACACTATAAGAAAATTATTTTATAAACTATCGAACGTCGCTTTCAACTATCTTCCCGATTATTGAACTCACTCGATCGAGCAAACAATTCAACGCGACAATCTTTAACAAGCGCAATAACTCAAAGATGTTTTTTTTTCCCCAACTTATGCCGAAAAAATCGAGGACGGCGTTGACACTAACGACACTCACAAGCTCCTTCCTATTCTTTTACAATCAAGCTGGTGCGATACAATAAGTCTTGGCGAACGAAGGGAATACGAGCAGTAGAAGAGGGCGAGATATAGAGAAAGAGGGGCGGGGGGAGAGAAAGATAAAGAGGGAAAGATGATAATTTTCATCTCACTTGAGCTTGACCGACGGCGTTGCAACGGCTTTTAACGTATTAAAAGTTGAGCGCGCGGTGCGCGTGACTATAATCTTGTTCTTTCGCAGCTCTCGTTCCCTTTCTCTCTTAGCGGGTTTTTGTCGCTCGCTAAATTTTTCAAAGCGTTCCGATGAAAAAGTTTTCCTGTTACGAGGATTAGCATCGAAGAGATTTTTCTTCGATACGAGCTCGCAAGAGCTTTTATTTTAATTCCCGTTCGCCTTTTATCTGTATGATTACGGGATTAATTTTACGGGGCTATACGTGCGATCCGTTTTTTGGCACTTTGTGATATTCGTAAACATGAGCGGAAAAGCTTTTAGTAATAATTATGTTATGCTATGATGTTTGAATAAAAATTGCGTTATATCGTTGAATTATTTAGTTTTCAATTCACGTTAACATTATACAATATCAAAATTTTATGTATGCAGTAAGTTATATTTAATTGAAAAAATTAAAATTTGAATCAGTTGTGACAGAATTATGTTGTAAAATAAACTGAAATATAATCTAAAGCTTTGGTTAAATCTTTTTAATTTATTTGAATAAAATATTATAATGTACACGTGTAAATATAAAATAATGTAATTTATAAATTATAAAATATTCGAGTCGATTGAATTAGATGCTCTTTAAAATATCTTTTATGCATTTTTCAACTATAAAATAGATTTTAATTTTGAAAATCAAAATTCTTTTTAATTAAAAAATTCGTTTTTCGTTTAAAAGCTACAATAAAAAGCAATTTTATTGATCAGTTAAACTCTTTAGTTTATAATGCTATTTGATAATTAATTAATTTTGCTACTTTTACAAATTTTTATATTGAAAATTGGCACAGTCTTCATAATTTTGAAAATACCATTGAACCGCGTACAACTTTAAAATACAATAATAAATATTAAACATTTTTACAAAAATTAACTCCCTATAGCCCAAAATTTTACATTGGAAATAAACAACACAATGAAACAAAAAAAAAATCGTTGCAAACTTTCCATCCGAATGCTCTCACACGCATTTTAAATATGCAAAACGTCGATAAATTGTATATGCACGATCTTAATATACGCATATAGACAAAGCAATTCGAAATTGAATATCGTTTCCAGAAACGTTCAATTTCACAAATCGATGCGCGCGTACGTGACGTATAAAAAAAAACCCAAGAGACAGAAGAGCATTTATGAATATTGAAAAAGCCGTATAAAAAGCATCGATGACACGTGCTGGCTCCTGCACATGTTGCATTATATTTTACAATATTTTTTAAGCATCATATATGCATACACACACATATGTTTACATACAATAGAGTAAGTGTGGAGTGTGGTTAGTGACTTCCAATTCATTATATATGTGTGTGTTATTGCATTGAATGCGTTGGATAACTAACTAAATACGAACATTTTCAAACGGTTTGATTAACGATGTATTTATGAATATTGTAAACAAACTGTAGTAAAATATTGTTGAACAAAAAATTTAATCATTTACACCGCTTTATATCAAATGCATTGCACGTAATTTGCGCTTGAAAATGATAAATGTTCAATAAATGATTGAAGTTGATAGTACTCATGTTAAATTTTTGTTGTTTACATTTTAATTGTTACATCCATTTTGAATCATGTATAACAATTAGGATATAAATGAAATAAATAGAAATAAATAAAATTTATCGTTGGATTTGATAATAATTAAAAAATACTTACTGTATTTTTGAAAATTTAATTAAACCTTATTTTGTAAATAATTTTGTAGAATATGCCATATTTTTGTATAAAACGATTAAAATTTAAAAAAATTTTCATGAATTTTAACCACTTAGATTAAAGATGGTGTACTTTTTTATTTTTATTATTATTATGATTAATATTTATTGCTTAAATTTTAACATTTATTTTCAAAACATTCAAATTTTTGGATATGTAAAAATATGACCGACAAACGAATATTGAAATTTAAATTTAAACATTTTTGCCGTTCAATTCACCATATAAAATTACTAATATCAAAATCATATCACGCGACCTTTCACAAATGACGTTAAACGCTGCAATTCTGTAAAATCGACATGTAAGGAAAAGACGGCTACCCGCAATATCCGGGCTTTATTCGAAAATCGCGTTCACATACACACACACACACACACACACACACACACACACACACACACACACACACACACACACACACACACACACACACACATACCTCAAACGATCAGCAAAGTGCCGGAGGCAATTCGTTTCCTACGATCTAGGATCGACAAGAAAGAGAGAAAAAACATCAAAAGAACGAAGCGAGTCTTGTCAACTGTCGCTGTATTGTGTGTCGCGACATTCCGTACACCGCAAATATTGCTCGAGAAAAGAACAAGCTTAGTCGATGCATTTTGTTTAAGCGATTTGTCGTAATCAAGTGACTTTTACAAATTCAGCAATCGAAAATCTAATCTATTATTACTTGAATTACTCATTAACCAAAATTAAACGATTTGTTTAAAAAAAATATCGTACGTATTTAATACATTTTAATTGTAACATCGAAAGTTCAATTGCATCTTTAACAAATCTAACTTTAATCTCTCTTCGAATATTTAGATTAAAAACTTTCAAGCTATTTCTTTCGATCAGCGATCAAACTTTTTTTACTTTTTATTAAAAAATCCACCTATCCGTCTAAACTTAAAATCGATTATCAATTCTTAAAAATTGTCCATTAATCGTTCGTAAAACAACATCAATAACGATACTTCAAAACGATGCAGAAAGTAGTGCAAAAGCATCGTCCTCTCAATTCAAATTCGTTTCTTTTACGAATGCTCCATCTAACAATATATTAACGTCACCAGACATTATTTCCCAACTTCTCGAAGTGTATTCCCTATTGTGTGCTGGACGCTGTCGTAGAGAGAAGTTTCACACGCATGCTCTCCTTTTACCCTGCGGCATAAATCCACTTATGCGTCGAACTCACGCTTTTACTTTTTTGCTTTTCTTTACACATTTTGTGGGAGAAATAGAGAAAGAGAGAGAGAGAGAGAGAAAGAGAGAGAGAGACAAAGAGAGGGAGAGTCGAAGCGTTAAAATCCGATATTCGAACTTTGTAAAAAAGTTCACTCTGCGTCGAACTATTTCCTTTCGAGTAGCCTTTTTACGCGATGGAGCTCTATTCAAATAAGGGCGTGAATACAAAGTATCACGTGTGCATTGAATATATTGATGAATGGCTGTTTTCTTATTTGATGAGATGTTGGTACGAAAAGTACGACTAGATAGTGTAATTCGTTTAAGAAATTTTTTTTCAACTTAGAGGATTAATTTTTTTTTCCGATTAAAAAATCTGTAATTAATGGTATTTAATGGTATTAAACAAAATTAAAGATAAATATAACAACAACAAAATGTTTAAGTACTATGGAACTTAAAAACTGTTTGTAATCATAACAACTGTCCTAAACTAATTTTCGATAATCTATTGGGTTCCATAAATTCGATTGAAGATTTATAAAGATACGAGATCCAAACCGATAAGCGCTAAAGCAGATTTTATATTCAAAACCTTAACGTAATAAAAAAGACAAGAAGAAAAAAAACTTGTTTCGAATATAAAATTGTATATAGGGTGGAACGTTAATCATATCAGGAAACATATGCCTTTACCGCTGCTAGAGGCTTTTTTCGAGAACTACTATCCTGCATATTCCTTCTCGATTTCTTTATTTTCGATCTTTGATTCCCCAACGGAGACTAAAGATAGCTCGCCTTGTATGGTCCCACGTGATCATAAATTTCAGCTTTAACGGTATCAATGACGACGAAAAAAATCAAACGAAGTTTACCAAGCGGTAGAAAAAAATGAATGAAAGCGTATGGAGAATTAAAATGGATATCCATAGCTGTGGAAGGATCCGTAGCTTGGATACAATAACGCGATTCTTAATCTTTTCAAAGGAAGATATCAGAGGATAAGCTCATTCCAGTTGCCAGAAAATTAATTCGACTTATTTAGCAAAATGGTGGAAGGCTTTTTACTTGTTTACTCGCTGTTGCGCAAAAATTTATCGGTTGTTTTAAATCGATTAATAATTATATGCCTACGTGTATATCTATACCAATTTGTGACCTCTTTTAAACCCAATTAATCGACATGATTTTAATATTTTGTAAATGTTTTCTTTGAAAAGTTTCGTGGTGATTTTTTATTTAAATTTAATGTAACTGTTTTTTCTTGAATTAATGACACTTTAAAATTAAATATGATTATATATAAAAAAATTAACATTTATTAATACGAATGATTTATCTTTATTTTATAAAATAAAATGTCAATATTAACTATAACAGTAATGAAAATATTTTTAAAACGATTCTTTCGCTGAGTTTATAAAAATATTGTAAATGAAAAAATACTTTTATACATAAATATTAAAAAGTATTTAAATGATTAATATTAAAATAATAAATGTATTTAAAAGTAAGATAATAAGAAGAAAGCATTAAGTCATTAAGAAAGCATTAATCACATTAATTTATATCAGATATCAATAAGTATTTTCATAAATATTTTTGTTGATAAATTTTTATAAATATTTTAAACAGATGCGAATTATTATTAGCTTTATTTTTATTGCGCGAAATTTTTTTCTAAAATTCTAAATTTTCAATAAAAAGCTTATATCAAGCCAATATATTTACTCTAAATCGACTATCGAATTAATAATATTTTTCTAACGCCACGAAAATCGTCTTGGGAAATTTGATTTTTAACTCGGCCGGTAAATCGAATCCAGCGTGATTGACATTAAATTGCTTTTACTCTCACTCTCTCTCTCTCTCTCTCTCTCTCTCTCTCTCTCTACCCCTCATACCAAGATACGCGCATCCCTTACCATCGTACGTTACACGTTGTTGCTCTTTAAGGCCTGTCGAGTGCGCAAATGTTAGCTATCGATCAGGCGCGGTGTACATGCACGATTCCGTATACTTTTTACCCCACCTTTCGATTACCCGGCTTTTGTTGGACGTATGCGCGTACACGACTTTGTGGAAACCGAACGAAAACTGCACGTATATCGACGATTTTGAATGTCGCTTGACTTTTATGTTTATCTATAGTATACTATTTGATAGTTTCTTGTTTTAGAGCTTGATTACATGGGTGATACAAAATTGACTTTTAGTGAATTTACTTCAAGCTTAAGAAATTATTCTTGTAACTCTTGAAATATTTACTAAAATATACTAATCATTTTATTGCATAATATAGGTTTTTAATTTATGGAAAAAGACTAGATATATTTTAACATATTTTATAAGTGAAAATAAAAATAAGCGTGATATACATTATTTTTACAAGAAGTAAAAATTCATAGATTGAACTATTTTCAAACTCCAGTTTCTTTGTATTAATTCGAAATGAAATTGAATTTAGAAAAATTTTAATTTAATAAATTAAATAATAATCTAAAAGCTAGTCGCACTCGGCAGTTAAAAAACTTTCAAGTTAAATCATGCAACGGCGACGCAAAATTAAAATCATCGCGGCTTAAAGAGTAAGGGAAGGATTCACGGAATGATTTGTCGGTTCAACCGACGTCTCCGCAGACTCCCGTAGCGTAAAAGAGCGCAAATCTGCCAGAAGCACGGGAGCACAGAACACGCGGCTAAAAGGTTGATTGCATCGCATTTACTCGAGATTAAAACGTCTCTTTCCGTTAATGAATTTCACCGACAAGAAATTTCTCTCGCCTGCTGGGTTACTTCTTGTAAGCGCTGCGTCTTCGCTCTCACCGTCTTTATGAACCTTCGCTTTGAAAAGACAAATATCGAGTTTTTAGGTTTGAGAAAAGAGAGAAGTTTCGGTGTTATGGTCTTGGAAAAAACGAAGAGTTACCGTTGTTATGTACTCGTAATAACCTGTTGTGGTTGTAATGTTTTTCTTTTTCTTTGTGTTTACTGTATAGCTGGTTATTTAGAAAACCGACAAGGAAACTACTTAAATTTCAATGAATAAATACATAGTAAAGATTATTTGTTTGAAATATAATAATTTGAAATTGCGAAATATTTAACATAATTTTAATTATCATATACATTAAAAGCGATTAATGTAAGCCAATAAATTTCAAAAATTACACTTTCTACACCAAAAATAAATAAATTAGTACGAAATTACATTGTTTACTAATCCTCATTCACATCAATATGGATAATCATATACATTATAAAAAAGTAATTCAATATCGGCAACATATCGTAATAAAGAGATTATCATTTCAAATGGAGCTATACCATTCAAATTTGTAACAATGATATAAATAAACGAAGCATAATTTCTATCGAACAATTAATTTGAATTAGAATTCAAACAACTGCAGCTTCCCGTTCAACATTCTCACATTACACTTTTCACCTCAATCATTAAAATAAACAACGCGCGGGACATTGGTCTCTATATCAAATTAAACCAATAACATATCAATTTATAAATACGAACGATGTGCATATATATATATATATATATACACGCAAGGTATGACATTGCGTATCCTTAGCGTCGGAACAGCATTAACGTTTATCAAAATTTGACCAAATCTATTTACTCAAGTTAATTACCCAGCTCACGACGTACCCGAGAGGGGTGATACTCTCGTTCTCGATAATTGCGCGACGTTGTTACGACGTAAATAATAGCGATACGAGTAGATACTCAAAAGAATCGCGTGAGAGGTGATTTTTTTTTTTTTTTTTTTTTTTATGAACGCCAACTTCAAAATCTATAGTCAATGCGTTCTATACGCGCGTTTGCGTGCAAGCGCGCATACGATTATGCTTTCAATTTTATCGCTTGTATGCTATAGATTGACAACAATGACAATAGGTAGGGGAATAGGAATGTACATAGAGAAAATCGTTCGTCGCTGCGTTTGACGCGCATCCTCGCGATAAATTCAAGAAGTTAATTATTTCGTCTGACACACGCGTGTACACACTGAATTTTCATGCGCGTGTAAATGCGAACGACGTTACGTGTAAAGCACTGCTATTTTGAGAAAAATAATGGTTTCGTTTTAATGAAATTGTTATTGTTGTCTACTTTTTTTTTTTTTTTTTTTTTTGTTTCTTTTCGTTTAAAATTTAAGGATTAAACTCGCTGTAGCTCGTTGAAAAAATCTTTTGTTTGGACTTTTATTATGCTTTCGGACGAGTCAATTGTTTTAATTATTTTCTGTTTGTTTGTTTTTTTCTTTATTTCGAGAAAACAATGGCTTTAATTGACGGATAAAAAAAATGACGCGTTACTTTATTATTATGTGTAAAAAAATATTTTTATATCTATAGCCAATATCACATTTAAACATTTGTATCTATATTTCACATTGGATTTAAATGAAAATATTTATTTATTATATCACTCCGAATACACATTCCGCTTATTAAAAACGCACAACGTAGAAAATTTATTATAAAGCGATCGTAATCTCCGTTTGATTAAAAGGTTTAAATTCCAAGGGGACAGACTGTTGAAAAGTGAGAGCGAGAGAGAGAGAGAGAGAGGAAGAGAAAGAGAAAGAGAGAGACGAATGCCGAAACGAAAAGCAGTTCACGCATCAATTAATCTGTTTGTTCAGCGGATAAAATGGCCCATTAAAGCCTCTTCGAATTTTAGGTGGGCGCGGCTCATTGCCCGGCGCGCGATTTTCCGCTGATTAAATCGCTTACTGTAATACGCTTTTTACACGCGAAAGGCTTCAACCTCTCTAGCCATCTTTTGACCTTCTCTTTTTTCATTCTCCTTATCTCTATTTCTCTTTCCTCCTATATATATATATATATATATATATATATATATATATATATATATATATATATATTTCTGATTTCAAATTGTGAAGACTAAGAGCTTATCATTTCGTAAATTATTCAGACCAGTGAGCTCGATGATGAGGTGATTGATTTGTTTTGGGAATGTTTGCGTCTTAAGAATGATTGCGAAATCGTTGATTATTCGTATCAATCGTTGTTTATTCGCTAAAACAAATGTTTAGAAAACTAGAAAATTTTGTACAATTTATATTTTATTTAAATTTTTTAAATTAAAAGTCTTATTTTAGTTGTCGTTTAAATATTCGGATGCATTTTAAAGACATAATGATTCATAATAAAATTATTATAAATTGCAGGATAAAATGCAAAAAATAAGAAAATTTAACAAAGTTAAAATTTCCTCTAAATTTATGGTTCAAACCCTCATTAAATCCAATTACTTATAATGTCAAGCGTTAGAACATGAACTTCTATCAATAATAGAGAAAAATTTTAGGTTTATGTCTATTATATTTTTTCACTGAACAAAAAATACTTCACTTATGTATTTAAATTTTTTATCATTTCATAAAATTATTTATAATAAATTTCAAATGTTATAATTTATTGAATTTAAGATAATATTTATAGAAGACTGCTACATCAATGTTAAAGCAAATTATTAATAAGCATTTTGTTTAACGAATGAATTAAATTCTTACACAGTTAACGAAATTAATTTTTCATCTGCATTACCAATTAATCAGAACGTATTGTAAGTTAACCGCGCTGATTTGTAAATTTAAAGGCTTGTAACCGGAAATAAAATTTTGATGTATTTAGTGTATACGACCACTTAATTAACATTTTGACATTTTGAAGAGAGAGAAGAACAATCATCCGGGTGTAGTTGTTATATCAAAAGTTTATGAATCGCGAATGCGATACATTCATTGAACAGAAAACGTAAAGACAGGAGCGAATAAGCGAAATGGAAAATGCGGTTTGAGCGCATAATGAAAAGTGTGAAGATGGAAAACAAAGAGAGAAAGAGAATCGAGAGAATGTTAAACATGGGAAAAAGATAAATAGTTAAAGTTAAATAGATAGAGTGAAGAAAGATAAAATTAAATATAAAAGCTTCGAATTAGTAAGAAAATATCAATTAATAATTTAAGAATTATATATTAAATTTTTTAAATTATATTTCAAAAATTAACTTAAATTAACATTAAATTGTTCATGGTGAGAAATTATTTTTTAATTTTATTGCTCAAATAATGAAACAACGAATTTGAATATTTAAATTTAAAGAATTATTTACCTCTCTAAATAAAATTGTAACATCCATATGAACATTTATTGTGCATAATTGAATAAAAGTTGTTTATTTAAATAATAAATTAACAATTTGTTAATTTATTTAAGTGGATGTATGAACTGTACTTATTATACTTCAAGAAGATGAATGATAAATATAACCGTTATAAATAAGTGCAATTAAATATTTGAAGAAGTAAAATATTGAGCGAATTTTTAAATAATCTATTTATATATTGATGTAAATGATTAAATACTAACAGGATACTCGAAAAGTACTTAAAGGTAATATTTTTATGAAACCAATAAAGTATAATCTACATTTATTTGAAGTGAAATTAAACACTAATGATACATGATAAAATAAGATGTATATATATTTTTAAATATTAATCAAATAAAATACCAATCAAAATTATAATTTTCTTACAGATTCTCTAAAGAAATTATCCAGAATTTTCTTATTTTCTCATTATCTTTTGCATAAAAATAAGTTTAAGCTTTAAATAACGAAATACGAGGCATTCGAACTCGAGAAAGATGCGAATGGGGTAAAAGAGAGACGATGGATAAGCGGAACGCAGACAGTAACAGGGGAATAAAAGGGTCGCGAGAAAGCTGAGGAGAGGAGAGAAGCAGGGATAGAATCGCTGGTATATACGGGAGAGGAACGTTTTACCAGGGGAAATGGCTTGATCATTTCATTAGTGCACAGTTAAGCCTTCTCGCTTTTCCCTCTCCTCGTTATTCGTGAAATTTTGCATTTCCATCGGGCGATATTCATCTGCATTACCGTTAATACACATGAGCGCGGGTTTTCTCCTGTGTCTCCTCCCTCTGCTCTATCGCGTGCCTCGTCTTTTGCTATTGCTCCCGTTTCGCGTTACGTGTTGCGCAAGTGCGCAATCTTTCTACCTGATATTTGAAAATCGTTGATGGCATATGCGCGCTTGATTTTTCTTTGAATTGGTTTACTTTGATCCTATTTTGAACTTTTTAAACATCGAATAATGAAGGTATAGAGAAAAGAGGAGAAATTTTGGCATATTGCTTGTATATTATTAGTTATAGGTATTAAGTATGTTGCTATTAAAAGGTTAATCTTATTTCTAAATATAACCAGTTAAGATTAGATGTAATTTATTGATTAATTTTGTAACGTTAGATAAGCAAGATTAAATCAAGATTGTCGAGAGTAAAACATCTATGTATGTACAAAAATTACATTTATCTCAAAGCATCTCAATTTTAACACGCTTAACCCTTTATTTACAAAAAAAAATTAAATTATAATTCTTGAGGCAAAGCCATTTAACGCAAAATTTTTAAGCTTTAAGCTTCAGTTACGTCGTAAATTCATGTATAATCTTTGTCATCTTTCTCGAACAACACGACAAGATACGCGCACCGAAGAAAAATCGCTCGAACCCGTCGACAAATATTCAAGCGCGACTAATCTGCTGAAAAAGCTAAAATCATCGATGGAAATCCATCTCTCTCTCTCTCTCTCTCTCCCTTTTTCGCGAAATTGATGGCAATTTACACGTCGATCAGTCGCACATGCGCCGTTTTGCCGAGATATCCTCTATTCGTTCCTATTTCTATCTCTCAACATATTCCGTATTCCTATCTCTCTTTCGCAAACCTCAAACTCTACGCGAGTATGCAAATATGTGTATGTCTCTACGGGTTGGTGAACGCGGTCGCACGTACACATTTGCGGTTCTCTAGGAATCGAAGGCGGAAAGAGGAGAAGAGAGATTAGGATTCGCTCGTAAGTGTACGATATTGGATGAAGATGCGGCAGTTTGATGTACACCGATGGGTTCTTGTTGGGAGATCGTAAATAGGCCTAAGTCACACTGAGTCAATGACGATTGGAACGATAAAGACTTTGGTGATTGTTGATCGGGTTGAGAATTTAGATTTTTTAAAAAATTTTTTAAAACGTGCTATGGTATGTTTAAAAAGTATGCAGAGTTAGAGTTAATCTTTCATAATATTTTAAAAGATGTTGATATAAAAAAAAAAGTATAACATAATAAAACATAATGTTAAAAGCATCCGCTAAAAGTTTTACTTTTGATTATATGTTTACATTTAAAACTTATTCAACATTAAAAGCTATTTCATCAGTGTGTTTTATGTTTATAGATCAATACTTTTTCTTCGAAAGTGTAAATAATTATTTTATCATTTTGTTCTTGAATAGCTTAAATATAATAAAACAATTTAATAATTCAATTAAAGATAAATAGATAGCCGAAAGTAACATTTCATCTTTGCTATAAAAATTAAAAAATTACTCGCGAAGACCAAACGAAGTCATAACAGATGATTTCCAGAAAATCCTCTACTCACTTGCATCCAAAGATGATGAAATATACAAACAAAACAACAAAGATATGCGAAGCTCGGCATTCTACGATATATTCCTATAAGAGGAATCAACCCCTGACCGTAGTACGAGAAGCTCGAAGGAGCGAATGATATGTGGGACAATGAAGTTTACCTATTATATACCGATCGAAGTTTAAAGAGCGATGGGTGGACGACGAGGTTAGAGTAGAAAATAGGGTAACGAGATATCGTATTTGTCAAGCCAAGTGCCGCTGCTACCACTCGCGAAAAGTGACGAGGTGCAAAATAGGAAATGGAGAGAATGTCGACGACTGGGAGAAATGGAACGACATGCATATATAAGCTCTCGAGGTGATTTTCGGAGCTGAAAGTGGCTAAGTGCATACTCATGATGTTCGCATACTATGTTTGTGATGTGATTTTCATAAGGGCTCTACGTTTAAAAAAAAAAAAAAAGTTTGTCTTGTCTACAAATTATGTGTTGAAACGTTGCAACGCGAAAAATTGATGGTATGAACGTGGAATTTTATATACCTTGTCTACGAAATAAGTATTTTTTATCAAGAAAATGATACGTTTTCATCCTTTCAAATAAAATGTATAGAAATAAATAAAACATAAATTTCTGTGAAGCCAAATTCTAGCGTCTACGATAATATTATTTCAGATTATTTTTGCTCGAGATATTTTTTGTAAATAATATTGCATCATCATTGCTCGCAAGCTTATAATAAAAGTTTTTATCAGCGATAAGATCGACAACAATGAGTATTTAATACATAGCTGTAAGGAATTTCAAGGTTGTCATTTACGTGCATAAATCGTATCAAAGCTCTAACTATTATAAAACTTTTTTTAGGTCCTAATTCATAACACGAAAAATAATAGAGAATGAAACCTTTCATAATTGAATAAATATTTTATAAAAATGACCCGAACTGATAAAATATAATGAATAAATAGAATGCAAAGCGAATTTTACTTTTTAACTTAGAGAGCCAATTAAATATCAATATTTCTGAAGCATGATTCCTTTTAAATCGTCTCTTTAGCTTACGCGATACGATCCAACTGTACACGATGTTATTAGCAACTTTTTCTTTGCTTTTATACTGATTATTCCAATTAAATTTGCATTCAAATACAACTATTGATGTCAATTTGATAATTTCCTCTTATCATATCACAAATACCGATGAATAGACAAATAGCTGCATCCAATCACAGCGCAGATTTTTCTATTCGTGTCGGACGATAAGACGACCTTTTCTACTTTGGAAACGGAGCCACTGTGAAGTAGAAGAAACTTTTTAATTGCGCAGAACGACGTCACTTACTCTCTCTCTCTCTCTCTATCTTTTTGTTTTTTTTTTATGCTGCTTTTGCATACTTTAGCAGTAATTGTCTCAGAATTTTCGCCTTTATTTCATTCAATGTTATTTTCATTAAAAAGAACAAGGAGTAAGAGGAGTTTCTTATTGAAAAAGTCACTTATACTTCTTGACTCTACGTCCACGTTACATTTCGCACAATTGCAAAGACGATTTTAACAAATAATTAGTTGATTACGTGTAGTAAATATGAATTAATTTATAAATTTTAATGAAAGTTGGCCAGATGCTGAATTATCGCTTTTGATGTTGAAAATGTAGGTATGTTAGTTTTTGTTATTTTATTTACGATATCGAGTAACTAAAAATAAAATCCATTTGGTCTCATCCGTTAAACCATAACGATAAAACCTTAAAAATACTTTTTCCCGGGGCATCCTTAGAAACGTTAAGTCCTTGCCTTTTCGCACATGTGTAACGTGTCGTGTTTACTCGCAAACGAATTAAAAGTAGTTGAAGCCGTTGAGACGAATTAAAGTACGATGCTAAGGCAACGTGTGTGTACGGATCGTTAAAGGTTCGTTTGAAGTAGTTTGACTCACTTTTCGTCAACGACGACGATCCGGCCTTTCGCTTAAATAATTAACTAGAATTTTAGAGAGATTACCGAAGTTATAATCTATGTTTTACTTTTGCTTTTTAGAATTTCTTTCTCTTTTATTTTTATAATTACTTGTTAATTTGTAATATCGAAAAAAAGAAATTTTAATATTTGAGAAAATTAATTTCGATTTTTATTTAAAATAAAGAATATTAAGTTTTGTCCGTATAATAAAATAATTTTTTAAATAATAATTAAGATGTTAGAATAAAGTTACACAAGTAAAAATATTACAAAAAGTAAAAATTAGTTATCGTTAATCAATTAAAAAAATTTTTCAACGAACCAATCAAACCAATCAATTTTGAGCAACTCGATCGAATCATAAAATAATTTTCATACACGAAAACTCATAAATAAAAAAAATTTCTAATCGAGCCTTTTGCAATCTAAAAGTACTTTTAAACTTCCAAACGTCGCTTATTTACAACCCAGTTCTCTTTTTTTTCTTCCATCCTACACTCTAACGTCGTACGAATCTTTAAGAGCGACAATTTTTACGAGAGACTCGCTATATACTCGCGCGATCGAGCAAACGAAGACTTTGCTTCTCTATCAATAGAAAGAGAGAGTTTCGAACCTAATTGCCAAAGTTTAGGAAAGACTGAGTACCAGGTGCGTCTAAGAGGTTGCTCCCGAGCCATCGTGACTTCGAACGCGAATTGGAAGCGAGACTCGTATCGGGACTTCTTGGGAAATCAAATCAACGCCTTTTGGCCCATTAATAAATGTCACCGAGCGTCTAGAGTAGTGCGAAATAAGATTGTTTTCATTCTTTACCACAAAGCTTACTTACCAAAATAATTATATTGTTTTATGATGACGATAAGTTTTTATATAGCTACTTTCTGGTGAGTATAAAAAATATTTAAAGGTATGTTTGATATATTTGAATCTAAATTAATTCTATGTAATTCATCTATTGAATCAGGCATTTTAGAATCAAACTTTAATAGAATAACGTAAACAAAAACTTATTAAAACTAATAAAAACAGAGTCTCGCAAATTCTCGTCAAGTATATTACATCTATTGAACTTAGCTCATACATAATAATCACGAGCCACGTGCAAACTTGAAAGCCTCATCGGAAGTGAGAGAGAGAGAGACAGAGGGGGGGAAAAGCGATTATTGAAATCGTGCCAAGTTTGACGAAATTTCAGTTTGCAATCCTGCGTTTGACGCGACATCCAACCTGCGACACAACGATAACCTAGAATGGGACACGAGAGGGAGGGGGGCGAGAATAGGGTAATGTACAGGACTTAGCTGCGCAAAGCCGCATCATCAAAAATCGATTTCGTTCGGTGTCAGACATGATCGCTTCCTAGCTCGAACCCTTTCTGTCTCTTTTTTCATTCTACTTCTGATGCAAGGAATATGTTGTGTACAGCGATAGAATGATAATGCAAGTTTACGTTGTACTGAAGTCCATGAATATATTTTCATTGTGAATACTTTATGTTTAGTTGGTTTTCGTAAAATATTTGTATTTATTAAAATAATATTCAGTTATATTATTGATAATACAATAGTAGCGTTTAAAAAAAAAATCTTATTAGTTTAATTAAATAAATCTAAAAAAACGTGTTTTCGAAAGTAGTAATAAAATTTTCAAAAATTATATTTATCAATATTTAAAAAGATATCATATATTTCTTAAATGTGTCCATTAACATTAAATATTTTCTTTTTTAAATGAGTTATCGTAACATTTCAGAACTAAAATTTTACATTTATAAATAATAATTGCTGAAATTATTAATAATAATTGTATTTTATAATAAATAAAATATAAAAATGTAGCTTTATGTAAAATAATATGCACATGCAATATATGCAATTATTGTTTGAATTAATCCGCGTTTTTTCCCAACTAGTACACATATTTGTTTCACGAGCGTTATTTAAATATTCTTATTATTACTTTACGTTTTTTTTTAGAAAAAAATAACACAATTCATGGAAGAATTTAATGAATATTTAAAAAATCTTTTAATAAGCAATATCTTAATTAAGTGGAATATTAATATAAAATGTAAATAGAAATGCAAATGACAGCGCAAGAAATAAAATTTCATTAAAAATGCTTAAATCTACGCTTACCTTTCGTTGAAGAAGTTTAGCAAAAAAAGCAGCAAGCCTCGCATCTCCGACCTTTTTAAAGACGCAGTCGACATCGTCAAGCAGCTCCTCCGCGAATCCAAAATTCAAGCTCGTCATTGTGTAAACCACAACGCACACCAACACACAGACACTACACAACACTCACGTACACGTCGCGATACAAGGTACGCTGAGCACTCGCTCGCGTTGAAATTGATTTCCTCTCGCGGATACGCGCGCGACCGAGAGAAACTACACGTGCTACGTTTACATATGTAAACTCGAGCGGTCTCATATCCCATGGTATTGTCCGTTCGTCTGTGTCACTTTCAGCGCGTTGGGTTTTAACCGTTGCTTCTCGCTTTCTGGCTTAGGTGAGATCAAATTTACGCGTTAATGGCGTTATTTCAGCGAGTTTTTTATTTTGACCGAACGATGCATTGACCCTGAAAATTTAATGTTCAATGAGATAATGTTTATTTGATAACAAAGTTTTCAAATTATTAAATTAAATCAAATTTAAATTAAAATTTCGTTAAAAGATCAAAATATTTGCATAATACGTCATATAAATTGACAAAGTTGCATTATAAACGAATTATTATAGTATTTTATAAAATATTGATACATGTTTCCATGTACATTGTAAGAAAATATATTTTTCAATTTAATCTACGTCGCGTATAGATTTGCAATTTATTCATTAATTAATAAATTATTTTAATAAGCGGTTTTAAAATAAAATATATAAAATAATAGTTATATAGGATAATACGTTTCTCGGCTCAAATTAAAGCTCGAGAATATAAAAAAAATCGCACAACACAAGAATTCTCGAAACAATAAAAATTCCGTTCTTCAACTCAAAGAAATGAACAAAATAAAAAAATAAATAAAAATGCGAGTGAATTATGCCCAAAATTTGAAACTAAACTTGCGATACAATGCGTGCGAATTATTTATTATAATCAAAAAAATTTCAGCAACCGATTATTATTATTTGAAAATATAATTAAAAATTTGTTTCAATGCATTTCTCACATAATAGCTGGGTGTAATAAACATTGCTTCCTATTTGAATCGAATTCAATTTTAAAATGAATAATTCATTTAAAAAAAATAAATAAATAAAGTAAATAAATGGGTTGAAGTTTTCCATATACGGAATAAAAAAAAATGTCTCACTTAAGTATCCTACGTTTGTTCACTTTATAATGAAAATATCAAGCTTTAAAGCTCATGAGCTCAAGACAAAGTGAATGAAAAAAAAGACATAAAGAAACAAAAAAATACGAAAGCTTCAATTTCACGTAATGCTGAAGGATTCGAGAGAGTAAAAAAAAGGCGAGTTTTTGTAATACAATTTCAGAAAAACACGAGATGTTTATTGATCGATACCTTAGTTACGTGGATAAAAAGAAAAAGGCAAATTTACAAGGGAAGGAAAGTGTGGGAAAGAAAAGATAAGATGTAGAATTATAATTCCATTTTTATCGTTGTATCTTAAATTCGCAATTCAAATGTATATTTAAAACCACCCTTATTTAAATCGAAATGAATTCTTTTATTTCTTTATTCAAAAATTCTTCCTTATTTAATTACTTATTTCTTAATTTAATTACTTTTGTAAATAAACTATTTGTAAGCCTTAAATTTTTTAAAGTTTATATATGATTTCAAATTTGTTTAAAATAATACCTATTCCAAAATTCACCTCTAACATAATTATCTGCGGTAAATTACAGTGAGTTCGTAACGTAAAATATATTTCGAAGAGCAGCAGCTTCGTATTTTAGTTCCGTTATCGCATAAGCGAACACTCAAGCAAATACGCAGAATCATGAAGATTCGCATCGAGAATCGCAGAAGGAGTAAAAGTCCACGCGAGAACATCTCGGCAAAAGCGTCGAGTGATCGAACGGCTGTCACCGTCAAAAGCCACGCGGAAAAAGTGCAGCATTGTTCTCCTTACGCAAAGTTTCTCCCGTACGCGCTTGCCGAACACGAATTCGAGAGGGAGAAAGAGACGGAGATAAAGAGAGGTAACGTACAGCGTAAAACACGCGAGCGCGACGCTCGAGTACACTTACACGCGGAAAACTTATTTTATACGCTCATGGATAAGAAAGAAGTATATGTAGGCTTCTGTTCTAGATCGTCGGATTGCCGCGCGGAGGTGTAACGTCGACGGCGAGAAAAGTAGAAAGACGACGTGGGCGTAATGTTTGAGCGATAGCTGTGGTATTTCCGAAAATTTTTGGTGCGGTTGTCGTTTGTAATAATGTTCTATTAAGCATTTGAATTGTAAATATAAAAAATTATTTGTTGAATCTTAATATATTAAACGACATTAATAATTCGATTGCTTCAATTAAAATATATTTTTTATACACATTTTAAGTGAAATACAAATGTAATTTTAATCCAGTTATTTGACAAAAAATTATAAATCAATATACCGTTATACGTTCAATGATTATTTTAAAATTTTTTTTTATAAAATTTAAAGACATAAGTGGACAATTTTACAGAATCATTTAATAATCATTCAATAATAATAAATCAAAATATTTTTTGTAAATAAAAACCATTCTGATAAAATCTACTTTAATACAACCATTTTTTACCATTATTTAAACTTTCTTTTGATTTTTCATTCAATTTTTTCACGAAAAAGTCTGAGCAAACAAAAAAAATGTTTTGTATTTGTAGATAGGATTGGTCAAAAGAATTCTCTTGAATCATCGACGTCCGCGTAACATGTTCCTACAATTCGACCGCAGTTACAGGTAGCTAATGGCAGGGATAAAGAGGAAAAAGTGGGTTAGAGTTTTTCTTTCGTAAGGTAAAGTTGATGGAAACATTGAAAAGAGCGAGAACTAGCCACCTCTGGTTAATTTACTTGCCAAGATAGATGTGACTTTTTTTTCCATTAGTCATTTCGATTAAAAAAAATTAAAGAAAATATGATGGCAGAAAGCATTTAGGAAAATAATTGGAAAATTTTATGACTCGGATGAATTAAGATTACGAACTTGGAGGACGAGCGCGAATGCGCTATATTTCTTAAGGAATGTATTATAAAAACACTCATTTATGATAATTTTATGAAGTATTGCTTTGTCGAAATTCAAAAAATAATTCTTTAAAATAATCTTTATAAATATTAAAAAATGAATATTTTATCCCAAAATAAGACTTCTTATTTCAAAATAAAATTATTCGAATCACAATTTAATTTAAAAAAAAAAAAAAACGGCTATAAAATGTTAGTAAATAAACATCATGCATTATTCGTGACAAGTTTTATGTTACTATATATTATACAATCAGAATAATGGCTAATTAAAAGTAAACTTTTCTATAAATTTCACTTATAAAATTTTCGTCACTTTTATTAAAAGAGCATTAAGCAGCTGCTAATAATTTTGAAATAAAAAAAGGTCCGCATCTTTAATAATTCATAAAATAGAATTTCTTAAAAATGAAGAACTTGCATTAAATTGAATCTTTTTTTCTCATTAATTCGAAAGATACGTCAAGCCCCTGTAATTTGGTAATAAGCTGAGAAAAGCGGACGAAGGTTGTGAAAAGTGTTCCATGAATAGAAAAGTGGCGTAAATAATTTATCGTTCTCTCAATTGCATAAGTCCGGAGCGACCACCGCAGAGTTGCCTGCAATTATCTTTCTCTTTCTCTATTTTTCTTTCTTACTCTTTCTCCGGCTCGTAAAGAGTGAAAAACGAGGGAAGCACGGTGAGAAAAAGAAAAAAAAAGAGAGAGAGAGAAAATCAGAAAAACTAGCAGAAAAGTGAATAAAAAAAGAAGCAATAAGTGTGTCTTGACTGAAATGTCGTTCGTTGCCTTGATATAACTATTGAAGAGCGACAAGCGTGAACATTAAAAACGAAACATTACAAAAGTAAAAAAAGTAGCAACTCGGTTAAAGAAGAATAAGATAGAACGAGAAAAATGCAGAGAGAGAGAGAGAGAGAGAGAGAGAGAGAGAAAGGTACAAGGAAATAAAATAAAAAAGAGAAACGAGGAAAAGGGAAGAAAACGGTTAGTCATTAAAATGATTTTGTTACAAGCTTTATTTACTTAGAAGTAGAAGGACAGAGAGACAGAGAAAGACAGCGAACAGTGAGAAAGAAAAATAAAGAGCAAAGACAAAGTAGTAATTTTTTTCCTTTACAGATAGGTAGACGAGTGCGACTCACTGTGCTTCGTTTATCTCATGGAACATTTTCTTCTCTTACGAGTATAGTCCAAGCAAGGGAGAAAAATCAGTTGTTACTATACGGAAAAAATAAAAATGGAAATAAAGAAAACTTCCATGAAGCCGTACGAATACAAAAGAGCGAAAAAGAAAGCGTCGGAATATAAAAGGATCCTTTGCTACGATAAGCAAAAGTAAATAAATTAAGTCCTGTATGTTATGTACATCGTTAGTAGATCGAATGCAAAACAGTCATTTTATTTTTCATTTATATTTTATTGCGATTAATTAAATCACTATAATAGTAACCAACATTTCATATGATCTTATGTTCAATAACATCGTCCAAATTAATCGTAATATTAAAATAAAAATTGTTTTCAACTAAAATATTAAAAGTTATCAAAATCAATATTCAAAGAGCGACTAATCAAACAATTCACTTAATAATATTAAGTAGGAAGCAAAAAAAATGATAATAATAATAATAATAATTATTATTATAAATATCGATAAATTCTTTATCCAAAATTGAACGATGACATTTTACCAATCGACGAAGTAATAATCTCCTTTAAAATGCATTAGCACTTATATCGTACTTTAGCCCGTCGAGTATTACGTGTAACGCGTGCGAGGAATGAGGAAAAAAAGACAAAAGTATCCTTCGCGAGTTATCCACCGTTGAGCGAGATATCGCGAAAGCGAGCAGCAGCGAATGAAATATAGCTCGAGCGAATCGAACGCCCGAAGCTTTGGAGACACTCGGTAAGAGCTCGATCCTTTAAAGTGAGAGAAATTACACGACTAAGCTTCGAAGCTTTTTCTTTGCCGAGAGAGAGAGAGAGGGGGGAGGGGGAAGTTTACTTAAAGGGAAAGAAGCTCCAGCTTTTTTAATGTAATGGTAATTTTACGGAGTCGTAAATGATCTTAAGTGAGTCGAATGATGAAATAACAAAGATATTGATTTCTGTTTTTTCTTCTGTTTTCTCGGGAAACTGAAATGATTGAGTCGAATTTACATTACGAAGCCGTGCGAAATTCTTATCGACCAAGAGAGGAGCATTAGTTTAATTACGTTAAGTGATAAAATCGGTTAAATTAAAAATAAGAAAATGTTCTAATAAAATCGTTTGAAATCTGAACAAAAAAATGTTATATTGTTCATTTCATTCAAATTATCTTTGTATTCTTCTTAAATACTATTTTTCAATGATCTTAAAAATAAAGAAAAATATATTTATGTAATAAAAACTTATTTTGTCAATTAAATATTATTTTTTATTCAAATATTTATATGCATATTTTATAGTCAGATAAGTTTATATAATATACAACTTCATAAAAATTCTAATAAAGGACAATATCTATTAAATGTAAATTTTCTTTGTTTTTTCATATAGCGTTACTTATAAAAGCATCTAGTTTACTGCAGATTTTGAACCCATTTTTACAAATACTAACAAAATATAACCGCGGACTTTACGATCTTAAACTATTGACTTTATAAGATTCGCATAATTACAGTAAAATTACAACTCAAATGTAATAGACTGTTTTTTGTTCTGTATACTTATATTTGAATAAATTCACAATGCTACGATTGTCGTAACAAAAGTCGTATTATAAATGACTAATTTGTAATTAAAATTTTTGTAACATATTTAAATAAGAATCAAGTCGGAAAACGTTATTAAATGCCATGTAAAATATTATAAATGAATTTTAAAATTTATACGTAATTTCTGATGTAAAAACTAATAAATTAAGGTGCGATCCGATAATACATATATCGCTAGATGTAGTTTGTACTAGAGAATTCTAAAAACATTTGATTGAAACTTTGTTGTGTAAAAACATGAAATTTTTACCATTTATGAATTGAAATTAAAATTGTTATTTCTTTTGTTAAATTTCATTAGTCGTTTATTGCAATATTTTAAAAACCGACAATTTATATTATGTTTCATTTTCAATGTTTTGTTAAAAGTTTACAAATGACTAAACTATCTTAACACGAATGTTTACAAACACATGTGAATATACACTTGCGTTGGCAGCGTAATTTACATATTTTATAAAAATAAAAAGCTTAGAAAGTACGAAAAAAAAAAGGAAAAAAATGACGGCAGACAGCCAGTGAAACACATTCACGCTTATATATTTACGCGCGCAAACATTCACACACACACACACACACACACACACACACACACACACACACGCGCGCGCGCGCGCGAACAGAGGAAAGGGACGAAGAAGACAAGAGAAGATACACCGTTTGCCCTTTCACCACCTCACAGCCGACTAGTTTTTCGTTAGCTCGGCCTTCCGTAAAATCTGCATGCCTTGATGCTCGCTCGCTCGACTGTTGTCATAGCCTCGACGGGGCGAGTGCGACGTCCGACACGTACATGCATACACATACTCATAAAGACAACAACTCACCCTGTCGCGTTTAAGATACATGCGGATTCGTATGCAAGTGTATGTACGGTTAACAAGTATACATATACGATATGTACGACGTATATGTTGTTGCTTACGATTTTCTACAGCTTATCAACACGTTCGCGATATTGTGCCGCTTGCGCGCCCTTTGTGCTCGATTCGTTTTCGCGTGAAATATCTCTCTCTCTCTCTCTCTCTCTCTCTCGTTCGCTAGCAGTATGCTTGGTGAACGCTTCGATCAATTCGTGGGGCTTGAACGAATGCAAAATACATGCATATATATATACGTATATATTTAGTAAAAATTATGTAATGAAAAGCGACGGAATATTTTTTATATTCGGTTCAATAAAAATTTTTGAAACGATAAAATATGTTTTTACGATAAATTGATGATTTTACTGTACGTTTAACTAAGAAACAATTTACTTTTCAAAAAAAATTTATTAATTAAAAATAAAAATTAAAATACAGAAATTAATAATTTTACGTATTATATATTTAATATCTACAAACAATTTTATAAACCAATTCAGCTGTGTTTTTTATTGTTTTTTTTTTTTTTTTTCAAATAGAAATAAATAAAAAACATAAGGAAAAGATTTAAGCTGGTTATTTAAGTTATTTTAAATTAGAAGACAATTTTTTTCTAACCTTTAAAGAAATAAGACTTTATAAAGTTAATTATAGTTGCAGTTTTATAAGAGAGTCTGTATTATTCTCTAAAATGAAAATAAATTGGCTCAGTTATATATAATAATTATCAATAAAGTTTATAATATTCATAATAAAAGTCACTTTTTAATCTTGAGAAGATTATTTAAGAATAATAAAAACTAAAATTAGCCTTCGAAGTTACAGCAACAAATACGTGCGAATAAAAAATTCTAAATTTTCTCCCCATTAAACACGTGACAACGAACACAATTTAAAATCGCTGACAAAACGCATACATTACATCCCTGCTGTGTCTCATAACTTTATTCTGTATTTTTCTTTCCGGTCCCTTGCACGTCTTTCACACGCGTTACCACATACGAGTATATTCGTCCGCGTGCGAGCTTTTCTCCGTTTCCCGACACGACGAAGATGTAGCTGATTCTATACACGAATTCAGAGCGAGAAAATGCACGCGAGGATGAGAGAAAATGTCGAGTATATTACGCGTACGCGAGTTTTTTCTATTTCTGCTTAGAACTGTAGACAACTGAACTGGAACTGGAAGACGTCGTAGATTTTTTAAGAAACATGTACGTGTTGCGATATTACAATTAAATTTTTATTCAATTTCGTACATGAGATATTAACGAGTTGGAAAATTTTTACATCCAATTTGTATTATATAAATAATTTTGATTATTGCAATTGCATTTGAAAGCAGATATTTAAATTAATCTGAATTATTTTAGTGATAAATAAAATCATAAATAAATAAGCAATTAATTGCAAATATATTAAGTGATCTGTGCTTTATTAATATAATAGTAGTTTCTACATTAATATAATAGTAGAGTAAAATAAGGTAAATTTCGATGTTGGGTAATCCTGGATTCCCCTGTTTCTTACTTTAAAAAATATCCGCTGACTCGTTTTGACAATTATCGTTCGGGCACTAGCGATGAGGTAGCTATATAGACAGTGCAGTAGGAGACTGTGGTAGATGCTAAATTACGCATTAGAAATGTTGAAAACATCCAAAATTATCCGACGTTTATGCTCAATTACGATCAAATCGCCGAAGACAACAACGATACAATAACTCTATGTCGTTACCAGGTTGCGTGCAACTCTTGAGAAAAAGAATGTCATCTCGCATCAATCATTAATTCGCGCACGCGAGTGAAGAAAAGAAATGGAAAACGGTAAAGCAAAGAGAAAAAAAAGCGCGATTTAGATGACCGCTTGATTAATCGGTACTATTTGTTTGGATGATGCGATAGCCTTAGACGAAAGAATGAAAGTGAAAGATGAAGAGAACATATCGTTTGCTTCGGTATTTGTTACGAAGAAAAAAAATAATTGTTTAGTGCAAAAAATACTTGATATTTTGCTTAGATAGATATATTTTTTTCTTGCGTAAATGATGCCTATTATTCTAACTCTGACATCGACTAGACATTGCTGACGAATATAATACTTTAATATTATCAATTTTTATGAAAGGAATACTTTGTGATTATTAAAATAGATTTGTATTGGAAATAATTAATCAAAAACGTCTACTTTTGCTTTTTTACTAATATTAATAGGTTACTATAGAACATATCACTTTTATACTTTATTTAAACACATTTTGTGATGAAAGAAATTAAAAATAATAAATAAATAAACGGTACGAATTTTATATTGTACTTTTTTTATAAGTGACCGATTAAAAAATACATTATTTTAAAGTACAAGTAAATTATATAACTCTTTGATGATTATTTTAACATATGTACAAAATTACAAAGCCAATAAAAGTTTTTTTTTTACCTTTGGATTTATTTTTATTTGAAGATTGATATATACAATAAATATACATTTCTTTTAAAGCATTTAAAAACTTGCGTATTTGGATTTTTAAATTTAAAAACAAAATTCAACGCGTCACATCCCATAGATATAAATTTATTTGAAACTCAAAATATGAAAGAAATTTTAAAGTAAGGTATGAAAAAAAAAAAAAAAATTTTAACTTTAAATTTAAAATACGTAAACGAAATTTTGTCTCTTTCCTCATATTTATAGATTGAATAAAAAGAATTTTCAATTTCCGCATTCAAAATGTGAAAAAAAAAAAATTTTAAATCTAATCAATTTTTTTTAAACTTTTAAAGTGATATTGAAAGTTTAAACAGAATAATAATTTAATTTTTTAAAAACAATCCGTAGTTATATTAAATAGTTCATTGAAACTTTAACCGAAAATTTTAAGCTTTAGTAGTTTATTGAATTCTCTGGCTGTACATTTAAGTATAACTCCTAAAAATTTATAACTGGTTGATCTGTATTATTAACGTTTTATAACCATCAATTTGCAAACTTATATCGCAAAAATATAATTGTTTTAAACTTTATAGTATTATTAGATCAAAACGGTATACGATTAACAAATTTTTGGAGAAAACCTTTTTATTTTCCGATTTAAATAAAGAAGTAACAAACTTCTTTTGTTTGTTAAAGAAGTAAATTAATTCTATTGTGAAAAATTAAAAAATAAGAGAAAAAAAAATTGAAACTGTACATACTGGAAGAAAATTTGTATTTAAGCAAACGCGTAATGAAGTTAGAAATTAAAAAGGTAGCAATATTTAGAAAAAAGAGAAACGAAAGAAATAAAAGCCACAAAGTAGAAGTTGGCTTTGAGTGAAGCAAGAAATTCAAAATAAAAAAATAAACGCAGTTTGGGTTAATTTAAGTTTTAATGACGTATTTTCAAAGAAATTAAATGTTATTTTTCATTAAGGACGTAAGAGTTTATACGCGAATTAAAAGAAACTTAACAATTTTTAAACTTTTCCGTTAAAAATGTTCTCGGTTCAATTGAAAAATAAATAGAATAGCTACATAAATTTGAATAAAGTAAAAATCTAATAAATTGTAAACAGTGTTGATATAATTGATAATAATCGTGAACAGTATTGATGAACACGAGAAAATTCATAGCTCAGATTTACACGAACATACGCTTTTCTTTTTTACTTCTTCTGTCACATTCTCAATTAGCAAAAGGTCCGTGTACAATAACACACAGACAAATATCTCAATCTTGTTCGCTTTAAAAACAATCGTAATGAAGCTCCGATGCGTAGAGATTAAAAGGGAGAAGTGGAGGTAAAATCACGGCGGGAATTATCATTTCAGATTAATTATACGTAAATGTATATGCACATCCCAGTAACTATGCGCCTGGATTACGCTTAATGCGTATACAGCGCAATTGCTAAAGCGCGCTTATGCATTTATATTGAGAGCCTATGCATTTGACGTAACGATCGCAACGAAATACACCCAATGTTGACAGAATAAACGAGAATCGCATTATAATCGTTTTAAATACTGTAATGGGTGTTTTTTTTCTCTCTCTCTCTCTTTCTTTCCCTCTTTTTTTTTTTTTTTTTTTTTAAATTCGAAATAATAAAATTAATTTGCTGATGGTTTTTTCGTAGTTTATGAATAAAAAAATCAATTTGGTTAATAGTCAGAGGGAGATAGCAAAATTGAAATATGGATAAGCGATATTGATTGCGAAAGTTTTTTCCGATGATTGAGAATTTTCATAACGTTTTTACTTTCGTGAAATGGGTAGATAAAAAAATGATCCGTCTCGAAATTGCGTTGTAAATCAAAATTTAAAATAAAGTTTAATGATTGAAAGTAATTAAGACAAGACGATCTTAATTTTTTTTAATAATAGTAAGTTATTGCGGAAAATTGATAAAACAGACATCGTTAGGTAACATTTTTTTAACGTTTTTGCAACTTTATTTTATCTCTTATGATTTATTTTCAGGCAATTCATTACAGAAAAACATTTTGTCTCTTCAATTTGTAAATAAAAATTATAAAATTATATTACTTTAATTATTCAACTCATAATTCGTTTCTTTAAATGTTTTTCCATTTATTACTATCGTTTATTTTTCCAATTAAAGATAATTTTAAATACAAAAAAGAATTTTTATCGTGAATAAATTAAATTCCTTATCGATTTAGAACACGTAAAAGTAATTTTAAAACCGCGTTGTTTCTGTACTTATATTATTGTTTAAAGCAAAATAAATAACACTGGCGACGAATAAATTGACTAAATGAAAAAGTTATTCAAGAACTAATATAAAAGCAAATCGAGCCATCAAAAACAAATTTAAAATGCCAAATTTTCCCATCCATCAGCACAGCCACGCAAATCTTTTTCAAAACAAAAGATAAGTCTTATATGCAAAATTGTACACGTGAGATTAGTTATTTATGTACCTTGTGCGAGCCTCGCGTCATTACAGCTTGAGGCAAAATATGTTGTGGATGGATAGTAGGGCCGCAGTCGCGAGCGCAGCGAGCGACTAAGGCGCCTCTATCCATCCACAAAATATGAGCCGAAAGCTTTAATGACGCGAGGTTCACTCATGGTGCTTAAAAAATTTTTCAGCCTTGTAACCCGTACGAAGACTCTTACTTAGTTAACAGAATAATTAATTTTATTTTGTTGCATATCAATTAAATGCAATTTCGAACCCATACTGACAGTTCGTAAACTACAGATATCGTCTGCTAACGCATGCGCATTTTGTACACACACGCGTACATGTACATGTGTGTCAAAAAGTGACAGACAACATAATGTAAATATAAATATAAATTATGAAATTAAAAAAAATAGTAAATGGATTAATATTTAAAAATAAAATTAATTCTTGAACAATTATTATTTATTAAAAAATATAAATTTCTTGAGTATATTTATTAAATATTTATACAGAATAATATTTTTAACAAAAGTTTTTTTTATAAGATTTGAAGGCTTATTAATAATATTAATACTATTATAATTAATATAAATACTTTCTTATGTTATTTTTATTATAACAATACTATATTTGTTTAACACATTTTTTGTATAATCAATGAATTTTAGTCTCTTATTTAACATGAAAAAACAGTAACTTTTTTAAATATTTTAAATTTAATTTCTTCACACAAAAAACTTTTAAATCATTTATCTTAATCACAAACAAAATTATAAACTAAAAAATTATCACTTTAAAATCACTTATTATTAAATTTTTTAATTTTGCGAGATTATATTAGATTTTGCTTTTTCTATTAGTTTATTTAATTCACGTTTGCATTCTTCATCACTGTCACTATCACTCGTTTTTTTTTTTTATTATTTAATAAATTGTCCATTTTTATTCTTCTTCTCACATATTAAGAACGAATATTACCGACACACGATACACTATACTGAAAGAAAACCAAAGAAAAGCAGAGCCCCGTGGTCGCTTGAATGTACATACTGAGCGAAGGAGAGAGCGAGACAGAGATAGGGTGGTCACGTGGGAGCAATGGTGCGCGCGCTCTTATCGCTATCTCGTTCTCTCTCCTTCGCTCAACATACATAAGTCTTATTACGCGTTTCGAAAATATAAGTTTCGATGAAGACTCACATGCTAGGCTATATGAAGCGACAAATACATAGCAGTGGCGCTGTTAACTTTTTTTTCTCCTGGCATTTATACAGCCTAGAAGGACGTATAGAATGTCTATACAGCCTAGGAGGACGTATAGAAAAATGTTAATACGATCGAGAAGGCGCTTGCGCGTATGGAAACCATTTACACGCTGACGATGCTCCGTAGGTAAGAGTCGCCGTACGGGTTAGTAGGCTGAAAACATACATACAATATACTCGAAGTGAAACAATGTCAAGGTTCACGAATTCGTGGAATAACGATTTCGACTCGGTTGTTATGACAGTGGTAATGAAACCTTTACAGCTGGAACTTGGATTTATTAAATTTTGTATATATGTATGTACAGACTTCTCGCTGCTTTAAGATTGTTGTAACCTATAAATCAGAAGATGAGAGCACGTTTGGCAAATTTAACGAATAAATTAGATATTTTTATGCATGTATGAAACGTACGCGGATAAAAGAATTAACTCGATTAAAGGCAAATGATTCTGAACCAAGAAAGTCATTCTAAAGGAAAATATTTTCTTGCCTTAAGAATTTCTGCTCTTGGTTTTTAATATTTATAGATAAACATTAATATAAAACGAAGATCGGGCATTCTTGAGTAAGTAAATATTTTTCTTTAAAATGATCAAAATTATTTTTCTTGAATCAAATTAGAAAACTATGAAATAGTAGAATAACTATGATTTAATTTTCTCGATATCATACAAAAACGTCATCTCGATGGTTCTTGGAATAATCTAAACGATGGCTAAACAAAAATTTCTCGTTTAAGGTTTTTCTTTTTTCCTTTATTTATTTTTTTTTTTTTTTCTTTTTTCTGTCATCTAAAGGACCATTTTCACGTAAATTGGTTTTCCGGGAGAAGAGAAGAGAAGGACTCTTTTGGGATATCGCGGCTTTTTCACAAGGAGTGTGGAAATTCGTACACTCGAAATAGTTGAATCCAATATGCTAGAGTTTTTTTTATTAAACTTCTCATCTATCGTAATAGTACTTTTGAACTTGAAATTAAAAATCGAATCTGATTTTTCAGCGTTAATATTCACGCAATAACTGCGGTACAATAACAACTACACGCAAAAAATTAATATCAATATTTCTATACTAAAATATTACATATAATGCAATGGATTTTGAAGATCATTGAACAGTATTGATTTTTCATGAAATAAAACGTCTGACTCAACAGTTTACTCAATAATTTTTTTAACGTAACTTTTATGTAAAAGCGATAGTATTGTGTTAATATTCTTAATTTATTCGAAGAATATTGAATTATTGGTAATGGGTATAGTCAAAATGCAAGAGGTGAAAGAAATAAGAAGAAATAAGATGTGGAATAAAATTAAGAAACAATCAGAATTCTTTCATTAAAAATATTTTAAAGAATCATAAAATTACTTTTTTTACTTCTTATTAAAGATTTTCAATTAAGTAAATTCAAAAAGAGTAGTAAAAAAACATAGAAAAATAAAATTTTAAAAATATCGAAGAAATGAATTTTTGAAGCTGAAGATTAAAATATTTTGAAGAAATAATATGTATTCGCCATAAAAAAATAATTATTATAAAAACGAAAAAATAAAAAAAAAATATACAGCTTATTTAATGCAATTATATTATTGTATCACCAATAAAATAACGCTACTTTTTCGTCTTGTTCTTCTATCCAATTCTATGAATAGATATTGATAACAGTTTATTTATAAATTACTTTTAACGTTATTCTCTCAACTTTTGCCCCCATATATTTTCTAATTTTCAATTCTCATTTTCCATTCTAACTACATCTTTCGCCCATCTTAGACATCGTTCTTCAATAATTCGAAAAAAATTCATCGATCTATAAAATCCTTTAAACAGAACTTAACTCACATCGTACTTCATCGTTTTCAAGCGCAGTTAAATGCACTCTCGATCTCACCTTTTAAGAACGAATCGATTAATTTCTTCCATAAACTCCAACAAGGGCATATATCCTCCGCGCCCTTACATAGCTCACCCGGTCAACGAAATCCGCGCACGAATACCAACGAACAGAAAGCGCGCCGAGTCCCAATCGATAAAACTGACTATTAATTTCCAATGATGGCAGGCCTTGGCACCGATGAACCGACAACGCTTGAATCAACGCGTAGTAGACCCGCACTTGATTTAAACGCGACGGCTTAATTTAGGAGCGAAAAGAAGCGTCGACGTGCAGCGGCCCTTCAGTTTTCCGGTCCATTTTAACTTTAACAAACCCCACCCATAGTTGTACGTACGTGAGTTGGTATACGCGCGAAGCGCCCTTTCCTTTTCTTTCTCTCCTTTTCACTCTCTTCGTCTCGTATACAACTGACCTGTATGTAAAAAGAGAAAGAGAAGTGACGAGCACGAAAGACTTTGACAAATCGCGTTTGTTCCGCGCGCGGGCCGAGGAACGCCTCGGACGCGTTAATTGAAAGGTCCGACGTCTCAACAAAGTTGTGCACCTCGTCTCTTTTCATTTTCTTTTTCGTTTCTCGTGAAGTTAATATTTTATCCTTCCTCGTTTTTCATGGCTTTGGCGGATTTGACCGAAACTCGTATATGAGGGTGCGGTTAAAGTTGTATAAGTTGGAAAACTTGAAGCGTATAAAGTATGAATTAGGTAAGACGACAATATTTATTATTATATGAGGCAAGTTTTTATTATTTTTTTCATCTAAGTTCTTAAATTAAAACATGCTTACATTAACATTAGTATACTATATTTATATAGTTAAAATTTTAATTATATATATTAAAGTCTTTAATAAGCAAAGTCAATTTACTTTTGTATTTGTCTTAAATATATCTAAGCATATATTGTAGTTAAATATACAAATAGAAATTTATAGACTAGATAGAACTGAACCGTCGCGACAAAGTAAAACTTATCCATGCTAACAAAATAAAGGTCAGGTAAAATATTATTATGTAGAAGCGATGGTTACCTTTAATAGTAAATACAAATTATTTTTATTTTTAAATTATTATTATAAATTCAAATGAGTGTTTATTGTGATAATATTCTGTTAATTATTTCTTAAATAATTAAAATTATTGTAATTAATTTAAAAAATATTTTTTTTTTTTTTTTTTTAAGTTATTCAATGTGTACACTACAAATTTTAAATTAACCTAAAAATATTTTCAATTAAATTCTCTACAGTACTTGAAAATATTGCGTTCATTTAACAAATGTCAGATTGCTTATTTGAATATTAAAGAAATATTAAGTTTATTTTTAATTACGTTACTTACGTAAATCTTTATAATTATGGATATTATTTAATTTCCAAAACTAAGAAAATTAAATGAAAGCCAACCTAGTTTTTAAAATCACAACCTTTCATAAAAGAGAAAACAAAGTCAATAACGTCAATTTGCTTCTCGATTAATCGGAGACACATTATAGCAAATATCCAGTTTAAAGGGACGGTAGCCAATGTTGCGGCATTTGCGGTTTTCAACGCTTTCGTTGCGCGCGCAATCGAATTCTTTCCCCGTTGCTGATGAGCAACAATTTCGATGAGAAATGGTCTTGTCAGTTTAAAATTATATTTTATGCTTTTGCAAAACGACGATTGGGATGTATTTTAACGGAAATGTGGGTAAAATCTTTTAAACGGAGATTATTTGTTTGTACAAAAGTGGATTGTAAATTTCGTTTACAAAGTGAAATAATGACTAATTTTTTAATTTTGATTTAATGTAATATATATCTGTAATTTAATTGATTAATTAAATTTATGTGTAATTTAATTGTAATTAATTAATTGACAATGTCAATGGTTAAATATTTGAAAATAAATTGATGTATTTATCAAAATATAAAAATACATTATTAAAACAATAAAAAAAAAAAAAAAAAAAAAAAAAAAAAAAAAAAAAAAAAAAAAAAAAAAAAAAAAAAAAAAACGAACATTCTCCTTCATAGCCAAAAATACTTCGCAGGCGTTACAAAATTGCTCGAAGGTTACAAAAAGTGCACCCGCGGAAATCGAAATCTCATAATTACTAAATTCCAAACGCTCGTCGGGCCAAAGCTTGAGCGAAAACGTCGGCCTTATTTTCCTCGTCCCTTTCTCTCACCGATCGTATGACGAATCATCTCGTGCAACGATTCTATATACCTTATCAGTAGAGCGAGAAGGAGAATATACGGCGCGAAATTGGGAAACATTGTACCGTCTCTTTCCCCTCTCTCTCCTTGCCTCTTTCTCCCTTTAGGTAGATGACCCAATTTGCTCGAATCGTCGATTAAGCATGAAAACAGGAACGAACCGAATGAGCACCGCCGCTGCTATTACTATGCAAAGAAAGAGAGAGAAGGTGTGTATACGATTGACTCCCCCTCTCTCTCTCTCTCTCTCTCTCTCTCTCTCTCTCTCTCTCTCTCTCTCTTCTGCGCGAAATACAATAGCGTCTACTCTATATTCCAGCGGCAGCGGTAGTAGTACTACTAGTAGTATCTGCACGCCACCTACTTCCACGATATCAAAAGCCTTCGTCTCCGTGTAGGTGTATGTATATAGTTCTTCAATATCTCTGTCTTTCTCTCTTTCACGAAGTTATGTACGCTTTTGTCCCACTTGCAGTGTTCTTTCTTTTTGTTCGCATGGCGTACCCTCCTCGTTTTTACGATTCTTCTCTTGTTAACCATTTACCTATCTTTTTTTCTTTCTCTTCGCCTTTTTACCGAAGGTTTTAAAAGATGTACGAAAACGATGATATGCATTTAACTTTTTACACGCAAATGGTTATCTTTCTTTATGATTGTTTTTTATTTATTGGTTTTTCTTTGGGGCTAAGTAATTGTCGATGTGTGTAGTTAGATAACATTTATTATTTTTATGGTGACACAAGTTAAACCACTTTCAAAAAACTGCTTATTTATAATTTAATTTATGATGTACTTTTAACCTTAATTGTTAATCGCTACTAGAAAGTATAATTATATCTATTAATTGATAACAAAATGCAGTTAATTTTGCATTTGAAAACAGATTTTATCCGAAATCAATGGTTAATAATTTCTCAACACGAATTTAATTTAATACTTTTATCTTTAATTATTTTTAACTTCTTGAATATAAACTAGAATTTATTAAATAATTTATTATTATTAGATTCATCACATGATTGCTTCTTCTAATTGTAATAGAGTAAAGTTAAACGTTAATAAGTTTCTTAACTTAATTAAATGTAACTGTACTCTGAAACAGTAATGTCAATTGTACTTATCGAAATTCGAGTTGAGAAACTTATGCCATAAAAATTAAATTCTATTATTGTATAAGTTTTTAAATTAAATAATTGACAGTAAATTATTTTATCGGATCATTCTTTTTGTAACAAAATATATGTGTTTTAGAATATGATTAAAATATAAATAAAATAATTTTTATCATTTAGTATTTAAAATATTTAAAAAATGATATAACTTAAGCTTCCTGAATATAATTAAACGTCGAACTATTATTGACACATATAATAAGAACAAACAACGAATAAAACGTTAACTGTACCGCTAAATATTCTCATAAAATTCTTCAGTAAATAAGATCGATATCTAACGCATATAATCGATTGATATCTAACGCATATAATTGCGACAAGAAAGTGTCTAAATAAGTAATGCCTCACTAATGCGCTGCACACGATCGCAACGTGCATAAAACGACACTAAAATTGTATATATATATCTTATCTTGCAAAAATATTTGCTATATACGTAAAATTTGAATTCGAATTTAATCTCAAGAATTAATCAAGCACGAAATATCCTTGTTAATGATCAATGCACGACTGGAAGCATTGAGTAGATAAAACGATAGTATCCTTCATTGAATGACATTTTAAACCGACGGCTATTAGTTGAATTCTGCGCAATATATTGATAACTCATCTTTTTTAGTTATATATTTAATTGTCAATTATCTATTTAATGTGTCGTTTTTGATAATAAGCTTTTATTTTGAATAAAAATGCTATTTTTGCACTTTATTTAAATTATACGCGGAAATTGTGATTATAAATCAATATCGAAATATGGAAATTCCTTATGTATTTATTGAAAATATTTAATATCTACATAATTTAGAATAACTGTAGGGTTAACTTAATCAAAACGTATAATAAAAATTTAATATTTCGGTATTAATATTATATTGACATTAAATTTATTTGACGAACAATGTACTATCATCTGTTACATAGTACATATATAATGCTGGTAAAAGATCGGACGGTGACAATCCTTCAATAAAAATTGAAACACAATTAAAATTATACAGTAATAAAAGCATGTCGTAAATAATATATTTATATTTTAGTATTACATTATTCGAATATTAATAGCACAATTAATAAGCTTCTTTTTAAAAAGAAAACCATACAATTACTTATTACCATTTTTTCTTCAACTCATCGCCCGCAATTTCAACGCCACTTCTCTTGCTTTGACAAAATTCAAGATCCGACAGGGTGTCTCGTCGCATACCGCGAAATAAAAGCAATCTACACAGGCATCGAATATATCTTCGCGTCCGATCGAATTTAACTCTCCGCTGAAGAAGCGCGCGACCAAAGTACGAATCCGATCGAATCTCCTGACCAATAACGGTTCTTATATCGACGCTTGGGAAACTGCGTAGCGACGCGCGTTTGTGTATATAATGATGCGCGAAGCGCCTGTATAACGTGAAGGTGAATGTGTCCATACGCGTGTGTACGTATGTAGATAATTGAGTTGACGATGATGGTCATTATGATGTTGATGATGACGATGGGTTGCAATATTTGCTTTGTCTGGGTTCAATGTTCAACCTTTCGGACATCGATAAAACGAGAGTTTCGTCATTTTTGCGGAACGATTTAATGTTAGTTACTTTATCGATGAATAATATATATTATAAATATGTAGATTAAACTAATAAAATAGTCTAAAAATAAAACTAATTTTGATTTTTTAAGCTACATTTTTCACCAGTTATAAAAAATGTAGTTATAATAAATCAGATTACACGATCATTACAAACTCGCGTAATTAAAATTTTTTATCAAAATATTTTAACATGTAAATAAAATTGGTTAAAACTTTTTTTTGTTTAATATTTTGACATTCCACGAAAACAAATACAATCATTTTAATTGCTTTATATATTTTTTTGAAAAAAAATTGTTGATATTTATGATTTTTTTTTTCCTTTTCCTTTTAATAATTGCTAATGAGGCAAAAAAATTTTCTAAAACATGCATACGTGTATGGCTAATTTTAATTAAATTAAAACTTGAGTCTACTATTGTGACTTGTAGATACTATCCCAGTATATTAAATAAATATACTCGTCAAAATTAGCAGTAGAAAGAAAGAGTTAAAAAAAAAAAAAAGAAATTCATAATTAAAATTAATTTGTTACTTGACACAATATTCTAATAAATAATTTTTTTTCCATGCAAAATATAACTACGCGCGACCTAAGTGTGTTACGGTAAACGTACTTAACACGTATTCTTATTAGACTCTAAACGTCAAGTAGGACGGCTTTCTCTCCTCTCGATGTTTCAAAGAGCAAATTCTTTATTATGGTAAAAGAAATGTTATTGTATGAAATTACTGTTAATAACGTTGTTTTTAGCAAATGAAACCGAGTAAGGTACGCGTGTTTAATTATTTTCAATTTTTAACAACAATATAAACATTTTTATTAGTAAAATTAACAGAAAATTTATGTGAAAATTTTATTAAAAATTTTATCATATGTAATATGAACGCAAAATACAGAGGGATTAAAAGAAAATTTTTTTATTATAATGATTGTTTATGTTTGAACATTTATATTTAATTATAATCAAGATCATAATAAAATAAATATAAAAAAAAAAAAAAATAATTTTTTAAATAATTAATTTTACACGATTCGCTTGATACTTAGACAGATACAATTACGAAGTAAAATAACGCTTTAATTTTCGTCGTAGACTTTCTTAAACAAAATGTACGTATATTACACGTATTTTATTTTTTTCTTTTTTTTTTTTACTAGAAAAAAAAATTTAAGTCTTTTTATCAAAATTATTTTAGATACAAATCTATTATTCATATATAAATCAAAATTTACAACATTTTTTCTTCTCATTTACGTGAAATCCTATCAAAAAATGAAAAAGAAACTATGGAAACATCCTCGTTTCAGCTACACAAATAGTTATATCAGACATAGTTGTGGTTTAACAATCGCGTGCACTAGTGAAATAACAAAGCGGTGAGCGTTCGGGCATTATTTCGCACATTTATTATGCGACGAACTCCACGACGATCGTGTATACTTTGTATATATATATACTAACGAATACAGAGTCCCGTCGTATAATTTTACGGTCAAAGTCGAATGTGCTCGCACGTATTGCTCGTACCCCTATGTATATATAGTATATACATAAATGTATACATTTTGCAGTATTTCGTTCTGATATGATTGAAATATAAAAACGAGAAAAAAACGAGCATATAAAATCAATATGAAGGTAGAGCAAGGAAGTGGTTTTTCAAATAAAGCATAAAGAAAACAAGCTAAAATGATCTAATTATAACGATTGCTAAAAGATGCATGGAAATAGGAAATTGAGCGTAGACGGGAATGATAACATTCCAAGATTCTTTTAGTCTTTTAAATTAATTATAACGCTGTTTATACTCTCGTACTTTTAATTACATTTCAAGGAAATTGAATTATTGTCCGTTGTCCGTTTCATTTTATAAATTAATATATGTATTTTATCGTTTGTATATTAGGTGATTACTTATATTCTCGACATGAAATACAAATTATTAACAATTTATCGATTAATTATTTAATTATATTATAATTAATTTCTATATACCTCAAGAAGTAAATTCACATAAAAATAAAAAAAAAGGAATATTTCAATTAACATTTTGTTTTACAATTATTTAAATTAGGCATTTATATTTTCTATAATTATTTTTTTATAAATTAAAATTTAATTTATAATTTTTATGTTGTACGATTTTGAATCTAAATTATTAAATCTACATTTAGCTTTATAAAAATAAAATTAATTTAAAAATTTAATTTAAAATTTCATGTGAAATTTAATTTTAAAATTATGAATTTTTTTAGCCTTTAAATTTAAAAATTTTTAAAAATCCGTTTAAAATGCTAGTTTAAACGTTTAAAAGTTTATTAAAGGGCTTTAAACGTTCATTTTTTCGTAGAAATATTAACATAATAATAGAATAAGACAAAATTGTAAAGTTAAATAGTTAAGTAGTCTTTAAAGGATAAAGAAAGTGAATTAAAAATGCAATTAAGCATCACCCTAGAACAAAAGTAATAAAAAGAAAGATGAAGATTAAACTTTTTTAAAAGGGCATCCTCAATTTAACTTCGATGAAGAATAGAAAAGTATCACGAATACTCAAAAGTGCAATTAAGCAAAGTCTTACGCGAGTTAAATTGCAAAATCGACGATATGAGAAAAGCATCGCAAAGTTTAAGTCAACAATTATTAGTTTGTAGGAGTTATTTTTCAAATGTTTACATTTCTCAGATGTTGTAGTAATGTCTGCAAAGCTATAATGTTCAGTTATTTGGCTGATATTTTAAATTCAATTTTATTATTTACAATTATTAAACGCAATTTATTAAGTTTATTAGAATATTTAAAAAATTTTCAATAACTATAAAAAATTTTTAAAACTTCGCAAGAGCATATTAGATTAATTTTTAATTTTCTATTAATATCGATAAACTTTAAAACGAATCACAAATTATAATTTAATCGATTTTGCATATCAGATATCATAAAAATTACTTTAGCATTAGATCGCACCTTAAGACTAAAACTTTGTGTGCCTTAAATTTTTTACACTTTGTTACCGAACCTTTCGCTTGTTAAATATATCTCCAGATACACGACTGTCAATATAATTTCAAACTCTATTACAAGACGCTGGAAGCCTAACGATGTTTAGGAATTTCAACGAATGTATGTTAGGTTGAACTTGAAATTCCTGCAAGATTTAATGATGCAAATGGAAATTTCAGACTTTGGTATGAATATTCAAATGTATAGTTAAAAATTTTAGTCATTTTTGTATGAAAACGTTTTACAAGTTTCTAACGTAACAAGTTTAACGAATAAAAAGAAGAACGTGAAATTTCGATACCATGTTTTGTTTTAAAACAAATATTACATTATAATATGTTTATATAAAAGCATAATTTTATTTTTATCGAGGAAATTCAATTAAAGCAGCAACAAAAAAGTAAAATAAAAAGTGTGATTTATTCGTAATTTTGACCCTCTCTTTACCCACAAATCGCGACCGCACCTTTTGATTTATATCTCATTTTAACTTAACAAGAAATAAATTAACATGTACGCGATGTAAATCATACATTGTGACACGTACAGAAGTTCACACGTGCTTCGAAATTGTCCGATATTCAAAACCGACGTCTATTTATTTAAAACTAAATCTTTGATCATTAACAATCCTACGAAATTTAAAGTTACGGTTTAACGTTTACGATAGTTCAAAATAAGTCGATAATACCGTAACGGAAAATTTCAATTTAATGCGACGCGTATACGTACGAGTCGAAAATTGAGGATGGAACGTTCCCGTTATCGACAAAAGCAAAAACGTAAAAGTAAACGGTGAAGCTCTTTGGCAAGGAATTCAAGAGAGAAAGATGTGAAGAGCGAAAAAGAGAGAGAGAAACAGGAGGGTAACTCGTAGATGTATAGCGGTAAGACAACAAAGTAGCGGAGGTAGCATATTCCCGGGGGCATATCATGCTGCAGCCTTCGTGTAGTATAACGCGCGCCTACTCCATATTATATATATATATATATATATATATATATATATATATATATATATATATCTATATACGTACACAACTTGGTTTCTCGCTACCTTTGGGTTTCGTTGACACTGTCTATAACGACACAGCGTAGCTATCCCAAAATGACCTCTTGTTCGCACATACACACACTTGTGGATTTCGTCTTTCCCGGCGTGCTATAAACAGTCTTCTATATACCGACACCACGATCTCCCTGTTCCGCTTAAAGCTTTACTCCTCGTGTATATCTTTACCTTTGTGTACTCGTATCCTCGTCCTACTCCTTTTACACGTCATTTTTGTAGTTCTGCTTTCTTAGAGCTTTTTTTAACGATTAAGTTTGACTATTTTAAAATTTTGTTGATTATTGGGCAATTATAAATGAATCGATGGATTGTAATACAACTTTATATATTTGATTGTTTTAATTTATGTCTTTTACGAATGCGGCATTAATAATTAATGGTAGTGTATAATGATTTATAGATTTAAAAAAAATGTAAATAAATGATAACTCAACAGATTTCTTACCAAATATTTTCAAATAAAATCTGATTTAGATTTTATGTAATGTGATAATAAAGCAATGATTTTTAGAAAAGTTGCATCAAACTAACAATTAAATATTTTAAAGATCTTATTTGTAATATATTTTACTTTTGACAAGCTCATCAATGTCAATTTTATCATACGAATACTATCAAAATAAAATATATGATACCAAATTATACAATCAATCTAAGCATTTAACTTTAAAACAAATAAAATTGAGGTAATAATGCTTTCCTCATTTCCTCAAACATGTTCTCATGCATTTTACCGTCTTTTTCACTTTTGAGATCGTTATTAATATTAAATTATCAATTATCAATCAATCTCATCCAATAAAATGTTTAAAAATATAATTTTTACAAATTTTTTCATACATAGTAACAAATAAAAAAAAATTTGAAGCTTCACTTTTTTTTTTTCCTTTTTTTTTTTTTTTTTATGACCAGAAACATCACGGATATTTTCACGCACGCGTAGTGCATCAATGAGTCGAGTTATAAACGGATCGCGTCCGCACATACACAAGTATACAGAGCAAAAGCGACAGCGTGGCTGGGATTTAAGCTTTAACGAAGGGCTTTCAACGTTCATCAAACATTTAGGCCAGCTGACTCTTTCTCTCTCTCTCTCTTTTTCTCTCCTCTCTTTTTCTCTCTGTTTCTCATTCCCTCCCTGTATCTACGGCTCATCGGTGGAGAGGGTGTTATAGAGCACGGGTGCGAAACTATCGGTTCGCTCTTGGTTTTCTAGTTTTCGTTGGCATCGATTTTTCGTCGATTCCAAAGCTATCTTCTCTCTTTCTATCCCCTAATTTTCGCGCCAGTACTGCGACCAGATGTAAAAGCGATTTTGTCATCGTTTGTCGAATGATTTATATGGATGGATGATCGAGTTTTGCAGCGGTTACACTGCCGACTCCTATCAATGGAAATTTTTAGTGAAAAATAAAGGGAGGATCTTTTTTTCAAAGATCGCTTTAGGATGCAAAAAGGACTGAAAGAGCTGGTGAAAATATTCCGAGTGAAATCCATTCAAGAGACGAATGGTTCTTAATAAAAGGAATGAGCAACTAGTACGGGTTACCTGTGTTAGAGGCGGTATTGAAATTTAACCAATTGATGCACGAATGTACGACGAAATACTTTTTCTTTTGTGCGTATAATTAAATAATTTCATGATAAAATTGACAATACACGTTCGTTCAATGTAAAGATAAATATTGGTTGATATTTCGACACCTATAAAATCTTATTTTAATAATCAACATAATTGAATTATTTTTCTAAAACGTAAAAGCTTTGCGTTATCAAATGAATCAAAATCAAATCAAGCACTACCATATTTCATAAAATATTTATTTCAATAAAAAATGTTGCAATTAGAAATCAAAAGGCACAAAATTAATTGAAAATACGATCGAATCTAATCAGAGAAAGCCTACGTATACTCATGTATAAAAGATATATTTCGTTACTTTGAAAAACGAGCTTTTGATGAAATTATCAAAATCGAAATTTTTTTAATACTCTTAACAATCGAAAAAACTTTCACGCGGCTCGAAATCTCGAAGTATACAATCTACCACGCCTCGACTCGCGTTGAATTCGTAGTAACTCGGTCAAGTTGTTCAAGTGGCTTCCAGGTGGAACCTGACAGTTGAATAAATTTCAGTGCAATGTGTTTCGAGAAATGTGCTCTCGAGTCGGATGCATCGAATATCATATGCGTGTATACGCGTTTATGATAAACTTATTTTAATATTGTACCGAGTGAGACTTAAATCAGTTAAAATTACCTGATAATTTTGCAGTAAGCGGACTTATTATGTATACCTCGATTAAATGCGACCATAATTATGTTTTAAAATAAATTTGATTTAGTTAATGGAATTTTAGGTAAAATATGGTATAACGTAATAATTCTATTAGTAAAATAACGTTAAACTATCATTTATTATTTAGCTAATTCAACTTTTTCGTAAATTAACAAATACTAAAATGACAATTAGTAAATGCGTTAAATATTGAAGTTTCAAACGCATTGTAATTATGAGTTAGACGTATAATTTTCGATTTTTTAAATTTTGCAAACGGAATCTCTTTGGCGCTTTTAGGTATAATTCAATTTTCTTCGTTAAGTGGCATTTTAATGGCTATCGATGGCTGAATATATTCGTACAGACACACTTATTCAAAAAGCAATCCTATAATGCGTTTTACTGTTTATTAATAAGACTAATGCTTAATTTTCAATTATGCAGGATAGATCGTAATCTGATTAAGTACTCGATTAAGAAATTAATGAGTAAGCGTTACTCGATTAAAAACCGATATAAGAAATAAAAATTGACGATGGATAATATGTTAGGCATATAACGGTAATTCGATATTTTCTATATCGTTCTAAAATAATAAATCGCTGAAAAAATGTTCAAAACGTTGTTCACATATTGATGAATTATGAAAATAAAATGATTAAAAGTTATCACAATTGTAAAATTTGTCCATTCAATCGATGCTTCTATATCACATTAATTTATCAATTCGAAATTATCATTTCCCATTGACAATTCAATCCTCGAATTAAAAGCACAAATTTGAAAATTAACCGGCATTCTTGTGCCTCATTCTCTAATTCTCGCTATAATTTTCCTGCGTTTTCAATACGTTGAGAGGACGGTAACATCGGAATCGATAATTTCAATACGCATCTTGGAATTCTAATGGGATTTCACTTATTCTCATATTCGAATCGAATCGGCGAATGCCCCGGAATTCAATTTGAATGTATTATGAATGTACATCGGCAGCTTCGAAAATCGTCATATATAAGAGATAAGAGAGAGAGAAGCAATGGCGTCGGCTCTAGTCTCTTGATATGAGAACTTGCATATGTCTATGTGTAAGTGACGTCATCGAGATCAGTTGAATATTCTCTTTGCTAAAACATTTATCGGGGATGAAGTTATTTATCGGACATGTGAGCGCATTCTTATGTAATTTTTTAAATTCTTTGTTTTGAAATATTTGTTGTGGCAATACTCGAAGATTATAATATAGAAAATTTTGAATATATGGTGAACATTGTACTCTATTTATTTAAAATACGATAGAAAGCAAATTTAAGGTTCAATAAAATTGCAATTAAATTGCGCAGACAATGCAACGAATTACAAAACATTCGTCATATCTATATAAGATATAACGAGAAATAAATTAGATTAAAAAAAAATTTCGTCTCCAAACATAAATATCATTTTAAGAAAACAAAAATTTATGACATCTAAAAGTTTCCAAACGACCAAACTTAATCGCCCCAAGAAATACCGTACCTCGCAAGTTTCTCTCGTAAACTTACGAAAGAGCATACACGAGGAAAAAAAAAGAAGTAAGGGGATCTGCGTGACAAACTTGCGACAACGAAAGAGAGAAAAAACAATGGGAAACGCAGCGTAGAGATCGTAACGTCGAGTCGAGAGTTAGAGATCGCGTGAAAGCTCGTCGGAAAAAGGAAGAATTGGAAACTTTGCACTCATTGGCAGCGCTAGCCATACTATAGTAATCGGAGAAAGTCCAGCGACTGCTGCTTATTTTCACCCGCGCGCGCATCTTCTGCGTACATAGCAGCCGTCCGTATAGCGTCTTCTCGTCATTGTCTTGTCTCGGGTAAAATGACATCGAGTTGTACGAAAAATAAAAAGATCCAAAGTGAAACTGACCCGCGAGTATATGCAAACAATATTGGCGACGCTCTTCTTTGAAAAAAAAAAAAAAAAAAATCAAGATAAGCGATGAGAGGAGAAAAACTGATGTAAGGCTATGAAGATGTGCATGCGATGCGTCTCGCGTAATGGAAAATGGAAGAGGAGTCCAAGTAAATTATTCATCAAAGGTATTTTAATTTTGCGTTATGTTGGTTACTTTAGGAAGAACGTTCTCAAAATTTTGATGCTTATCTTAGCTGTCTTTCGGTTTTGCTTTTGAGAAATAAAATTTTTTAGATTCTGTGGAAGGTAAATTATATTGTATTTGACAAGATAATACATCGATCATTCTTAACAAGAAATGGAGAAAATTTTTTCATTTTGAGAAATTTATAAATAATTACTAAATTATTTTTGCGATAAATTTCTACACGAATATTTTGTTTTTATATAAACCTCAAATGTAAAAAACTATTATACGCGATTGCAAAATCAACTTAAAATCAATTCAATAAGTATAGGTTTCTAGTAGAGTAATCTCGCATTCTGCATTCAAATCCGGTTAGTGTTTTTTAACGCAAGTCAGGTTTTCTAAAACACCATTCTAAAAGTACAAAAGGACACGATTTTTAATTGATCAAATCTGGATCCAATATTAGTTGCATAAGAAACTATTAGTATAAGCTTTTAAAAGTAGTAATAATTTATTAAAATTAACATATTTTTCGATTTACGGTTCACTTTATGAACTAAATTTACCATAGTAAATTTTTTCTAAAATAAATAAAAATATTTTACATTATATAAAAGCAAATATTTACACCATATACCTTTCGTGAACGCTAACAGATATAATCATTTCGACAATCTTAAATACAGTAGCCTCACAGTCGGCAAGAAATTTTCAGTAACATGACCTTATTCATTTACACATAATGAAGAAATAAATGTAAAACTAAAAGACCATACTGTATATATATGTATATATTTATATATATATACTTTTACCGTCACTTGCGAACCGTTTAAGCATCGGCGCACAAAATTCTCCCGTTCAAGTTTTATTTACCGCTTGTCCCGCTAGTCCCGTTTATCAAAAAGTGTATAATAAACGCGGAAAATTTACATCCGAATTTTCTCTTTCGCGTGCACTCGCTGGAAATGTAGCGTTTGAAAATTTCTACAGCGTAGAGTATATATCTATATCTATATACACAATACACTTGAAATCTCTCAATTTCGCAGAAAACTCGCGTTATCACGCTCGAGGTAAATTGCAGAGAGTTTCCCCTTAAAAAGGGATATTTACGAGTGCCGTTATAAATAGAGAAAGGTGTAGTTTGGGCAAAAGCGCCTTCGAGAAAGAGAGAGAGAATTGCGCGTCGAATATATACGGTAAGAGGATTGCACTGGATATAGCCACGTGGATATACAGACGCATATATATATATATATTGTAACGCCACTGGGGATCGGGGTGGCGTACAAATGGAAAAAGGGGGGGGAAGCGGGGAAGCAGTTTGCTTGCTTACCAGTAAAATACTTATTTAAAACTGTTACCCGCGGACACTTACGTTTATTTAAAAATGATTAAATTAATACAATTCTTTATCGCGTTTTTACGCGAGCCCAGGGCGCCAGCTACAATCGTGTAGCGCGGTTTCTTGCGCGGCAAATAATCTGCGCGGCTAACTCACGGTTAGAGCGGTCGCGGGCATACAGTATACGACAAGGCCGAAAATGGCGCGTAACACGCGACGCGGTCGCACACACGCAGTCGGGAAGGATACGGGGACGATTCGGGGAAGCTGTGCCTCCTGGCAGCTGCCCCTGCACCTTGGCACTCACCAGATACTCTAACACGCTCACGGTTACTCTCCGGACGCTCGCTCGCTCGTTTCCACGAGTTACTCGTTCGCGACGACTGGCCTCGGAGTTTTTGACTGCTCGCTACTTGTCTTTTCGCTAACGCGGACCCGAACGGAGTGAAAGAGAAGCTTCTTCCGTGGCACTTTCGCGAGCGCGGCTTTTTCGATGATCGTTCTGCGCCGGCGCAACGTACGTGTAAAGTACGTTACGCAACGCAGCCGCCGCTCGCGCTCAGCGCTGGCGGCAGTTGATATTACTGCTTGCCAGCAGCGCGCGTTGAGGTTATCCGCTCGCGAGTGCCAGTGTTGTTGTTGTGTATTCCCTGGAGCGGCGAGGATCTACCTCAGATGTACGGAGGATCAAGGTAAGTCGACGCGTTCCATAGCTGGTAGGCGTCGACTAATTTGCCTGTCTTCTTTTTGTTTCAGGCGCGGCCGTACTGCGGGTCAACAACTGCGGCTCAGACGAAGAACGGTTGAGAAAGCTAAGCAGCGGTGTCGGTGACAGCTATAGCCTGCTTGCAGCGGTAGCGAGGCGACACTATCAGACACCTCCAGGTGCGTATTTACTTGCACTCATGCTGTGCTTCTATGTGTTGCTTGCCTTCTAACCTCCTCTTCCACTTTCTTTTTGTATTGCGTGGCAGCTTGTACTTCTTTCCAAGGTGCAGCTGCTATTATTATTCTGTTCTTTGTTTAATTACCGTCTGGGAGGTTGCAGGTACAGGGATCACTACGAGGATTGGAAGGAGCATGGACATGGATGCTGCAGTGTGTGCGAGCACTGCTACGACTTATTCAAGGGCTCCTGAGACTGGCTCCTCGCTGGAGCCTTTACTTGAGCTTGAAGCCCCTGTACCTGGTGAAGGTAACGTATGTACAGCCCTGCGTGGCTGTTAGTTAGGGGCACGCGTGGCAGTCCTGCGAGGCTGCCAAGATTGTAAAAGGGCGGGATATTTTAGCTACGAGGAGGCGCATAAGCTATGCCTTGGCCTCCTCATGTGACTGGTGCTAAAACACCACGTCACAACTCCCCCCCGCCAAACCGTGAATATGGGGGAAGTGAAACGACTCCATATTCACTGTTTGATCCTAACTGGGGTCGAACATGGTTACATTCGCCTAGCGCTTGCGCTTAGCCTAAGGTGAGCGGTCTCACCTGCAACGGTGTATGTGTGCGGCAGAACGTTGTGGTGCGGACATCGCCTTCTGCAGCGTGGCTCATTTGCATTGGTGTTCCAGCTAAAGTGTACGCGGTGTACGGGTGCACGCGGAATTACTAGGCGAACTCGAGTCTGAACGGAAAATCTAGTTTGTCGGTTATGTACGCGACTGGCTCGACCCTTGGGCAGAAATACAAAAAAATAAAAGTACAAAAAAAAACTATTATCGCTACGCAAATTATCGTAACGACGCGGTCTCTCATAACCCGCTCCAACATTCAATACCACTCATACCGAAAGTAATAAAATACTTAATATTAATATGCATAAAAAAAAAACATGTACATAAAATAGCCAATAACTTTAATCATACCGTGCTTACCTGGTGCAGTAGCAGTCCTATTCGACAGCCGCATTGCTGTTCGATAAAAAAAAATAAAACAATTGGTTACCTTGGTGGCCCACTGCCAGTGAGCGGTTATGGTAAACATGCTGAGTTTACTCGTTGCCTCGTCGGAGAGTGGTACGTAGCTGGATGCGAGTGCGACATGCAGCTGTGGCTCGTTGGTGGCACGAGCGGTTCGCGCCAACGCGGGTAATAATAGCAAAAAAAAATTGAAAGGGGTGGGAGCGAAATACAAAAAAAAATAAGAAAAATAATAAAAAGAATAATAAAAAAAAATAGCAAAAATGGAAAAAAATAATGCTCTGCTGGCTTGGGGTGCTTGGCGGCAACCAAAACCAAAGTAACAAGAACAAACAAAAAAAAATAATGCAAAAGAAAACCAAATTAAAAAAAAACAGAGGGAGCAAGGAAACAAAACGATAGCATGCAGTGTGTTGGCGGGATGAGCGGGATAGGCAACAGGGGTAATGAAACACACTAATCTGCTGAATATATAAAAATTTTTAATAAGCAGCGGCGGTGCTATATAGAAAAAAAAATCAAAAAACGAGAAAAAAAAATTCTTAACGGGAACGCGGTGGTACGTAGCGTTTCAAGTCGCTTACGTGGATTTTGGTGCGCTTCTTCGAGTTGGCGTCTTCGACGAGGTAGACTACTGGTGAGAGTACCTTGACGATGGTCGCTGGCCCTACGAACCGCGGTGCCATTTTTGCCACGAATCCTTCTCCGGCAGAGGACAGGTGGTGTTGGCGGCGGCACACTAAATCGCCTACTTGATATTGAACGTCGCGTCGACGGCGATTGTAATGCGCGGATTGTTTTGCGGTCGCTTGCTCGATGTGTCGCTTTACTAGATCATGTACCGCTGGCAAGCGGGTTACACGTTCGAGCCATTGTTCTGCATCGGGCGGCTGTACAGGAGCGGAATGTTCAAGGTGTTTGCGGAGGATCATGCAAGGTTGCGGGTTACGGCCGAAATTTAGGAACGCGGGGGAAAATTTGGTCGATGAGTGCACCATACTGTTGAGCGCGAAGGCGAATTCATTAAGATGCATATCCCATTCGCGGTGGTCTTCGCTAAGAAAGCTATTAATCATCGTACGCAAATTCCGATTAACGCGTTCTACGGGGTTGGCCTGCGCATGGTACGGAGGAATGGTAGACTGCGTCACTCCGTACTGCTGCAGCCGCTCGGTTACGATTTTGTTAGCAAATTCAGTCCCATTGTCCGTCAATAGGACCTTAGGACAGCCCCATCGATTTATTATCAAGTCATCGAACGCCTGCATTACGCTCTTCGCGTCGGCTTTTCGTAACGCGCGGATTTCGACATAGCGCGTGAAGAGATCCTCAAACACTATCGCATAGCGGTGCCCTCGTTTCGACGGTGGTTTCGGCCCGATCACGTCCGCGGCAACTACCGTCCACGGTCCGTCAATGTATCGCTCCCCCATCAAGCCGGCTGGTGCTTGCTGCGATACCTTGTGCGCTTGGCACTCTTGGCAAGCGCGTACGTAGCGACACGTATCATAGTAAATGCCAGGCCAATAATAGTAGGTGGCGAGCCGCGCATACGTTTTCTCGACACCGAGGTGGCCCGCCTGCGGTGTATCGTGCGCTTCAAACAATGCTTTGGCGCGGTCGCCCTGCGGTAATACGAGTTTCCACGCGTCGAGATCCGGCACTAGCGGGTCAATCAGCTGACTCGGCCGGTGCACGTATAACAGCTCGTTGTCAATACGCCAATCTGGGAAGATGTGCGGGCGGGTGCGGACAGCTAGCAAGCGTCGCTGATACCATTTGTCGTCCGTGTGCGCGGACGGAGCTACAGCGGCGGCTTCTACGTTATTCTCGAGCGCACGGGAGAGTGCGTCCGGCACTTGATGCAACGCGCCTTTACGATGCACAAATTTGATGGAATATTGCTGCAGCATCGTGTTCCATCGCCCTAAGCGGCCTGCGGGATCCTTCAAATTATGTAACCACAAGAGGCTATGGTGATCGGTAATCACCGTAAATTCCTCCCCTTGGAGGTAACCTTTTAGCCGTTCGACGGACCAAAGCACCGCCAAGCACTCCTTTTCCGTCACGGAATAGTTGCGCTCAGCTTTAGACAGGACACGGCTTACAAAATAGATCGGGTGCTCGTGTCCGTCAACCTCTTGTGTCAGAACGCCTGCGATGGCGTAATCACTCGCGTCCGTTTGCAGCGTAAACGGGCGGGTGAGATCCGGGCGAGCTAGCACAGGCGCTTGCGTTAGAGCTTGCTTCATTTGCGCGAAGGCGAGCTGTTGTTCCTCGTTCCAATGCCAACGAATGCCTTTCCGCATTAATTGGGTGAGCGGTGCTTTATATGCTGCCAGATTATCGATGAAACGCGAATACCAGGCTACCATGCCTAGAAATCGCCTCAGCTGGCGGACGTTCGTAGGTGCGGGGTACTCAACAATCGGCTTTATCTTATCGTCGTCAGGCTTCAAGCCTTCTGCGTTCACGACGTAACCTAAGTAGCGAACTTCAGCGCAGCAGAACTCAGATTTTTCGCGATTGAGTTGCAAATTGCCCGCTTTAAATGCCGCGAGCACTCGTTCCAGCCACTGCAGGTGCTCTTGGAACGTAGAAGTGACGATAATCACGTCGTCCAAGTAGGGGAAGACGTGCGGTTCCCATTGCGGCTTAATAAGGCGGTCCATTATTCGCTGAAACGTTGCGGGGGCGTTCGTTAAACCGTACGGCATACGCGTGAATTGATAAAGCCCGCGTCCAGGGATGCAGAAAGCGGTGATTTCTTTGCTTGCGGTGTCTAGCGGGACTTGGTGATACGCTTGACTAAGATCAAGCTTGGAGATGTAGCGAGCCGATCTCAGCTTGTCTAAAATATCGTCCATGTTGCGGAGGGGATAAGCGGAGCGTTTAGTGACAGCATTGATGCGCCGGTAGTCAATGCAGAAACGCCACTTTCCATTGGCTTTCGGTGCGATTACCGGACAGCTGCACCACGGGCTGTCGGACGGCTCAATGATACCTTCGGCAAGCATGCGATCGATCTCATCGTAGGCAACTTGCAGCATTTTTGGCGAATATCTGCGCACATGCTGCCGAATTGGCGCGGCTCCTTGCACGTCGATGGTATGCACTGCTAAGTTGGTTAATCCTAGCGATGCGGGTGTTGGCGGGATTAAGCGGTCGAGCAGAGCATTTAGCTGCTCCTGCTCGTCGTCGGTTGCTACTACGAGTCCGCCGACTGTCGCGACGGCCGAAAAGGTCGCCGGATCGGACCCGTACGGGTAGAACTGGTGCACCACGCCCCGTGGTGTCCACCAGGTATCCGTGCCATAATCAATCTTCAATTTAAACAGCCTCTTGAAGTCGATGCCCAGGATGCAATCGTATTGCAATCCATCTGCCACGAAGAAAGGAAGCGTGCGCCTTTCTCCATCGATGGAGACAGTCACATCCAGCACTCCCTGGATTGCCACTGCTCCTCCATCTGCCACGTTAATTGTATTAGCCGCAGGGCTGAGCTTGTTCTGCAACAACGTGCTCAAACCCTTTCCCAGGAACGAATGGACGGCGCCATCGTCCAGTAAGCCTCTGAGCTTCAAACCATTGAGCTCAATATTAAAAAATAGCCGTACCTCGCGGAGGTGCGGTTTACCTTGGATCAGCGACGGCGGCGGATCCAATGGTGCTGCTGCTGGAGATTCCGTTGCGGCGGAAACCTCCACTGCGTCGCGCGGCGGCGACAGGCGTGGCGGGTCAGGATGAAGCTGCCCGCAGCGTGGAGCTGCCTTTCGGCTGCGCGAGGACCCGCGAGCTCCTAACGAGTCCCCGGCGGGGCGTTTCCCGCCCGTGGAGACGCTCTGCATCGATGGCAATCCTTGCGCAGTACGTTCGGTTGCCCGCATCCATAACATTTAGGGGACTTAGGGCATTCCGCAGCCCAATGCCCTAGCTGGTTACATCGCCGGCACGGCTCTCGCTGCTTCCGAGCTTGCGGCGAGTTGTCTTGCTGGTTATTAGCGGCGTATGCTACTGCGCGCGGCGGCGCGGTGCTGCTGTTCGCGTAATAATTAGAATTACGCTGCCGCTGAGGGGGCACGTCAGCGGGTTGCAGAAGCGGCGGTATTTCGGTCTGCGTTCCCGCCGAAGACCTGGGGGCTGCTGTGCGCGTAATCGCTAGTGGACGCGGCTTTTTAGGCGGAGTTCGAGCTTGCGGCGGGGCCGGCGGCTTAAATTGCGACTGCGGCTGCTGGAGGCGCTCCTCCGGAGCGCTCGCGGCGGCGACAAAGTCTGTGCTATAATTCGTGTCGTCGATATCTATAAGGCGCGCCGTTTCTACGGGAGCAGCTTTAACTGAGCGTACCGGTTGCAGCGGCACGTACGCGTCCTTGGGGAAGAACGACTCCTCGGGTGGCGGAGGAGGACGATAAGCCTTGTCCTGCAACTTCTTCGTCTCGAACTTTTTCCCCAGACGCTGCAGCTCTACAAAATCACGAACGCGGTCGCGCGAAACAGCTTGCCTATACGCTGGATGGAGGTTGCGGCACGTGCAATCTAATTGCTCGGATAATGACATCGGCGGCCGCACTTGGTCTAGCAGATTGCGGAATTTGAGCAGGAACGTAGATATATCTTCCTGCGGGCCTTGTGTCCGCCTTCCGATCTCCTGGCGCAAGCGGTCTTGCAGATTGTCGGCGCAATACTGCAACCGAAACGCGTCCACAAAATCAGCGTAAGTTTGCCAGCGGTTGTGTTCGCGGCGAAACCAGTACCATGCCTCTTCGTCGAGGCCCGCCGGCAGAGCTTTAATAATATCTTCGAGAGTCAAGCCGTATGTCTCCCGACACTGATTCAGGTTGGTCAGGAATCCCTCGGGGTCTTGCTTCTGCCTCCCTTTGAAAGAAATGCGCCACTTCTCCAGTATTTCGCACGTTTGCTTTTCGCGCAGAAACGTGGAATTGTCGAGAATAAGCTGCGTGGCATTCGTTTGCGCCTGCCGAGGCGCTGCAGCTTCAAGCGGAGGTCTTAGAGGTGCGTCGTACCTCTCCGCTCCGTACGGCTGCTGGTGGTTACTCTCTGCGGGACGCGGAGGCGGCGGCGGTGCCAGTTGAGTCGGCCGTCGGTCCTCCGGTAATCGTGGGTGCGGCGCGTAAGCCTCTTCGTTTGTGGGCGCTCCCCAATTCACGGTAACGCGCCGAGAAACGGGTGGCAACGGCTGCGCAGCTAACTCGCCGAACGGGGCGGTTGCGTGCGCTGCTTCGAAATAGGGTGCTTCGTGCCTTTGCCGTTCTCGTGGAGCGTTTACGGCTGGCTCCGGATACGTTGCCGCGGTTCTTCGGTCTTCCGTCGGCCACTGGCTCTCAACCACGTACGTCCAGAACGGGTCGAATTCTTCGAGGGCAGCCGTAGGGCCTACCGCTGGTGGTACGCGGTAGCTGGAGGCTGCTCCGTGGAACGTACGCTCTACGGGGTCTGTGAATTCCATCGGCGATTCCCTGCCAAGCCGGCCAACCGTCAGGTGTAGCCGCGTAGAATGCGCACGGGGCGGCGGAGGGGTCTCCATCGCACGAGCTCTCTCCGGCGCGGTATCGGCGATACGCACTCGCGGTGCGCGGATATCAGGCTCGCCCTGCGGCGTCCGTGTCGCTTCCGCCGATGTGCTGTCCCATGCGCGCGCGGCCAGCTGCGAGAAAACCGAAATATTAGGCGCTTGCGGACCCGCGGGAGAATCGAAATTCGGACTCGAACTGCGCGGTATAATCGGTTCCGCTTCCAGCGGCGGCAGGCGGCTGTGATTTGCGCGCTCATCCTGCGCGGGGTTCCATGGAGCGGCATCGGCTCCTAGCAGGCGACGGAGCTCGTACCGTTCCAGCCGCTCTCGCACTACGTATGTATCGCAATCGATGTTGAGTCCGCTTCGTTGTGCGTTTTCAAACACGCGTCCGTCGGTTGCGGTATAAATAGCATACCGAATGGAACTCCTGATAATCTCAGGCTCCAGCGAAATCATATCACGATTGGCGGCACGATCCGACTCCATTCTGCGACACTAATAAAACTAAATCACGAGAAAACAAAATAGTTGCAACGACGGGAGCGACGACGTACAATAATGACACGCGACGTTACGGCGAAACGAGCGAAATATCACGCTTAGTATAGTCAGCTCAACGCAAATTCCAAAACTGGGACGAATAGCTCGAGTACGTGCTCGGTTAGCTCTGCTGAGGAAGTTAACTTCCACCTAAACAGCTGCTGCTAAGCAAAACGAAAAAAAAATGACACGAATACAAAATCAACTCGAGCACACTAGCTCGCAAATCGTTGCTGAAACTTACGTCGAACTGCTTGCTGACTGCTATGGCTGAGTCCACTAACTCGCACGAAGCTGAAAACTGCAAAAAAACTAATAATTCGCTCGCATGCGTCGGCGCGGGATGCGTAATGCAACGTGCTTAATCCAGTAAATGCGCTATAGTATGGTGCTAGGCGGGAGAAGGTTAGGCTAGCGGGAGACAGTCGTGGTCCGCGACAAGCTATGCAAAAACAAACGGGAAAAGTAGCGGGAAAATACGCGCGAGCAAAGTCCGGGTGCAGAAAAATGGCCACTATGTAAGCAAACGGTGCTATAACCGAAAATAATTCCGAGGGATACGAGACAACAAAAAATAGATTTTCGCCAAAATATTTAAAAAAAAATATACATAAATAAATTAGATATAATTTACATTCACAGCATGCCACATAACATTTAATACAATTAAATATACGTGACTGCTATTTGCAGCACGGTGCGGGGTCAGCGTGCGAAAAAAACTGAAACAAAACAGTACAAAATAGTTTTATGAGTGGTGTCAGAGTGAGCGGCGGGATGTTCGTCGTCTTGCGAGACGATGTAGGGGCGACGGCGCACCCTGCCGGAAGCGAAAACACAGGCAAAAAAAAATAATTTCTCGAGAATACCGAAAACTATTAAAAAAAATGGTAAAGGAGAGAAAAAAAAATTTTAATACTCGACAAAAAAAAAATTTTTAAAAAAACAAATTTTATTTAAAAAAAAAAATTTTTAGAAAAAAAAATTTTATTTAGTTGAAAAAAAATTTTTAAAAAAAAAATTTTATTTAGTTGAAAAAAAAAATTTTGACAAAAAAAAAAAAAAAATTATTATTTAATTTAGAAAAATTAATAATAAAAAAAAATTATTATTTATAAGAAAAATTTATTATCTTTAACTTACTACTGCACGCGCAAAAAAAAAATGTTTAAATTGCCAAACGGAAGAAAAACGAAAAAAAAACGGAAAGAAAAAAATGATTATGTTAACCGCTCCGAAGCGCTAGTCGAATATACGACGTAACTTGCGTCGTGCTAACCTCCGTAGTTGAGACGCGCGCCAGCTGATACGCGTTCAAGCGCGGCGCTACACTCGCAACTATCGAGCTGACGTCACAGCTCTACGACAGATAAGCACTCACTCTAACACACGCGGTGGGGATATTATCGGCAGTACGCCAGCAATTGCACAAAAAAAAAAATTTTAATTCAAATCACTAGCATGCAGGATCATTTATTAGATTTTTAGAAAATTTTACCGGTAGGCAGCAAGCCAAGCGCAGCAAAAACAACGAAAAATAGAAAAAAAATAAAAAAAAATAAAATTATTTATCAAAAAAAAATTGTGGATTTTCTCATAAAAAAAAATTGTTATGAAAAGAAAATATTTTTGAAATATTCACATAATTTCTAATTGAATGGCACCAGAAAAAACAAGTTAAAATTTTAATTTACTCTCGCCAACGTTCTTCAAAACAATTTGTTTTGAAATTGTCGCGAGTAGTCTCGATCTTACCGCTGGATGCGCACACTCGAATAAGCTTACCGACCTCCGACGTGGCGTATGCGAGCGCCAGCGCTACTGCGCGGCTTTCTCGCGTGGTCGCTCAAGATGGCCGCCCACTGGCTTCCTTCCCTCCTCGTCCTCGTCCGGCCGCGTGTGCTTTTACGACGCGCGAAAAATGGCGGCGAACGGCGAGTTTGAGAATGCGGTATTCGCTTACGACTGCGACTACCATACATACACTTTATCACACTTCACTGTCTCTGCTTTTCTTATTCAAAAATTCACTGTCCTCACACATACACACGATTGCGCGATCCCGAAAATTTTTCACAAATCAGCGTGATTTGTGTCGGCCCCACGTTGTCGGCGTCAATTTGTAACGCCACTGGGGATCGGGGTGGCGTACAAATGGAAAAAGGGGGGGGAAGCGGGGAAGCAGTTTGCTTGCTTACCAGTAAAATACTTATTTAAAACTGTTACCCGCGGACACTTACGTTTATTTAAAAATGATTAAATTAATACAATTCTTTATCGCGTTTTTACGCGAGCCCAGGGCGCCAGCTACAATCGTGTAGCGCGGTTTCTTGCGCGGCAAATAATCTGCGCGGCTAACTCACGGTTAGAGCGGTCGCGGGCATACAGTATACGACAAGGCCGAAAATGGCGCGTAACACGCGACGCGGTCGCACACACGCAGTCGGGAAGGATACGGGGACGATTCGGGGAAGCTGTGCCTCCTGGCAGCTGCCCCTGCACCTTGGCACTCACCAGATACTCTAACACGCTCACGGTTACTCTCCGGACGCTCGCTCGCTCGTTTCCACGAGTTACTCGTTCGCGACGACTGGCCTCGGAGTTTTTGACTGCTCGCTACTTGTCTTTTCGCTAACGCGGACCCGAACGGAGTGAAAGAGAAGCTTCTTCCGTGGCACTTTCGCGAGCGCGGCTTTTTCGATGATCGTTCTGCGCCGGCGCAACGTACGTGTAAAGTACGTTACGCAACGCAGCCGCCGCTCGCGCTCAGCGCTGGCGGCAGTTGATATTACTGCTTGCCAGCAGCGCGCGTTGAGGTTATCCGCTCGCGAGTGCCAGTGTTGTTGTTGTGTATTCCCTGGAGCGGCGAGGATCTACCTCAGATGTACGGAGGATCAAGGTAAGTCGACGCGTTCCATAGCTGGTAGGCGTCGACTAATTTGCCTGTCTTCTTTTTGTTTCAGGCGCGGCCGTACTGCGGGTCAACAACTGCGGCTCAGACGAAGAACGGTTGAGAAAGCTAAGCAGCGGTGTCGGTGACAGCTATAGCCTGCTTGCAGCGGTAGCGAGGCGACACTATCAGACACCTCCAGGTGCGTATTTACTTGCACTCATGCTGTGCTTCTATGTGTTGCTTGCCTTCTAACCTCCTCTTCCACTTTCTTTTTGTATTGCGTGGCAGCTTGTACTTCTTTCCAAGGTGCAGCTGCTATTATTATTCTGTTCTTTGTTTAATTACCGTCTGGGAGGTTGCAGGTACAGGGATCACTACGAGGATTGGAAGGAGCATGGACATGGATGCTGCAGTGTGTGCGAGCACTGCTACGACTTATTCAAGGGCTCCTGAGACTGGCTCCTCGCTGGAGCCTTTACTTGAGCTTGAAGCCCCTGTACCTGGTGAAGGTAACGTATGTACAGCCCTGCGTGGCTGTTAGTTAGGGGCACGCGTGGCAGTCCTGCGAGGCTGCCAAGATTGTAAAAGGGCGGGATATTTTAGCTACGAGGAGGCGCATAAGCTATGCCTTGGCCTCCTCATGTGACTGGTGCTAAAACACCACGTCACAATATATATATATACACATACGTGATTCTATACTGCCGCGTTATACCGCTCTCTCTCTCTCTCTCTCTCATTCTTTCTTTCTCTCCCTAAAACAAATCTGTGCATACAGGGACCATCTCTTCTTTTGCCGTTATTGTTATCGAATGAACACGCGAAGATATTTCTCTTTCTCTCTCTTTCTCCGTCCATCTCTCTCCTTGTTTCTCCCCCCTCCCTTCTCTCTCTCTCTCTCTCTCTCACACATTTATTCTTTTGGGATTTTGCTCGTTTTTATTGGCATTTTTGCGGCGGTTAAACATAAAAAATTTCATAAAAAGTAATTCTAAATTGTGCATTTTATGGAATAAATTTTTAATATGTATAAAAAATTCATTTAAACGTATTTGAATTTAAAGTAAAAAAGTATTTTAATTTTATAGAAGCTAAGCTGTTTCCTTATAATTAACCGTTTGACCCTTTTGAAGAAAAATCGTTATATTGTATGACAGAAATTGATGTGCGACGTGTAATTGCTAATACGTAAACAATATTATCTATACGTTTGTATATATTACAATAACTGTGGTTTTAAACAGCGTTAACATATAAATTTATATAAGTAGAAAGTATTAAATTGAATTTATATGTTTGAAGAAAATGAGATTGATTCGTTCCCATTCCAACGATAAATAAATAGAAGAAAAATAATTTCTTTAAAATTATGAAAATAAGGAATAACTTATTCTATATACTTTAGCTGCAATTTTTCAATTTTTCAAATTAATATAAATATTTACAATTGTTGACTTCGTAACCTAAAACTAAATTTCAGCTTATTCATTTGACTTTTTACGCGTAGAGAGTTGGAAACAATAATTTATTACAAACATGTACCACTTTTGTTCTGATAATACATCGACCTCGATGAATTTTATGATTAAATTTTGTATTTTCTAAAGGATTTAAAAAAAACTAAGTGATTTTAACGAGAAAAATAATCTTCCTTGGGTTCAAAATTTATTAAGAAAATATAATTTAACATATAAATAGATTTCAAGAAAAAAACCATTATTCGTTGGAGTATACTGGCACAATAGGATAACAGCCTACAAATGAGTTAAAAATTCAATTCACGAAGGTAGACATTATAGCCAGACAGCGAAACGAATTATTGCACTAAGCACATAATTCAAAAAGAAGCGACAAAGATACACAATCCAACGAAACCTTTAAAGAAATCGTACATCAACGAACCGAGACGCACATCCCTCGGCACGTAATATCTCCATCTCGACTTTTCTCCCTCCCTTAACCAGATTCTCACCGCATATACATACAAGTAGAAAGTACTCGACTTACGCAATCCTCTATACGTATACACATATACTCGCGTATTCGCGAACTTGTATTTTCCAACCGGAAGAACGGCACGACGTGCGCTACATAAATAAACGGCCCGCCACCTAGCGGATGATAAGGCTATACACTTTTCCCTCTGTGTGGATGTGTATAAGCTTGCGGTTCCCGGTCTGTGTGTATACACATAAGGGGATGAAGAAGAAGAAGAGCGGCAACAGTAGCGATGTGGATTTACCTTCCCTTAAGAGGAACTCGGTGGTGCCCAAGGTACACATATATTTCTAGATATACTATGTACATGTATAGGTACGATCGCAAGTTGCAGCCGCGTCTGTATTTCCGCGGGACTCGATTACACGCTGCTCTATACGCAATGCTTTTAACCTCGCCGGCAAGCTCGACTTGCCTTTTCCTGTTTCCTTAACTTTTTTTTTTCTTCTTTTATAGATATGGATAATTTGCTCATACTTTTTATCGCGTTAGTCGAAAACCGGCTGGAATGCGGTCGAAGGTTTAGTTGTTGTGATAGGAATGTGATGTAATATACTCCGTAATTTTTATGAAACACATTTAATGTTCTTGGATTGTTATACGTTAGTTGAAATGAGTAAAGAATTTAGAAATAGTTTACTAATTATTCTGAAATTCTCGATATTAAAATTATGAATAAATTTTCATTTAGTCACAAACAAGTTGACAAAAACGTTATTTAACTTTAACATTTGAAAAAATATGAAAAACGAGAAATCGATTTTATAATTTTATGAATTAAAGTGTACATTTAAAATACGTTTAGAACATTTACAACGAGCATAAATTTAAAAGTACTAAGAGCTAGCTCTAGCAACATTAAATCAAGTCCGTTGAAAGGAAAAGGCTTGTAACATGTCGTTGAAAACTTTGTAACTCGAGTATTTATACATTACACTTACAAGTGCGTAGTGTATATATGTATATAAAGGGCTAACAATCAGAAAAAACTTAAGTCCTGCTATTAGAAAATGGGGAAAATTAAAGCGTCCGGTTTAAATTCTCTCTTAATTTCGGAATTGCGAATATTTCAAAGTACACTAGACTCACTTTCTCTCTCTCTCTCTCTCTCTCTCTCTCTCTCTCTCTCTAGTTATATGTATGCAATATGTAATACGTGCGCTTTAGTTATACAAGCTCGTATGCATACGTAAATGTACTCGGGAATTATTTTGTGAAAAATTTTAAGCGCATTTTTGTACGTTACATTACAATTAATGAAAATGAATTTCTATCCATTTTATAAATTAAATTATCTTGAAAAAAAATTATTACTTTTATAATACGAGTAAACTTGAAACAAAATTAAAAGGTACAATTTTTATTTTTATTGAGAACATTTTAATAATCGCGGCCGAAATTAACGTGTTTTATGAGCTGCGAAAAGCGAAGGAATCCACCGCTACAAAGACTAAACAAAACTCATTGCGAAATAGAAGAATCTTCGCGACATTCCTTCCTCGTGAAATTAAAAGTCAGCTTCAGCGCGCAACGTAATTCCTCCGTTGCACAACTCTCTCAACTGCTATTCTTAAGGGAAGGTTTACCTTTTTATTGACCACAACAACAGTTTTTTTTGAAATTTTTTTTTTCATAGAAGGACATTAATAAACAACTCAAATTGTTTGCTACTTGTTTAATACAATAAAAAGTACAAAAAAAAATTTTTTTTATGACAAAATATCGTGATGGTAATTAATGACACGCCCCGTAAAGTGACCATCTCCAAAAAAGATGGCCCACTGTTGGCCACTCTAGCACCTGCAAAAATGAACGAAAATTAAAAATCGAAAAAGTTTTATAAAATATATGAGTGTAGTCGGCATCTCACCTACAATCATCGCTAAAAATCAAAAATTAACAAAATGGCGGGCATTTGAATTTTTTTTTTTTCATTATTGAGTTTTTTTTCACTCTTTAAAGTACTCTAAAAATAAAAATAATGCATATATCATCTTGATTGTAGTCCACTTTCCGATAAATACTTTAACAATTAACAAAAAAAAAGGCGATCCATCGAATAGTTTTTTAGTAATTGTGGCCAACAGTTAGAAAAACGTGGTTTCGAGAAAAACGCGTTTAAAGATTTAATTAACGATTAATCTGTGTTAACGTTCCACGTGTTTTGTTCCATAGCTTTAAAAAAAATATATATACGACCAAACGGTTTTGGGAATATATTCTACACGTAATTAACTACAAAAAATGTAAAAAAAGAAAAATCGATTTTTTGGTTCAGAAAAAGGTAAACCTTCCCTTAAGACGAGGTGCAACAGAGAAAAAGAAACAACAAAAGGTTAAAAGAATACGGAGACTCGACAAAAAATGAAATAATCGAAAAACAAAGTCCATCCCTCGAAAAGTAAAACTTTTTTGTAGAAAGAAAAAGCAAAGGGGATGTTCTTTATAAATTCAATGTTTCGCGCTCTTAAACTTTAAAGCGAAGAGCAGCAATCTCGATTCCGGTAGCGCGAAAGCGCAAACTTGCTCTTCGCTCTAAAAGAAGTATGAATAATTTAGGACGCCGAAGATTAGATGTCACCGCGATGGTATAACGTCATTGATGTTGTGTATGTATAAGTATACATATAGACAAAGGCAACAATGTGTTTAGGGTATTTCACATTAATATGCTGAGATAAGAATAAACGAAACTGTTCTTTGTATAATACATCTCGAAAATTCATTTTTTATTCCGCTTTTATTTTTTTGTTTTTTGTTTTTCTTTTGGAAGGAAACATTTCATATTTTAAACAAGAAAGTATTCTAACGTTTAAGCTTTGGTACATTTTTTTACTATAATTCCATCTATCTTGAGATATTGGTCAGTAAACTACATTATTTATAAACTATTTAAGAAGCAATTTAATGGTACATAATATCATTACTCAAAAAAAAAAAAAAAAACAATTTATCGGTCGTAAATCAAATCTGAAAACTTAATAACATAATGTAACGCGCAACTTATCAACTCAATAACTAAAATTATAAAAATAAAAGTTTTTAATAATTGAAAAAAAATTTACGACCATCTCCCACCTGTCTCATGCCTTTCGAAAACTAATTTACAGTCAATTTTGACACTGAATATACTATACTTATGGGGCATAAAGTTGAAGTATCTATCGTGTACGTCGATCGATTTAACGCAGGTGACGCCGTTGTTGCACCTTAGAGAACCTAAGAAGGAAGAACCGATAATCATTTTTTTTACCTTACCACAAGGACAACGAAGCATTTGAATCGTCTATTATAAAATCGACCGCGTGTTCTTGTTTTTTATTTTTCTTTATTGTACGAATTCTTACTACTATACGGTTTCACAAAATTATCATTAATCTTGATTTTATTCGTTGCTAATTGAAAAAAAAATTCATACTGATCAATGCATTCTTGGCTAAAGCTTAAAAAAAAATTGCAGGATTACATTAATGCGCAAAAGAATGTAAATATCGAATAACTGTTAATATTTTATTATTCGCTGGGTTATTATTTAAACGACCTATATTTGATAAAAATAATTATTAAAGAATGCACTAACATTTAAAAAATGCAGTATTCCTCGAAACCCATAACTAAATGATCGATTACGATTTTCTCATGCACATAAACTTCGTAAAATCAGCTTTTTGTAATTCATATTTTTCAACCGACGCTTTATATGGTATAAAAATTTTTAAAAATAAATCGAATAAATCTGTGCTTATGAATTTACACAAACTACATTTTCAATGAAAGAAGTACCGTAAAATTTTGTATTATTTAATTAAAAAGAATAAAATTTCATGCCAACGTTAACCGCGCGATCAAATTTAAAGAATAATCGCAAGGTAGAGGTTTAACGTATCACCAACTTCGGTTGCAGCATTTTCAAAAACTTATTACAATTCAAAAAAGTTTCGCGACCGTGTGAACGCCATGTATATATATATACTTAAAACGCGAAAGAAAAAATATCTATTTTACATATTTTCTGAGTGTGCATCCTATGTCGGGAAGAGAAAAAAGTAGAGTATCCAGCATATCCGCTCGAGAAAATCTAAATAGAGCGAAGCAGCCGCATACATTTTTTTTTAAATGAATGCAGTAAGCGTAAGTATTATACATACACACATGCCCGAATTCAAAATCCTTGTATAATCTTTGCAAAGTCCCATTAAAATTCTCGCGTTTCCACGTAACAGGTTACTCCTAGCGCGTAACGCGAACTAACCTACACTCTTGACTTATACATATGTACGAGAGAACACACACAGACAGAAGAAATTTTTGTTGAACGCGAAGCGTAACGATCGACGCGATTCGATTTATTCGCAAAGTCTTGCCGTCACGCTTCATGCATCCTCGGAGTCTCCTTTGGAATATCATCCGACAAGCGGAATGAATAAGATAAAAAAAATAGGAAAAATAAACCGATACAAGGGAGAAATTGAGTCAAGGTGTGGGAGGTGTTGGTTTTCAAAGTTGTAACGTTTTTCTTTTTCTTTCAAGTCATGATATCGCGAGACACTTAAGCTTTGAAGTCGACGTATATTTTTGTCGTACATGATCGTTGATTATCGATGCGATTCTTCATAGTAAACGAATATTTCTTGAAATGTAGTACATTGTACATACAAGAAAGTGCTATAAAGATCTCGATAAAAGCCTGATCAATATAAGATAGAATTTTTAAAAACTTTTTTCTCCAGTACCATTTTATTTAGACAAAAAAAACTTTTTTAAGAAATTAAAAAAAAATATTTTTCGATCAAACACCAAACGCTAACATTTTTTTATCAAAACGACAAAACTTATATACGATAAAACGCAAAAAGTGCACCGTAGCTGATATAAAAACCGCGAATAGAAACGAGTGCGCGTGTAAAAAAGAAAAAAGAGCAAATATCTCATTGAAAATAAAGAAACCGCATTGAATATCGAGAAAATACGGAGAATACGCGATCGAGTATAAGACGCGAAAGAGAAAAGAAAGAGAAAACGAAACGCGAACCGAGCGGAGGTCCAACGACGATCAAAGGGATCATTTATCCGCAATCCGATGCATAACGCAAGCCGCGTACGATACGCGCAGTTTGCGTGTCTCACGCATGTATACACACACGCTTGCGCGTTTCTCAAGGTATGCAGGACAGTAGGTCGCTATGGAGAAATACATGCAAACGTGCATATCTTTACGTGTATCCTTGGCCTTTACTCTCCTCTTCTTTATATATATATATATATATATATATATATATATATATGCCCGTTGGATGCTGTGCTCTCCATCGCGCAAATCGGAGGCAAGAGGTATACTTTCGATAGACTCGCGCGTACGTTCACGCGGAAGTGGATTTTCCGCAAAAGTTTTGTCAACCGGCTGCTTCGTTCTTTTCTTCTATTTTTATTTTTTTTCTCCTTTTGTTTATTTTCCTTTTTTCCTTTCCGTTTTATTCTTTCTTTTTGTCGTCGTGGAGGTTTGTTTTTTTGCGCGAAGACTTACTTTCACTGAAAGCGCAGCCAAATACAATATCGTTCGATCCAGTAGAGACGTTTTTTAGGTTTTCTTTTATTTTTGCTGATTTGCAATTTGTGGTAACAAATGTTATTTCGTGTTTCTCTTTTTTTCGTTTGATTTAAACAATCGAAATATGTTAATGTCGGATCAATTTATGAATCATAAGACTTATAGAATATAAAAGAAGCTTCAAAAGTTTAAAATAATAGATTTATTCATTTATTGTTAATTATCCATCGATTTAATAATACATTTATAAATTTAAAATTAACACGATGATTATATTCAATGTATAATACCGTAAAGTATTCAATATGACTAAAGTGTTAAATATTAATAAACTCGTTATCCGTCTCGATCATTAAATTGACGCGAAGAGCTTACAAGAACTCTAGAAGTTCCGATACAAATTAGCATAATAAGAATCCACGAGCACACCTAGACGTTTCTCATTATAAATTCCTCTGCTCGGTGCTATCTCTTACGAATAACCAGTTACTTATGTATAATAGCTAATAAGACCTAAAGAATAATTAGCATAAGTGAAACAAACTCTATAATAAAAAAAGATAAAATCAGATGAGAAAGTATTTTTATTCGTACATATATTAGTGCACATTAACGCGTTTTCAAAGTTAAGTATCCAGATTTACTTTATAACTAATCTTTTTTTTTATACCGATTAAATGAAAATTTCGGCAAAGGAAAAGTTAATTAAATTTTAATTTAGTCGTCGAATATGATTTTTAAAATTGTTTCTTAAAATCAAAGTATAATTATTGAGTAATTTTATTACTTAAAATCTACGATATATTCAAATTTTGTATTTACGTAAAAGTGAAAGGTTACCCTGCAAGTATAGTTAGTTTTATAAAACTTACGTTTTAATTTTAAAGCTATGAATTTTGACGTTCCACATATATTTACGTTGCCAATTATTCATTCAAATTTTATTGCGACACGTAAAGTTTTTAACGAAACCTTTAGCAATCAACGAATATTTTAAAAAGTGCATAAATCAAGGGGTAATATTTTACAAATAAACAAATTTCTAATTAGCATTAAAACAAATGCAAATACGTTTTCACGCTAATTAGCATCACAATATAAATTTTCCAAAAGCCAATAAGTAAAAAAGTACCAAGAGCGCGCATCACATTAGGCGAAACTCACTCGACTCGGAAAAAAGTCTAGTAAGTTTTGCATAAACAAACAACACCGTCCAACGTTAAAAGCCAACAAACTTTGTACACCATTTTTGTTCCTCCGGCTTTCTCTTACACATACGCACACATAGACGAACATACATATGTCGACTTTGCGCTCATTTGTTCATATTGACACGGCAACTCGTCTTCTTCTCCTCTGCCATTATTTACGCGGTGTTGACTTCTTTTTACTATACTCGGGTGAGATGTTATCTTTTACTTTGCTCTATCTCCTTGTACTTATCGACTCTCCGGATTCTCTTGTCTCTCGACTTGTTTTTTAGATTTACGCATCCTTTCCTTTTTGCTACGGTTTTTTTTTCTTTTACTTCCTTTATCGTTTCCTTTCGGCTTCTTTCTTATTCGGCGGTTTCACCCGAAAGGAGCGCTCACGCTATAGATATAACTTTGTTCGCTCGTATTGAAAGTTTCCATCGCGATATTCGCATATATACTTTTCGCTTAACTTCTCCTTTGCGGTTTAACCTGCTTTGCATGTAGCTGTACCATCGAAAGCGAAATACATTAGCGAAGCTGTAGGCACACATTGATCGGACATTCTTTGATGAAAAAAGTCAACGAGGATGTTTTCCTCGTTAGAATTAAGATTTTTCGCTTATACTTCTGCTTATACTTTATATCTACTACAAAACCAAATTGTTAAAGTTTAAATATTTTATTTTCACATAAGTTTCAAAATAATTTTCAAATGTCAAGAACTGAATGCTTTACTTTCATTTGTAAAGACAATTTTTATAAACAATAAAATATTTGATACACGTTTATCCTGATTGATACGTCTTATACGTAGCTCTGCATTATTATTGAATATTTCAGAAAAACTTTTTACATTAACAAGTGTCTGCGGACATCGAAACCTGTTCGTATTACTTCGAAATACTCATTATTTATTTCGCTTTCTCCTTCGCTTTCTTAGCTCGTTCGCATTTTATTATTTTACGAATCAATCGAATTGGATCATATTTTTGAAATTAATTTTTGTCAACTATCGTCCGATTTAGTTAAAGAGGATAAATTAAATTTATATGCACATTTGTTACTTTAAACTAGGAGAGAAAGGTTTTACACGAACGCGTATGCGTGAAGTTTTGATATTACATTTTTACCGTCCTCTACTGTTTTTAATTGCGCGATCATATTTTATATATGTATCTTCATAAAACACTGACACAACATTTTTATTTTTGCCTGTTAATGGAACGTGTAATAATATTTAATTAAGAGCAATTTAAGGGTATTTTTTTTTCTTAACATCATTGTTTTAATGCCCTTAGGCTCAATTATATTTTTTATCGTAAAATTAATTACGACGAAACTTATAAGATTTAAAATTTGCACTCAATTTTAATACGCGAACAGTGCATTAAAACTGAAGATTAATTTTTTTTTAAATTTGCAGTCGCATCGACCCAATGGTTTCATTTATACAAATCGATGCGATACATAGTTATACTTATATTTCTATACGATAAGCAAGAATAAATAATTATAACGTTAAATTTTCGTTCGAAATCCTTTAACTGCGCTTTGCATCACGTTTACGTATATAATTACTGCATTGTACATTGTTTCAAAAATTATTCGGCCATCCGGTCCTTTCCAAACTCCGATAACCCGGAACATTCAAACGCGTGTATGTACGCGCTTTTAAAAAGAAATAAAGAAACAAGTATAAGCGAGTAAAAGAGAGAAAGGAAGGAGGAGTATAATCGAAAGACGATGTACTTATACGTCCGAGTACACCGGCTTTCCATGTCATTATCCCGTTCGTTTCCTCTCACTCTCAGCCGTCGACTTCCACCACCTCCTCTCCGCTGTGTAGCAGCGTTCGATGTGTTACCTTTACTCTCTCTCTCTCTCTCTCTCTCTCTCTCTCTCTCTCTCTCTCTCTCTCTCTTTCTCCGTCTTTAGTTTCACACGTGCTATTCCATCGGAGGACTGGCCGGTGCAGCGGTAGCAGTCCTTGACGGATAGGCGCGTCGTATAAGCGTCGCACACGTGCTGCGGATTACGAGCGAGCGAGTTCTGTGTGTGTATCTTGTTACTTTTAACGCGCGTTCATACCGTTAAGCGAGCGCTCGCGCGTTCGCACGTTTTGTTCGTTTGTTACCGAGTAGTAAGCTGCGAGTGTACCGGGGATACGATCGCGGTGTGAGGTGATTTACTTATTTATTTTTTATTTTTTCCTTTTTTTTTTTTTGATTAGTTTTTTTTTGTTTTCGATGGTTTTTCTTATGTGAGTTTATGTGAATGATTTTGAAGAGAAACAATGTTGCGACAAGTTGGTTGAAACAAGTTGGTTAACGCAAAAGTATATAAGAGTGAGTAAATTTGTTACTTTTATTTTTTATTACATATAAAAATAGCAACTTTGTATTCACAGATTTTAACGTTACTTTAGACTTCATTTTCAAAAATTCTAATAAAATTAATGTATATTAATCACTTGTTGAAGGATTTATATATAAGTTTAAATATAGTAATGAAATGTATCTTGAAATTTCTAATAATTTACATTATTTATAATAAATAATCATAAATAAAAACTAATCTCTAATTTTAATATCTATTAAAATGTGTTGTCAATGAAATTGTATTAGTTCATGCATAATAATTTGATTAATCAGTGGAATTTTAAATTAATGAAATATTCTTTCGTTGTGAAACATATTTAAATTTAAAAAATTAGATTATCATTAAAGCTTAACAAACTTCGAAAGATAATTATTATTTCATTATTCCTATCAGACCGCGAGAAAAATTTAAATTTAATATTCTTAAAAAATCGATCCGAAAATGACGTGCAACTTTTTACAAATTGTATTAATTTTTTTAAACTTTGAATTTATGCTTTGAATTAATATCTAAATTTAAATAATAAAATTACAAGTTATACCTATATTTGTAACGCTGATTTATTAACGATGATTTGAAATTATATTTGCATTGCAATCTCCATGCCATATTTAATTAAATTTCTACGTCAAAATTCTTAAACTTTTACCTTGGCAATCAAACTTTGTATATGTCAATAATTTTCCAACATTTTCGCAAAGCCATTATCAAAAGAGACAAACGCACTAGCTTTTGATGTTCATTCAAATAAACCACCGTCATAAATCGCAAAAAGAACGAAAAATAATGACAATAAGAAAGGAAAATCTCCGAAATTGAAAAAGAAACGGTGTTGTGACTAACGACTCGAGTACACCTACACAAGGAGATCCGATTATTTCGGGGCTTGAAACAGGAACTGCTTCTCGCGCAATTACCAGCGCGTTCTTTGCTCCGTACTTTAAAACTACTCGCTGTGTGTGCGTGCATACGTATACGCGTACTTCTTCATCCCAAAAGATAAAATCGCACGGCGTAATTAACGTCGAGTGTCTCCTACGCTCTGTCGCGCATCCTGTGTATGGGGGAAATCCTTAAGACGACGAAAATGTATATATTTTAGAGGATTTGAGTTACTTTATTTACAAAAGGTATTTTAGACAATTACGTATACGTTTTTGGAAGTTTTTAGGTGTTAATAGATTGTTCTTTCTTAAGCCAGACGCTATAAAGAAGAATCAAACAAAGCTTGACATATTAAATATAAAAATAATGGATGTTTAAAAAGTCATATTTGAGCATTAAATAAAGAGTAAATTACTTGCAGGATGATAAAAAATAAACAAGGATAATTTACATTATATTTTTCACAAGCTTAATATCAACAATTGTAAAGTAAAAATATTTTTCTTAAATTAGCACAAAAATATTTTTATATTCATAGTGGATTTATATAAATATTTGATGATAAATCTCAAAATGTTAAGATTTCAACATTTCAATAGCTGGCTTATCGTTATTTCATAATACAATTTCTTTTAATAGCCTATTCACCACTGTTATTTGCCTCAATGTAGTAAACTAACATACATTATCAGCATAATTGTATAAACGGGTCATGCTTCAATAAAAAGTTTTCCGAGAAAACTAACAGTAATTCAGAAAATATTGAGATCTTTATCCTTTTGATTAAATATCTTTGCAAATCTCTTGGAAATCTTAAATAAATAGAATGGATATTTTCAAAAAAATTTATTTGTATGTAGGTAACAATTTCTCTAAAAAAGAATATTAGTGGAATTTGATTCTAACATTACAATCTTGTTAAATTTATAAAAAATTTATTAATGGTTCTTATCTTTTTTTTTTATGCAGTGTTTTTTATATAAAATGTATAAGTAGTTTAAAAATCGAGCCATCTTTTGTTTATTTGATTTCAACTCTAATTCAAAACATGTTAAATAATTCAAATATAATACATTTATTTTTTTTATATAAATTAATGCCGAGAGAACTTATACAACAATAATATTTTTACCATCTTTCAACATTCAGAAGGAAGATTTTTAATATCTTTAAAAATATAGAAATAGCAAATTAAAACTAAAGCAATCCGAGATGTTTGTGTCGAAATTTCTAAAAATTTCATGTCAACTTTTTTAAAACGAAAAAAAATTTAACTAATCAAAGTCAATTAATAGTTCCCGAAGTAAATACACCGACAATTAATTTACATTTTTAGCAGAAAGAACCGAAAGTGATTCCAACCTAATCCATCTCATCCATCATCTCATCAACGTTCATCGCGCTAAATCCGAAACCATTTTCAAAAAGCGGGTCTAAAAGACGCTTTCGTTCGTACGAGCAATCGGACTCCCATCAAGAATCACGCGGCGCGCGCATTTAATTAATGCAAATTAAAACACAAGTAAGCGAGCAAGCTCAAACTCACAACAAAAGAGTGAAGAACGACGCGGAAACTCTAGATCGGCTTACGAGATAAGTTGGAACGTGTGCATATTCTCGCGCAACTATTTTCTTTTCATATCCAACGCATCTCGCGAGTTGACTTTCGGTGATTAGAATCGGTGAGAATGATCCCGGAGATCTTTCACTTCGAGGATATATTTTGAATTTGAAGTAAACACGATGAAAAAAGCCACGGAGAAGAGTTTCGTTTCTTCGGTTTCGGTTTGTGCTCGATATGGCTTGGTTAAAATTATATCTGTGTGAAAAATACATTATTATAACGAGATATGAAAGGATAGTTTTCTCGAGTAGGAAAAGTATGTATAGAATTGTGAAATTTCATCGGGTATTGTTTAGTGCTATGGCTTTTTCTTAAATTTTCTTTAGGTTACTGGGACGTATTAGATATTGGTCTACTTGTTTATTATTTAGAAACATTATTTTCAAAAAAGAAGTATTTTTTTTTATTTTTTATTTTTTATTTTTTTGATAGATTAACTCATAAAAAAGAAATGAAATTTCTTACTCTAATTTTTTTAGTAAATCGAATGAATGATAAGAAGTGCTAAGGTAAACTTGTGTGTATACTAAAAACTTTTTACAAGAATGAAGTAATAAATCTTATTTCCATAAAATAAATAAAATAAGTAAAAATGATATGCAATTTTTTTGGTAAAAAAAAAACATATTCATCAAAATTAAAACTTTAATTTACCAATAACAAAAAAAATTTATTTACATTATTTACGATAAAATTATAAAAATATTTACTACATTATTTTAAAGCGAATGAATTTACTTTTAAAAATTCTTTTTATTTATTTTTTTTTTAAAACTAATTAAATATAATTTCAAGAAATTTAAAATAAAAAAAAAAAAAAAGAAAAATACATTTATTTAAAGATAAAAATTATATTTTTAATAAATGTGATTATAAAATATCTTTTAAAGCAAAATCAAATAAAATGTTGACGTATGAATTTGTTTAAAAATTTCAATCAATTAAATTTCTTTTTTATTCATATTTAAAAAACATAAATGAATAAACTCTTAACTTAAAGTCGTTAACTTAAGGAGTCCAGGTGAAACATTAAAAAATTAAAAATCGAATCACAAGGTTAAAAATAAAAAGAAGAAAAATTGATCAACGAAATGCAAGGAGAACGCAGCCGTAAAAATCAAAACAAACATTACAAAGCCTATTACGAAAACGGCTCATTCAACTTTCAAAATATATTACCAGAACATCCGCGTAAATGCCTCCTTGCCGATCATCCGGATCACTTGCCACGCTTGCGCGAATTACTTTAAATAAAAAAAATCCAATTTTAAATTAAAAAATGCACCGTTGCACTATTTAAATATTTTCATCGTTGGTTCCTAAGATATTCCGTTCATAGAAACAACGGCATCTTCTATTCTTCTCCTATTCTTTCATCCCCATCTTCGCGAGCGCGTGGCTGCATTTCGATTTATGTAAATTACCGGCGTAAGCACCGAAACAAGCGGCTAAATTTAACGGGAGAATTTACTATATCGCGTCTCGTAAAAAATGCGCCCGGGAATACGGTTTTTCGGTTATTTTACTTTCACACTTACTTCTTGTTTATCCCGTCGTAGATACATATTTATCGAATATACGAATAAGTAACTTATGCAACTCTGTAGAATTTGTTTTATTTTCAACTTTTCCTTTCACAAATGTAATATCAGAAAGAAATGACAAAAATTTTTTAAAAATTATTGTAAATTTAATAATATTGTATATTATCATTTATAAAATAATTGGTTACAGAATCATAACGTTGTAAAATAGAAAAAAATTTCCAAAAACTAACAAAAATTCAAGCGATAAATAGTTAGAGATTTTAAAAATCTACTAATTGATTTATTACTAATATGAAAACAAAGTTTTATAAAAGCAATACGCTGTCATAATTTATAAGATACAAATTGACTTATACATTGCCATTTATTCTTCCTTAATAGTTGTGAAATGAGCAAAGAAGTCGGTTTAATTAATTCTGTATAAGAACTTGTTTTGTCGTGAAAGCAATGGCAGAGAGAGAAAGAGAGAGAGAGAGAGAGAGAGAAACAAGTTATTACGAAGAAGTAATTTACATAATTGATTAGAACTTTACATAAATAGAGAGAAATAGAATTTTGCGGAAACAAATTTACATTTTCTATGAATTCCCAATTGTTTTCTTTGTGTGCGACAAATATCACAATTGTTTTCTCGAGTGAAATCTTTATTTTTCGCGTTATTGTATCGTCGCATGATTATTAAACTTCTATAATCAAAATTTTAACGACGTGCGAACACAAACTGTTAATACTCGCATAATCTATCAAAAAGAAAAAAAATCATTCGTATTTTTACAGTTAGATCCGCTTTCCGAAAAAAAGACCACGCAATCACTGGGTCCAACCAACTCGAAAGTCCGATATGCCCGATGTAAAAGAGGCTCCGATCGAGTTAAAAAAAAAAAGGAAAAGGTACGCATTAAGAGCTCGCGTATGAAAGAGGATAGAAGGAAAGAAACGTTTCGATAGAATGGACAACGAAGAATACTTGCGAAAAATTTCGCTCGAGTTCAAGAAAGACGTACGTAAGAGAGAGAGAGAGAGAGAGAGAGAGAGAGAGAGAGAGAGAGAGAGAGAGAGAGAAGAAAAAATAAGTGGGCCAATGGCCTGGAGCAGTAGGCCGCGCACACAGTCTGCTGCACTGAAAACGAGAAGAGACTCGGAACGGTGAGGAAAAAAAACGAGAGGAAAAAAAGACGTCACATGAGTCATTCTCTCTATCGTCTCTTTCTCTCTGCCCTTTCTCTTTACGTCTTTCTCTCAGGAGAGACGAGAACGCGGAGGTTAGTTTTTACGCGCGAGAGACGAGTTCGCGGTTAAGGCGATGAAGGAAAGCGGGAAAAATGCGATGTTTCGTTTAGCGCGGATGAATAAAAAAAAGAAGAGAGAGAGAGAGAGAGATCGTTTGTGTTCGAGCAAGTAAAGCAAGTCGCTTCGTTGTTTTTGTTATTTTCTTTACGCGAAGACGATTGTCATTTCGAATCGCGCATAATTTGTGCATGTTATATAGAGAATGCTTTGAAAGTGTACGATTGTATACTTAACGCGTAATTCCGTAAATGCTTCGTCGGTTGTATTAAAGCATTTCAAATTTTATTTCTCATTCTTATGTTTCTTTTCATCACGATTTATTTTAGATTTAAACCATTTATTAAGTAGTCGTTTCTTCTTAATTATTATGTTTATTTTAATAATATTCCGATATATTTTTTTACTTCACAACGTAACATGAAATTATTTTTTATTACGTTATTCCAAAAATAGAAAATACATAATTTACGTAATTCTTAAATTAAAAAAATTTATTTCAATATGAAATTGTTATTAAATATAAATATTGAATATTAAATAAATATCACTACATAAATATTAAAAGTTCAATTCACAGCTTGCATCACATACACAAATTTTATAATTTTAACAATATTTTCATCAATAAATTTTTAATTTAGTTGATAAGTTCAATATTTTTTATAATACAATAAAAATTTCAATATTTTAATAAAAGTTTTAATATCTAAAGTACCCATCACTTTTTTAATAATGATTTGAATAATTCAAAAAAAAGTATTCATCGATCGATAAACCTATCGCGCAAAATAAAAGTAGTGCCCAACAACTACAAAAAAAAAACTTTTATCAACGCCCTACGATCGATCGATTTTTTCCTCCTCTTATTCTCCTTATAAAACATGCATATAATAAACTCGAAACTTTCAGGTGTAGCGATATTGTGAACTCTCCTTAAAAGGAGAGAAAGACAGAAAGAGCAAAAAAAGAGAGAAGGAAAAGAGGTGAAACAAAAAATTAAAAAAAAAAAAAAAAAAAACGTATCGAAAGAACGGAAGGAAGAAGCGAAAAGGATAAAAATGAGCAGGAGAACGGCGCCGCTCGTCGGCTTGAATTCCTGCGAGCGCATAAGGCCCGAAAGGCCGCGAAATACCATTCAACGACTCGTATGGAGGCCCGGCTCGCAATTGCGCGTCGGCTTCGTCGGCCTCACCGACGACGAGGGCTCGAATCCTCGCATGGCTCTGAGAAGGTTGGTATTCGTTATGGCCGTTGGTTTATTTATCGTTTATTTTAAGCTAAGAATTAAGTTAAAACGATAGAAATTTTGCGGGAGTTTGGTAAAAAGATTATTTCACTTTTAATTTGGATGCATTTATTTTATAAACGGGAGGCTTTAATTTTAAACAGATTGATTAATATCTGACCTAACATGCGAGAACGTAATCGGTCAGTTTTGAGATATTGATTAAGTAAAGTTAATTTTCCTAGATTTGAATAATATAAATGTTTTTAATATCTCGATATAATTTTATTTTCGTGTTAAATTTAAATTAGTTTGGTTTAATTTAAATTAAATATATATTTGATTTATACATTCATTTAATATTAATGAGCCAATACAATATTTTAAAAACCAAATGATTTTCTTATATACCTATAATTATAGAAGCTTTAGTTTAACTAGAAATTACAATGATTAACTACTTTTAACTCATCACTCTTTCTAATTTAAAAGCTTTTAATTTAAGCTCGTTTAATACAAAGTTTGTTGATTGGTGTACTTAATGAGCTTAATCTTAATATTCTTATTTCTAAAACAAATTTAAAATCCGCTTTTTTTAGCAAACATTTATTTATGATAATTATTAATGAATTAAAACGATATATACTATACTAACGAAAATATTCATATCTTGCATGAAATAAAAAATTAACATCAAAATTTTAAGAAAAAGTTAAAACTAAAAAAGAAATATTAAAGAGAAACTTATTTAAAATACAGAATAAAATTATTGAAATTTTTCATTAAAATAGCATTATAAAACTATTTTGATATTATCTTATTAATAAATATCATCAAATTATTCCCAGAGTTCACACATCCATTTTTAAAAACTGATCCGCCATATTTTTACTTATCGACATTCCTTTTCTTTTCTAATTAATCGATTTTTAACTCTTTAAAAATAGATGACATAATTGTTCTTAATTATTAGAACGAATATTTATAACAACCCATCATTCATTCAAACACCTTTAATCTTTCAACTACTCAATCTCCAAATATACCAGTATTCATCTTTTTTTCCTTTCTATTACTTGCGGTCAAGAGCACAGTGGTAGAAAGTGAGAGACAGAGACAGAGAGATTTAAAGGATTCAAAGCATTGACCGATTCGAACTTTCCCAATACCTTCCTATCGCGAGCTCCTCGATCAACCAGAACATTTCCAATCAAAGCCCGCACTATACGAGCCGTGCTCAAATATATACATATATGCACGTCTGCACACAGATTGCTACGGCTTTACGAGGGTCGCCAGTACCGCGAGGCCGCCGGTTTCCTGTTGCGACTGCCCCAGTACACGCTTCGAGCGGCGCTACCGGACATCCCCATCGATTTGTTGATCGAGACGTTGCCACACAGCCTCGTACTCTTGGAAGCGCTTTACGCAAGACTGCTCGAGCTCGGTGTCCGCGATGCCAAAATCTTAAGACTGGAGCAGCTTCTGTGGAAGGTCGTCGGTTTGCTCGCCGTAACTCCCGATCATTTTCAGCTCGGAGCTTGGGCTAGGCTGCTTTCTGCACTGAGCAGGTGAGCGTCAACGAGGGATTCTCTTAGGGTTTTCAAATACGAGCTTATTATTGTTTAAAACTGTTGTTTTTTATGTGGCTTGCGCGATATACCTTGCAAGTAAATGAGAATAAAAAAAAAGACCGAACGGGTTATATAGTTTTAAATTAATTTTTAAAATATTTATACTTTTATATTTATATTTATATTATGATTTTTACTACTCAATTATTTTAAACTGTTAATTTTATTTTTTGCTTCCATCGAAATTTTTCACATTTTACAGTTATTGATTACCTATCCTCGAAATATTTCAAATGTTTTTATTTTCAAATTTTCATACAACTTTTCGTATTTATTTGCATGTAAGAATTGTTTTTTTATATTTTTAATATATGTATATCTATATTTATTTTTAACATTTAACATTCCTTAGAGCTTAATTGAACTCTTTTTTCATCGTATTTTTAAAATTTTTATTTTCATTATTGTTTTTTAATTCAGCTTGTTAATGTTTTAATTATATAAGTAAACTATGAGATAGCTTTAAAGTTTTATGTATTAAATATAAAAAATATAATAGAAATTCAAATGAAACAGAATCGACTTGTAAAAAATACATCTGACTATTTTATGAAAAATATTTTTAAAGCTTTATAATAATAAAGTAAATATTTTAATATTTTGAGACACCAAAAATTAATCAAAAGTAACGCGATCTATTAACAAACGTCATAATTACATTTGCTACCGTAAATTTTTTCCAATACTTTCAATAATACACTATCTTGATCGATCTAACATTAATCATAGGGCAGCGCCGAGCGCGCGAAACGCCTTGATCACGAGGCGACAAACTCTCGAGCGAGCGGTCGAGGGTCTGGGTAAACACGGCCTTGTACCGTCGAGCAAACCCCGCGGAGGAAATGGCTGCATCGGTATCGGTGGAAGTGCGAGCGAGTCATCGTCCGGTAATGGCGGCAACGTCACGGCAAATCTCGTACCGTTACTGGTTGCTCTTAAAGACGAGCTCGAGATGCGGGCCGAGGCTTACAAGCTCGCCCTTCACAAGATTGAGAGCCTCGGGAAACACGCGGGTCTCTACAAAGGTGAGTAGCTGCTGTCCACTCTCTCCCCCCCCCCTCTCTCTCTCTCTCTTTCTCTCTTGCTATGAAATCCCGGTCACTATTTTGAGAGATAGGGAAAGAGAGAGAGAGAGAGAGAGAGAGAGAGCGTTTCCCTTCCTGCTTTCTCTTTGCTCGGTTGTTCAGTTTCAGCGACTTCTGATAGAGGCAATTCGTTTGTGATTAAAGATTACACAGTGTATGTTGTATAGAATACTCGAAACGAAGAAGTGGTTTCAGAGAAATAGTTTGTAAGGATACTTGCAAGAAAAGAGCATTAATTTATCGAGTGGCAATGATAATTTATCGGTTCTTAATCGGTAATTTCAATTGATTTCTTTATCAGAAATTGCGTTCATTACTGAGAATGAAACGGAATATTAATATTAAAAAACAAAATTGCATTATCATTGACATATTTTACAAAAGGATTGACGAATTTTGAATAAATAACAGATGTTCGAATTAAGCTTTCATTGCACAGTGGTACATCAAAGACTAATTCTGACACTTGAATATTATTATTCACTGTACGAAGTATATTGAAATTGAAAATAGATGAAGTACTGATGTGAGTATAAATTCCTTATACATACAAAAATGACAATGAAATCCCTAAACATTTAAATTACAAAATCAATAGTTTTCGTTAATTTTAATTTTTTGTTGGTAAAATTACCTAGTGATGCATGAATAAATTTATATTATTAAAAAAAATATATATATATATATATATAAATATATATAATGTACGTAATAATATATTTTATACAATTATTTCTTCTTTCTGATAAACCAAATAGTATCTCATAGCATCCGTTATAATAATAATCTATTGAAACATTTATCAAACAATAAAAAACAGCAACTACCCAATGTAAGACTTTAAAATAAGCAATTCGCATCAACTTAAATTTAAATGCTCGAGCTCCGTAGAAATACCTTAGAGTCATCGGAAAATTCGCAAATGCAAATTTAACGGGAACATCCGAGGAATCCCAATCTCAGGCCCTAAAAAGGAACCGAACCATGAAACAGGAATTTCAAACACTTATACAACAGCGATAGAAACTCGTAACCCGTTCAACCTAAAACGTACACACCGTAATTTTCCAGTCAACCATTAAATCCGCCTCCCCCACGTCTTTCCTCGTCATCAACAACAACGAACGTTATATCTTTACGAACTTCTCTTTTCCTTGAACCGACTGTACTCCAGGTGACCAAGGCGTACAAGCGGCCTCGCATCAGCGTCAGCTGTCGCTCAAGTACAGCGAGGTGCAGCAGCGACTGATCGACAACCAGGGTCTGCTGAACACGCTCGAGCGTACCCGGGGTCAAGCGTTGGACGCGCTCTTGGCCGAGCTCAAGGCGCGCGTCGAGCAGGACAAGGAGGCGTTGAGACAGTGGACCGCGGTCAGAAAGTCCGATCCGAGCCTCGCGCAAGAGACTCACGGCTCGGATAAGAATTCGGTATCGTTGGCTGCCAGATTGCTACTGTTCTCCAGGGGATGCGCTCTCGCGCTGCAGCTTATGAGCAGCGATGGTACTCCGGTGAGTTTTGGATTGTTTGCGATTACTTCTTTGTTGGATTTTGTATAGAGAAGAGCGAAAGGAGAGGAGTTAGTTGCGGAGCAAATCACACTTTACAAAGTATTGCTTGGTTTGTATCGAATTTAAAAGTAGTTGGGAATATTGCGTTAGTAATGTTATTTTGTAATGCAATGTTACTATATCGAACCATTATTTAATAAAAAAATGTATCCAATTTTCAATTTATAAAGAAATAGATACGCCTCTTGATCTAATGAACTATTATATAAAATAAAACTTAAAATACGATATTTTGTGAAAAAAGTTTTCTTCATTTAAAATTGAAAACAATATTTATATAAGATTATAAAGAATTAGAGTAACAGTGAATATATCATTTGATTCTGTTTTTTTTTTTAATTTAAATAAATGTCACTAAAAATTGTGTAAAGTAATTATAATCTGGTTTTTGTAAAAGTTAATTATAAAAGATTAAGCGGATTTAATTTAAACCTTCTGATATATTAAAGTTTATCCAATTTATTGATAAAATTACATTCGCATCGAAGCTTTTAAATTAATATTACAGCGATGTAATGTTATTTTATTAAAATATATTCGATCAACACAAAAGTAATCGTTATCAATATATCAGCAAATAAAATTATTGATTTTCTTACTTATTATGTATAAAATATATATTTTTTTGATGTAAAAAAAATTATTTTCACAATTTATCTTTGTTTATGAAAGCTTATCATAGATATTAATTTTTTTTTATACAAGTTACAAACAGTGTTAAAAAATGTAGAATTAAACATTAATATGTTATTTAAATTAAACCTAATGTAGATTCGTAAAAATCAAAACTCTATTTGATTTACAATATTATTGAAGCGTTTCAGAACTTTGAATTTTTAAAGATAAAATGTTTCCAATAATTACGATCCTATCATTCGTTAAAAAAGCGTCTCGAAATAGTGTAACAAGTGATAACGCAAGTAAAACTTACTCGAGAAAACTCAATTTGATCGTGGCAGGGGTACAAGTTTATTCAAACCCCCTCGGCAAGGCAAAGGTCGGAAAAACGGAAGCGTTCGCAAAGATAAAGGAAAATAAACGAAACAATTCTCTTAAGAGCCCTAACGCGATACTAAATTACACGAGTCTTTGGCAGAAAGACCGTACCGTAAAGCATCACAACAGACCCCGAGGTCGACATACACTTGTTATACAGACACGGAAAAATCGATAAACGCTCCTTAGCATCTCTCGGACGGCTGTCTTAGCTTACGCTTAACTTTATGGGGTGTAAAAGATGACGATCCTTTTCTTGTACGGACATAAAAAAGGAGCTACTCGCGGAGATTTCACTCGCTGGAATTCAAGTTTAGCGGCGAGTGCCTGCGAGCGCGAAGACGAGACGCTATACGAAGGAATGCTCGTTATTTTTATGGGAAAGTTGGCCTTTGCGTGCTCTACTGCAAAAAAAATTAACGGTATGTAAGAGCTAGTTATCGAGTTGGCAACGTCGTCGTGTGAGGTTAATACATATTTTTTGTTTTTTTTTCTCTAGTTTTAATACCGTTGACGATTTAAAATAAAAAAACGGTAAACGTGTTAGATAACCCGATGAGTTCTTGCCATTAACTTTGAAAACTTTTATCGAGGCTGAATTGAATTTGACCATTATTTATAATGAAACAAAACAAAAAAAAAATAAAATAAAATAAAATAAAGAACTACAAAAGAAAAGTAATCGAACTATTTTTGAATAGCGACGTAGTTTTTATCGAATTTCAGTACGTACTAATTTAATTTTACATTCGATTAGAGAGTAACTTTTTGTCCATCAGAGTTTTAAATGCCCAAATTACTTTGAAAAATTAAAAACTTTGAAAAATTTGTATAACTACCCTTTATGTTAAAATTGAAAATTACGTATACTTTAAAAATATCAAATATACTTTCATAGTGTTTCTTAATTAAATTGTAGGTTAATTTTAAAATGTATTTTTCATGCCAAAAAAGCTTTTATTAAATTTTAATTTAAAGAAATAAAAACATTTGTTTTCAAATAATTATTTTGCCGATTTTATATCGGTTATAACAATTATTATTGTATTACGCTGACAATTTTTCATTTATAAATATTACCTCCATCAATATTTAGAATAATAAATAAAATTGAGTGCAATAACACCGCCATTCAATTAACAAATGATATTTCAAGCATTAATAATTCATATACAAATCAATACTAAATAACACCGAAGCTATCGAAGAATCTAAGATTGATAATCTCAAAACGTTAATAGCATAACAAGAGAGAAAACAAGAATATAACCACATCGAATGTTTCAATATTCCATTATCAAAGTAATATTATCGTACAAAAATCCAACGCAACGCGAGGTTCAATAAAGTGTAATATAAAAAGTCAGCGGCAGCCGTCCGTAGAGCGTAACGGGTGAGTGCCCCATAAATTAAAGTTTAAGGCTTGACGCATGCTCGCGCGCGGCTGTATGGAAGTCAAAATAAAAGTTTGACGAGTCCGTTAAAAAAATCGAGCCAACGCGAGCTCGCGAGTATAGTTTCGCAACTAGTTTCTGTGTATATGTGGATAAAAAGAATCTTTCAGAAGCAGATGACTTCGAGATATTCGAGATGAGTTTTCTCAACTTAAATTTATGTTATGCTTTGAGGGTTTACTGACCATATGGTAGAGATCTGTGTATCAAAAATAGGACGCTAATTTTTAACATTACGTTGATAAAAATAACATATTGTCAATAAAAACTAAATTTATATTCGTTGTATCGATTAATAAAATATCGAAATGCAAAATAAAAAATTTTTATTCAAAGTCTATCTTTATAAATTTTATAGAATCATAGATGAACGATGCAAGATAATATAAAAAATAATTACATTTTTTTAAAAAATAAAAGGATTATCCTTATAGATAAGTTTCACCCATTAGTAACTTTTAGTAAGAAGAATCTACTGATAACAAAGTTTATCACCTTTACACTAAGTAGACAGAAAGTAGCGAAAATTGGAAAAGTTTTTTGCACGATAAAATTTGTAAGATTTTTAAAAAATTTAAATCAGTTCTCTGATGAATAACATTTGCCAAATATCATAGATGTATTCAAATTGTTATTATACATGCGAATACTTAGCAAACTATAGAAAATTCAATTTTGAATTTAATTAAATTATTAATTATCAGCTCTAGATTATCAGTATTCAATAATTAATATTATAATCAACAATTTTATTATGATTTTTCAAAAAAAAAAGACAAAATTTACTAATATGATTACGATGAATTTCAAGCAAATTATAATACCATTAATTCGCGCGAAAAAAACGTCGTTCATCCTAGAAGCAGTGCTCACCTAAGACAGAACACTTGATTCATTTCTCAAGTCGACCTTGCACTATACGTCACCTCAACAAAGTAGTATAATTCCAACATTATAGCCTGCAGCCACTGTAGCAAGACAAATATTCGCGTTTTCGCAGCTCGCACGAATCCGCGTCGCCGCGAGAGAGGATTTCCCTCGCGTCCACCGCGTGAATTTTATGTAGTCGTTTTCGAGCTCGACTTTCTCTTAAAATAAGCGTCTTTTCTCTCTTTAGTGCAGAGGGGGGTGGGGGGGGGGAGAGGCAACTTTTCTTCTGCCCGTCGCAGCGTACTGATTCTGGAATGAATTAGGAGAGAGAAGTGCCGAGTGAGCTCTTCTTCGAGTTCCTTTTTTCCTTGTGAAAATATAAAACGGAATCTCGGTGAGATTTTCGCACAACTGCGGAAAAGTTTACGCCCTTTTCAAACGTTTAAGAATCTAGCTTTACAAAATCAACGACGATAATGCGTTTGTTCATCTTCTTTTTATTTCAACTCGTTATAAAAATATGGCGAATTCTTAGGTTTTTAATTCAAATGCAAATTTCGAAAAGATTTCTCAATCTTTAATAAACAAAACTAACAACATCGTTAGTTTCTACATGTAAAAATATCCATTAAAACCAAAAATTAACCATTGTAATTTCTCCAAATTATCTTGCGGCATGCTAATTCAACAATTAAATTGTTCTTCTATCTCGAGCACGCGCACACGTGGAGAAATTCTATTAAATGCACATATGTGCATTCGAATCTCCCTTCGTTTGCCCGCAATACAAATTAACGTTAGAGTTAAGAGTCGTTCTTCTGAAACGCGCTAACGAGAACTCGTCGACATTCCCCCCACGTGTTTATTTCATATACGTATATTTATATATATGTATATGTATTTATAAAGCATGCACGTACATGTGGCAAACTTTACAATTATCTTAGAGTAGAGAAGGCACAGAGATTTCCTCCGCGTGTATTTAGCCTCGCTGTACATTTCGCCGAGGCGAAATTGCATCAAGAAACCCGTTGAGTTGATTCGTAATGCCAGACATCAACGATGAAGATATGATGTACATACTCTGTATAGTATGTATACACGTCATTCGCTCTCGCTTCCTCTTGCGCTTTACCTATACACATCAACGTCGATTTCCCTCTGACGAGTTCAGTAGACAGACGAGCCGTCAGATGCGTTGAACTTAATTGATCAGTCGTTGGCTGCTATGATTTAATCAAACGATGGCTTGTAACGCGACATTAAGCTCGCTGAGTTTCATATTTGTTATTAGGTTATTGTTTGCTTTACGTAATGGCGTGTCGTGCGGCGCAGATTACTTCGATAGAAACTGTTGACCTTAACTCTATTTTCATTAAATCGTTGTTATGGTTATTTTTTATAAAATATCGAATGAAAACGAGTTTGCATTAATCACTTAAATTGATAATATTTGATATTTTTTTTTTTTTTTTTTTTAGATGATAAATGATAGAAATGTTTGAAAATATAATTGTGTAAAAACATACTTGAGCTCGTTTTGCAATGAGAATGTTTAATAATTTAACCATTGTTCAAAACATAAAAAATATATTTAAAAATATAAAATAATTTTCCATTCTTTTTATCATCTAACTGACAGAATAATAATAACAACAATAATAAAGCTCATTCATCATATCCATTAAAAATTCTCCCATTTCTCAGGATTTAAACGTCGACATAAATCCCGACTACGACGACGAGGAAGAAGAGGAGGAGTCATCCAGCAGCGCGGGTTACCACACGGACGAAAGCTGCAGCCCGACACCGGAACCGTCATCGACTCGCGGCGGAGCTCTCGGTGAGCCGCTCCAGGGTTTGTCGTGTCCGGACGTCGCGGTGGAACGACTCCGCGAAAGATACGCCGCTCTATATTCGCAAGCAAATCTTCATACGCTCGACGCTTTGGACAGTCTCGAGTCGCTTAAGGACGCTTCCGAGCTCAAGGCTAAAATATTGTACTCCGTCGTTGTTGTGAGTTTGCGTTATGCTTTTTGTTTGTTTCGTTGTCATTTTTTTTTTTTTTTTTTTTTTTTTTTTATTTCTATTTCAGGCTTGTTTTCGCTTCATGGTTCAGAAATAATCCGTAGAGATGAATGTGAAATTTTTGCAATTATTCATCATTGCTTTGTCCGTCGTAACCCTTGTTTACTTCGTGTTTTATTTGACGGTCCTATATTTTCTTATCTTTAGATTTCAAAACGCTTTTTTCGGTCATATAAAACGACGTAGCTTTCGGTACGAAAAGATGAGTTTTGTTTTAATATTTGTTAACAATGAAAATGAAAATCAATTCTTTTATATTTTTAGCAAACAAAAATTTAAAGTATTTAGTACAAGAACTGTTATTTTATTTACATAAATAATGTCGAATGACATTCCTTAGTTGTACAGTTCAATAAACTGTTACTTGTCTGCTATGATTCTCTCTCTCTGTCTCTCTCTCTCTCTCTCTGTCAGAGCTTGCCTTACGGACCCTTTACAGAAAGTGTACATACTCGAGCAAAAGCGGACCCTCTACAAACACTAATTGTAGTCCCATACAAGAACAAGTTTCTTCGAAGTGGAAAAACTTATACTTTAATAAAACGTATCTTAGACAAATCATATTTTAATTTCATTACTTTTTAGTTAAATTAGATTTTTTATCAAATAAAGTTTAAAAAAAAATGTTGATCTTGAAAATATTGAAAAGAAATATATTTTCAATGAAAAAATAACTATAATATGTGTAAATAATTCTTGTAAAGAAACTAAACGTTATAATAAATCGATTAAGAATATCTTTAATAACAATTACAAAAGGTTGTGAAAACAAAATTATCTCATTCGGCCAATATTTCAACAAAGTTTCTTCTATTTATCCAGTCGTACAAGATCGAACTTTATCAAACAGAAATCGATATCTTCCGGGATGTAGGGAAAAAAAAAAAACGCCATTGAACTTGTTGCATAAGAAAACTACCGTCCTCGACGTTTATCCATTTGAAGTTCGTGTACGCACATGTCCAGCGTTCGTGCGCAGTCATAATCCCGGCACTTTTTCCCATCGTACTTACGTGTCCGTACACGAACGGGGAGTAAAATGATACAGCACTCGAGGACGTGCAAAGGACACGTTACTGCTATTTTGCATACGTTCGACCTTTAGCTACACTCCTCGATTCGGTTAAATCGACGAGCTAAAATAAATGTATTGCGAGGGTATCGGAAAGTTGTAGAGCGAGCGTTTGACTTCTCTTGTAAGTTTCTTACTATACTTTATTCCGATTTCCAAGAGGATTTCAAAGAGTTTATTTTTATTTGCGAGTAACAGTGAGAAAGAGAGAATAAGGGACATGTACTATACTCTTTAAGGTGAGCTTTTGTGACTATCGGCGACTGTCGGCGCAATTTTGTTAAAGTTTTTTTCGATTTAGCGTTGAATAAGCACTTCTTCACAAATGCATCCCGATAGTCCATTGTTGAGAGAAAGAAGTATTTGCATTGTGACTATGAATTTTCTTTTTCTTTTTCTATTTTCCAATCCTTTAATTCTGTATATTTACAGTTTGTACTTTAGAAGTAGAATATTGATTAATAGAAAATGTTAGTTGCTTCTGACTTGGATTTATATTTTTAATGTAAATTAACGAAAAATACACATCCGTTAGATATTTATAGCGTTCGATCGCTTTTCATTATTCTTAAAATAAAACTCTCAATGATAAATACAAAGCAAGAACTGAACATCGCTTTATTACAAATCGTAAAAACACACTTATTCTCTCTGCTCTCTCACTTTTTTATTTCTTCATGAAAATAAAATATCGACGTTTATATATTTTTAAAAAAAAGCTTCTAAAGAAATTGATAAATAACGAGATCGGACAAGCTACATGCATCACCGTGTCTAAGATTGCTAAAACATCCTCCTCCAAGGCGATCGATTGTAAAATGCACCTTTAACGCGCTTGTCTGATCGATGTACAACGAAGTAACGAAGCGTTAGTTATATTGCTGTCCGGGGTATAGCAAAATTTCAAGTTAACGAATCGATAGCTATCTCGCGCTATCTCGAGGTGAAAGAGTCGCCTTTCTACTTTCGAGAAGATTTCGTTCGTTAAATTTTGTAAACAATGACACTTTCACATTTAAAAGTACAATATGACAATGAAATCGATAATGCCGAAGAGAGAAATTTTCAAACTATCTGAGTATTTTTACAGGAATTTAACGAATAGTTTTTTATTTTGCAATAAATTTCGAAGAAATGTTTGTAAATCGGCTTTGAAATCAATAACTTGAAAATAGATTGCAATAACAAATTCGTAGTGAAAAACAATAATATTTTTATAATAATTTCGTCACAATTATCTTGTAAATATTTGAAAAGCAAACACGTGTGTCTTCATTCTAAAAAAAAAGTATTTTCTTTTGCTTTCCAATCCAATCAATGTTTCATTACATTTTTTCCAAACCCAAAACTTTAATCCAACATTTTTCATCAACCAAACTCCACAAAATCAAAATTCCCACAAGAAACTTTATTCTTTCCGTTCATTCACTTTTTCTTCTCCTTTGCCGCGGCATCATTATTCCATGAATGTTTTAGCTCTCCTGGCGTCTCGCAGGTATACTACAGGCCTCGCGGCGCATCGAGGCGCTCAAAGTTCTAAACGGCGGCAACTCGCACTCCCAAGCTTCCGCACCGGTGGATCTCGAAGATTGTATAAGACGTCAGTTGGCGACAGTCGGCGCGCAATCTGGAGCTCGCGAGGTCGCTAACCAAGTTACCAGTCAACTCGAGCGCGCTCTTTATGATTTTCCATGTCTCAGGTGAGATTTGTTTCATTTAAGAAATTTTGTAGAATATCTCGAGAGTAAATAATGGGTTTGGAATCTCGGGGGATGATTCGACGTTATATTATTTGTTGTGCGCGATGCTTGGCTTTTAAAGACTGCGATGGATTCGAACGATAAATAGTATCTTTAAAGTTGAGATTGAGTGATCGATGTTAACATATAAAATTGTATAGATCTACTTATTGAATAAATTCTATAAAGAAAATAATCAAATCAAAATTACATGCATTCAAACAAAGTAACAAAAGTAAAAACCTCAACGAAAAAAAAAAGAAAAGAAAAGAAAAAAGAATAATTAATCAATAGAACAATGAAAATTCAATTTCAGAAACAGCACGGAAATAAAGAAGTACGCGTTATCCTGTTCGCGTTTAGCCTGGGCCTGTTTAGCCCGCACGACGCCTCTCGTTCTCGACGTCGCCCAAGGTGTGGACTTTAAGAGGGATATACACGCGCGACATCATTCTTCACCGAATCCCAATGGCACCAGGATCAAAGCCGTTTTATGGCCGGGACTACGAGAGGGTTGCCAAGGACCGTATTTATATAGAGCCGTCGTTGTTACTTGTTGATGAGCGCCGAGTCGCATAATTGTGTGTATGTGTGTGTTTTTTCTTCGTAGTAGGTACGAGGAAACGTTGATCAAAAGATAACGTATCGAGAAAAATGTATATTGTTAAGACTTTTTTATCTTTGAGATTACAAAATAAAAAGAAAAAAGATATCTAAATAATGTTATTAGCATAAAGGCTGATATTAAAAATATTATGAGCGCGTTATTTTTAGGTTTAATTCAACGCTATTAATTTAACACTACTCGACCTATAATTTTAATTTAAAAAACAAAAGTAAAATATTTTTTTAAATTTAAATTTTTCATTATCGATTAAATTTATATTTAGCGGCACGTACATTTTTGTAAATTTAATTCAAGGTATTAGAAATTAAAACTAAAGTAGGTCTATTATTTCGTTGGAGTTTATTTTAAAATTATTTTAAGTTAATTAAATAACATTTTTCTATATTGAAATTATTTTAAATAATTTATATTATAATAGGTTATTAAAACATTTTAAATATTTATAAAATGACATTATTATAAGATATAATGTTTAATAATAGAAAAGTTATTTTCAAAAAAAAATTTAAGAGTATAAAAGTAAAAATAATTTTATTTACTTATGACGATTTTACTTTTGCGACAAATAATAGCTTAAAAATTTTATATATAAAAAATTTCGTATAATTTTTTATTTGATTTATGATAAATTATCGTGTATCATATAGATTGTTTTGTAAATAATTTAAAAAGCTTAATTTAATTTAATTTTTTTTTTTTCAAATATTTATTTACATTACTTTATATCTAAGCTTTCTTTTATTGTTGTATATCTCATTTGCTTAGTTAATAATATGCATTTAAAATAATTTTTTACAGCAAGCAATTAATTACTTTTTATCTTATTGAGATATAAAAGAAAGTAAAAAGTAACTCATAAAGCAGTTTCATAAATTACTCGAAAGAGTAATTCATTAGAAGCTCAAAGAAACGCCATTAGTAATAAAGTAGTAATGATAAACATTTATGATACTTTATTTAAATTGTTATTTTTTCGCTCATAATTATTATATAAGTTTGTATTTATGCTCAATAAATTTGTAACCGTTTATTAATATTTCATTATTAAAAAAATTTATTTCTACGAATATCACACAAATCCTATTATTTCTTTCTCCACCTACGAAAAAGAAATAATTGCAATTATTAATTTCCATTAATAAGTGTTCATTAAGACATCTTGATATCCACGCTTCCCTTCTATATAATAATTAAAAAATTCCATTTCGACGACACGTGTTCTACAAGATGAAAATTCATATTTTCCGCGGTGTATACATTACATATATATATATATATATATATATATATATATATGTGTTTGAAACTTTTATCGAGCATAAAAGCTTTATCTCTCCTCTACGTATATATACATTTACCTACTTTCGTTTTGCCTCTTGCTTTTCACCTTTGGAAAAGAAGCTTTGGCAGCCTGTACCTTCTCCTTTTTTTTTTCTCTTTCTCCTCTCCTTTCGGAGTAATGACGACGCAAGGCGCTTGAGATTAAATAGAGAGAGAAAGCGAGGGATGTGGCGCATAGGAACGCGTTCTCGAGATTAATCGTGCTTCATCATAATGGAAAATGCTTCTCGAACGCTTTCGGTAGGTATTTTACTTGCCACCCCCTAAGCTGGTGTTCTTTTTTCCTTCTCTCTCGTTTGATTCACTTTTTTCTTTTTTGCACCCTTGACTGCTTTTTCGAACATTTTTTCGTTTTTTTCTTTCTTACGTACGTGAAAGAGTGCAACACTTAATTTCAAGTAAATACGTAAGTTTGGTTAAAAATTTTTGTTTTATACAAATGAAATTTCAGTTAGAGTTGTGAAACTGCGTTGATTCGATACTAGTAGTTTATTTTTTGCTGATTTAAAAAATTCTTTTTGGACGGCTACTTTTTTTATATTACGGCGTAAACCTTATTTTTTAGCTATGTTATGATTCCAATAGTTAGTTTGGCCCTATCTACGCTGCGCTAGCCATGGGCCTTAATGGATTAATTAAAATTCAAATTTTTCAAGGGTTTAATTTAAATCAATTAACTTCAACTATTATGTGTACAAAAATGAATTTTAATAAAACACTCTCTTTAAAAAAAAATTTCAACGATATTATAGAATATCATTCAACAGCCCAGATATTATAAATTTCGTTAAATAAAATGAAGTAAAATTTTATAACATTAAAAAAACAAACTATGGACTAATAAATTCGATAACTGATCATTCATCTTTATTCTATCGAATAATTATTTTAATGATAAGATTTCAAAGAGCTATATCGTTTGCTAAACGCTACTTTTACTGCATAATAAAATCGCTTTATTAAATAAAACACACCTTGTTTTAGTATTAATGAAAGAAATTCAGAGTTTTTCAAAATTACGCTTTTCGACCATCTGTCTAGAACTGCGCTCATCTGCGTAAAAACTTGTCTACCGGTAAAAAAAAAATATTATCTTACGTTGACGTATGTACACACAGATGCACACTTTTGCTTCTGCATAAATAATCACGATGTTTTACCAACGTCTATCTACGAACTGTGTGTGTATACCTTACTCCTAGTACTATTCATATCGGTGTCTACTTTGATGATTCTTTTAGACACGTTCGCATGATCCATTAAAACTGTCGGTGCGAGTATACACTAACTATCGCGTGGTGTTAATAAGGTGAATCAAGACACGATTTTTGTTATTATATTAGCGTTTTTTATAATTCGAATGTAAAGCAAAAGATTACGTGCATTTTAAGATGAAACATTTTCTCAGCGCGACAATCTACTGCGTTATTAATTGCAAGGCAGTCACTTTTAAAATTCATGAATGTTTATTTTCATTATTTACAAAGTTATGAATTTATGAATTGATAATGAATAAACGAATACATTTATGAATAAAAATGTATTTTGGAAAGTAATTATTTAAATTAAGATTTCATTTACATTAAGATAAAAAAGAAAGATTATTGTTACTTTGAATAAAATTTATATTGTGTCAACAAGAAAATTTAGAATTAAATCCACAAAATTTTATAATTCATAAAAATTTACTATTATTTTTATTATTGGTTTTTCTTTTTTCTCTGTTTTTTTTTTTTTTTTTTTTTTATTCAAATTTCATGTCTTATATTTGTATTTATATTTACATCTAACGCAATATTCATAAAGCAGTATGAAAAATTTAAATTTATAACGAATTCATTTTTAGGAACGTCATTGACGCATGGAGGGATATATCTTTTCTTACGCGACAGAGCGCGACTTTAGCTTCCTATATCATCCCCAAAATTTTCATATGTCTGTGCCAAAATATACAAGAGACAAATTTATGTGCATATATGTATCCAAGGTATTAATAAAATATACGTAATGAAAATTTATATATATATATATATATATATTATTACGCGATTGTAGAAAGAGCATTGGCTTGAAATAAAAGGTATTAAATATACTATTACCTATCGGTAACATCTTTTCTAATGTTATAAGGTAACAAACAACTCATATTAACCGTTAGAGAGCCAAAAAGATGCATATGTGTGTCAGAAAATAAACTATTGAAAAACACATTTTTTTTTTAACAAATAATTATAAATGCAAATATATTATGCGTTCAGGTCTGATTCGTAAACATTCAGTCTTAGTTTGGGTCTAAGTTGGGACCTTTAATCACTTTTTCATATAAATAAATAGTTTTGAAAATTTCTAAAATCCCAGCCCTCTAAGGGTTAAATTAGAATTATTTAATTAAATAATTCAAAAATAAAACCAAATTTTAAAAATAAGATTGTTATGAAAATTCAACATTACAATTTATTTGCATCACGTTTGTTTTGATCGGCAACCGAATAACTAACGAAATGTTTACATCAGTTGAATATCGATTCTTTAAAGATGTAAAATCAAAATTATAATATAGTGGACAATATTCTGTACAAAATGTACGCGAAAATAATTACAGTGGAAGGCTCGAGAAAGCTGCTAGTTTTAAACAGCCTCGAGCGCTCTGGGAACACCTTTGGAAACCCAATAATTAGTCAACTTTGTTAACTATATTGCGCCTGTAAACAGATTAAAATGCAACACCTGGATGCTAGAGTATAACCTCACCTACTAATAGTGATGTGATAACTTATTTTGACACAAAAATTTGAATTTTTCGCGTGACAGCGACATGATTAATATATTTTTGACAAAAATGGTTTAGAATAATGATATTATACAAATTTATCCAATTTATTATACTTCAATTATAATAATGAAATAAAATATGGAATAATAATAAATTTATGAATTATTATTTAATTTGATAAAGTCATTATTTAGTTTATAATTGCTAATGTTTGATTGCATAAATTTAAATATAGAAATTTAAGCTAATCTTACTCATAATAAAAATAGCGATACAATTCCGTCTTTTATATTTAAGCTTCGAGAATTATATTTTTCCATTAATAATATACGTATAAGTACCGTTAGATGGATCTGAGACAAAAATGTCATCTAAGATTAATCACTTTTGTAATCATATATTTTACTTAATTTTAAATCCCTGATAAGAAATGATATATTTTAACTTGAAGAAGCTATAATGAACTATACTTCTATTGATCAATCTAACACTAACGAGCTAATGTTATAAATTAGCTCGTTTAAATTTCTGATAAAAGAGCAATATGGTCATTTACAGAAAAAAAATTTAATTTGCCCAAAAATAAATAAAAATATCAATAAAATAATAAAATGCATATTATTATATTGTTAAAAAAATTATCATAAATGATTCAAAGATAAACAGAAAGTTTAAAAAATTAATAATACAATGTTAACCATTAGTTTAGTTTTCTTAATGTCTACTTGTCTAATTATACCGTTACTACAATTCTAGTCTCCAAGGTGAAGGTCGAGGTTAAACAGATTTATTTCAAAAGAACATTTTTTACATGCTTGTACGTTTCCTAAAATTTTATTAAGCTCACGTACCTACATAAACTTATTATTATGATACACTTGGGGCTGCAATTTTCTAACCGCGCAATGACTCCCCAACAATATCCTACGCAGATATCCTTATACAGGAGAGAAGAGAGAGAAGCGACGCTTACCTAAGCCAACAAAAGATCCTTTACTCGGTTGAATTTAACGTCGTTACGTATACTCACACGTATACACACACACACATATGTATATTAGAAAGGGAGAGAACTGTAGAGAAGATGAGCTACTCAGAAACGAGATAACGACAAATTCCCCCTTACCCTTCATCCAGGCATTCCGAGCGTGCCGCGCGGCGAATTCGCGGCTCAGTATGGAGAACTTGATTAGCGATCCGCGTGGCGCGTCCTTTGAACCCCTCTCCCCTCCCACATACACACACACACACACACACGCGTATACACAAACTGCCTCTACCACTGCTGCCGCTACTCCTCCTCTTCATTGCCACAACGCCTTAACCGAGAGCTGGCTTAGAGTTAGAACAGCTGCAAGAGAGACGGAGAGTGGGAGAGAAAGAGGAGAATTCACGCTGTATTCAGGTTTAATGCCACATTTCTGGAATACGCCAGCCTCAAAGAGGAAGAGGATTAACTCTCCTCGTGTGTGCGGATTGCTTTGTCCAGCTCTCCTTCTCGCGTCGTACTTATGTGTGTAACATACACGGATGGATTCGCACTGAAACCTGTGCGTTAGTTAATTGTTATATTTCTCTATGCATCTTGTTTTACTGAAGAAATTATTCGCGAAGGATAAAAAAACATTCAAAAATTTAAAATAGTTTCATTAGTATTTCTTTGCAAAGTATATAGAACTTTAAATGCAAATAAATAAAATATCGTGCTTGTTTTTGTAAAAAAAAAAAACGTCTGTAAGCAAATTTTTTTCTGATTTTTAGCATACGGGTTTAAAGTTTGAAAATTTATTGTAAATATAATTTAATTAATCCTATAAAAAATACTGGCGCAGGTAAATTAATAGAGACCTAACCGTTTGCAATGTTAATAATATTAATGTCAGTACAAAAAAATAACGAAACGATATAAAAATTAAATTTAAGTAAATTCTAAAAATTTACTTTTTTAGTAACTAACTGCCTGGCTTACAGATAACGTCAAAATACATCAAAAAATAACTTAAAAATTATTTTAAGTGTGGCATTACATAATTGATAATAAACGTCATCATTATTTTATTGATAATATTTTTTCCACTTACCTTCATTTACTACTGTACTGAAATCACATATTTGAATATTTATAATTTATAAGTTAATAAAAATATCTATACTTTATAACTTAACACATTTAAATATTTGCATATGAAAATATGATATTTTTAAAATATATTATACTTTTAATTAAAAACTGAAAAACTTCAATTATGATAGTCAAGTTGAAAATTTATTTCTATAAACTTTACGATATTTTCAACATTTTTTTAAAATTTGCTTGCTTAAGTTTTCAACGTGTTACTCCTTTTCAAAATAGTTTCGAAAATTTGAAATTTTTATCATTACAATTTCAATTCGATTTATCTATTTGAATTTTATTTTTTCGAATCTTCAGATTATTTAACGCTTTAAATAAATAAAGTTTAATTTTATACAAAATAAGAATACTAATAGAAATATTTTGGCCAAATTTTTTTACTTTTGAACTGCGCCATAAAATTAGGTAATTTGTCTTTTAATTATAATAGTATAATTGTTTTCAATAATTTTATCTCATTTTAACAATATTAATGTTTTCAATAATTTTGTATCAATTAAGTATTATAACTATTATTAATTTTTTCAATAAATATTGTACTGATATTACATGAATATTTACATAATATTTTAACGCAAATTCTATGTTAATTTTTTATGAAATTTATTACAAATTGTTTCTCCAAATTATAAAATGCAATTTTAGATTATGTTTTTTTCTATTACAATATTAATATTTTTTATACCAAATAAATTCATTTACCTTTTTAATCATAAAATTTATTTCTATTAATATGTATGAAAAATACGTTATTTTTCCATGAAGTTCAAAATCGTTAACAGATAAATATTGTTCTTATCTTTAGATCCTTATATTTTGTTCTGCATGAGAAAAATCCCACTTTTTTTACATCTTTTGATTGAAAAAACAATAAAATTTATAAGAATTTATAACTTTTAAGGTACTTTTTTTTAAAAATTCAATAAAAAACATTTATTTTGTTGTCTACTGTTCAAGTGCGTTCAATCTTACAAACAACTATAAACTACTGCAGCGCTTTCTATATTTAAACATTTAAAATTTCTAACTTCCGATGTAAAAAAATTTGTTAATAAATTTTACGCGAATTAAAAAAACAAAAAAAAAAAACAAAAAAAAAACATTATTTCCAAAACGAAGTTCTTATAAAAATAAATTAATTAATACTTTATACGTTTCAATGCAGTGGAACATTGATTTGACTAATAACAGAAGTTATTAACAGTACACATTCATAGACTTTTTATAGTTATTTTTACTCTTTTTAAAATAAACTTATTATTAAAATTACTATATAATTTTAACAATATAAAAAGAAAAATTTCTGAAAACTATTATTTGATTCACGAAAAATTATCAAACATAATTAAAAAATTTACAAAATTTGTATGGATTTGTTATAATAATGAAATTGAAAATAAACAAAAACATTATTGAATCTGAGGATTTATTATAAATTTAATTTTTTTCTATGTACATGCTTTAACAATCTCTGCCTAAAACTTTATTAAAATTCAATAAACGAGTAAAAAATTATATAGATTTAACTTATTGTTTAGGCCCGAGACTGTTTAAGAAATTGCGATTTTACAATTATAGAAAAAAAAATTTCGTGCATAACTTTGGTAAATTGGTGATTTTATATATTGTTCTATTATTATTTTATAACTTTACTTTCAACCATAATATTTTTGGATATATATATATATATATATATATATTTTTTTTTTTTTTTTAAATAATATATCATATTTGCTGAAAAATAAGATATTAAAAGAATGCCTCGGGCTAAAATTGGCATCAACCGCTTCACAAAAGATGGAATACATATAATTTTAATCATGAAAAGAAATTTTATTACTACTTTGCATCTCCGTAATAAAATTTTTGAATAATATTTTATATTATAATAGTAAAGCAGTCTAATAAGGACTTACATATGTTAAGGAGATTCAAAATATCTTAATTCTTTTCCTAAATTTATTTATTTTTATTTTTATAAATTTATAATGGAACATTATTTTTCTTTCAAATGAAAGACATTTTTTGTTTTAGGAAAAAGCTTTTACCTTATAATTTTTGAATACATTGAATTAAACATAAAACAAAAATTCAATTAATTAATTGATTGAATTCCTTATTTTTATTACAATATATTTAAAAATTAATAAATTATTAATTAATTGAATAACAATTGATTAAGAATAATTTTCTTTAAATACTATCATACATTTCATTATCAGATTATAAATTTATAATAAATTTTCCAAAATTACAGATATATCTTATTATATTTTCATGTGCAGTACAATGAATTAATTATTAATAAAATTTTATCAAAGTATAAACGTATATTTTATTTGAATTATTATTAATTTAGTATAAGAATATGATCAAAAAAATCTGATATTAGTATGAATCTCCTTTATAGAAAAAGTATATTCACTGATGCCTCTTCAAGAATCTAATCTTAAAAAAATACTATATTGACACTAAAATGGCGCAGTCTTTTTACTTATTCTCATTGGTTTTTACGTTACACAATTCCTACTATAACACACATAAATTTTAATAGGTATTTAACACAATGCTAGCAAGTATTTCATCAAAATTTTTTCATTTATAATCGTTTTCAAAAAGAGGTTTTAACAATTTCAAGAATAATTTAATTTTTGTCTGATTCTTTAAAAATATGCGAAATTTTTTTTTTCTGAAACTGAATACATATATATATTTGTAATTACTATATAATAGATTACATAATAGAGTACGATAAAATAACAACTTCGTACATTGTAGACAAATTTGTTTCATAATTTCATCTTTAGATTAATACCACTTTCTTACACCCTATTTTTATTATTAAATCATTTAAATTCAATGCATTAAATCAAAATACAAGTAAGCACTACTGTTTTACTTATATTAAATTTTTTTTTAACGTTTTGGTGAACATACATAAAAAAGTGAACAATAAAATCCTAGGTGAAATGCCAATAACAAATACAAACTACATATGATTAAATGCAAAAAGAACAAAAATTATTTTATTTTATATTATTAAGCAAATTACTGTTGGCTGATGTATTTAAAATTATCTGTAATTATAAATCATGCTATTATTTGAAGTTACATGTATTTATTTTTATTGCATTAATGAAAATAATTTCACAAAATTCATAGAAGTCAAAACGTGATTTTACAATTTTTTTTACAAATAACATAATAAATAAAACGAAGTCAAACTAAAAGTTTCATAAAAAAAATCAAAATATTTCAATATGTCAATCTACTGAGTATTAGTCATGATGAAATTTCGGGACTTGATATCACTGATATTTTAAATAGTTTATCACTGTACCTAATTACAACAAAAATAGGTACAACTACTAATTTTTATTTTTACGATTAAGTAATCATGACAAAAAAAAAATTTTTAACTTAAATAATTTTCTTGAATAAAAAATGACATAAATCAGCGGTTTTCTTCAACAAAGTCATGGAGTAAAATCTGAATAAATAGTTAATTGATTGACGCAATTAATTATAAAACTGGACAATACGTGTAAAGTTATAAAATATTTTGTTGATATTACAAAAGTGAATTTTTTTCCTAACAATAACAATTCATTATTTTTTGACATAAGACTTAATTAAACCTTCTATTTATGGAATAAACGATAAGAAAATGGAAAGAAAACAGAAGTATAAATTGGCTTTTAAGGACTCATTGCTACTTCCTTTGCTAACAAATTGATCCCATTGAAAAATATACATATAAATATATATGTATATATATGACATTAATGTTGATAATCATGGGAAATATGCATTCTTTACTTTTCAGTCGTGCTTGAAATATATATAATCTAAGAAGTTGTTAGATTAAGTTTGTAATTATCTGATTACTGAAAGTACATCAGATCTTATCGCTTTATTAATTATTCTATGTGTATAAAAGGATATTGCAGAATAAGCGATACGTCTCCATAAAATAAATACTGAAATTAAATAAAGTACTGTCAAATCTGTACATGATTAATGTGCATCAAAATTTATTTTATAACATTTTATAAGTTGAATTTTAAGTACTATAAAAAAAATTTTTTTATTTAAAAATTTTTGTTTTGTAAAATATAATAATGTAATAAATTATAATTTTAAACGTTATGAATAAATTAAAAAAATTACATTTATTTGAACACATTTTTTTTTAAATAAATTGTAAAGAATTTACTGGAGAGCTATTTTTAATTAATATTTAAAAAAAGAAATAAAATATTTTAAAGCATAAAGCAAATGTTTTATTTATCAGTATAGATCAAAATCTTTTTAAAGTACTTTCTTTTATTTAATATTTCAGTTTTTCCTATTTTGTTTAGCATAAGTTTTATATTTCAACAATTTATATCTGATTGAATATTAAATTTTGTATAATTAAATTACTTGTATTCTAATTTATACTAATTGCTTATTAAAAGCTATGATATTAATTGTGTTCTTAATTATAAACATTAAATTGTCGGTAAAATAAAACTCAGCATTCTCTAAAATCACTCACATGTAAACAACATATCGCTTATCCTACAACTCCATTCGCATTCTGGCATAAAAATTCTTCTCTTTACATAATGATACACCATTTTTTAACATCTCTCGATTCCTCAGCTTTTATTTCTTTATCAATACCTAAATTATGTTTTTCTGATTGAAATTTGTATGGAGTAGAAACCTTAACTGGCCTTCTTGGACTGAAAGGGTATTTGAGAAGTTCAAAAGAAGCATTGAATAAACTGGTATTTTCTGTTTTTGATTTTTTGAGAACATCAGGACTTTCTATTACTAATTTACGTTTTCTGTCAATAGGAGTTCCACCATTGCTCGATGTAAGTTCTAACAAAGCACTGCGATGACGTAAAATTCTACAATCTGAACTATCTTCAGAAAGAGATACATTGGAAGTATTAACAAATAGTGAACTATTGGGAGATGGTTGTCTATCTCGTAGAGTTACATGTCTCATCCGACCAATAGAATTTCTTCCAGATATTGTTCTAAGTGTTTTGCCAAATGTATCTGTTTTATGCATGTATGTTGGTAAGCTTTGTTCAACATTACTTTCTTCACCAATCTAAAAATTAAAATACATTTTAACTCATACAAAATATAATAATGTAATTCAAGAATGCAAAATATTTCAGTATTTTATCTTAAATCAAGATTAAATATTTACGATGTTTAAATAGGACGATAAAATGAATTTCATATGATTATTTTAGACTGATAATTTGACTTGAAAATTCAAGTTCTAATTAGACCATAAAATTAATTCATGAAAATATTGAATTGAAGTTTATTTCTAATATGAATATAAAGTTAGAGACTTTAATTTGAATAAATCTAAATACAAAAATTTAATAATAATATGAATATTACGCATAAAAAAAAAATTTTACATAATTTATTTATTATTAAACATATAATGCCTTTAATGAGTTTAAAAGCACTGAAATTTTACTAAATTTAACAAGATTACCTTAGAATCTTTTAAACAATCATTCAATTTTATTTTTACATCTTTCAGCATTATAGATGAATCATAAGAAATAGCATCATTATTTGTTTCTTGATTTTCACTGCTTTTTTCTTTTGTTTCTGAAGGTGCTGTAGATTCTGCAGCTTCAGTTGTTTCTGAAGTAGTAGATTCAACAACATCTACTGAGCAACTTTCTGCATTAGGCTGTGTATCTTGTTCTTGAACTGCAACTTTAATTTCATCCTGTTTATTATCTTCATTTAATCCTGATGATTCTTTTGATTCTTCTTCAGTTTTAAGACAATTTTCTTCTGCTTCTAAATGCAAATTAAATTCTTCTTCTTCTTTTTCATTTGTTTGAGAAACTTTTTCATTTTGTTCTTGCTTTTTATCATCTTTTATTTTATTATCATTAGAACTTTCTTCTAAAGGAGCTTCTTTTTTATTTAAACCATTTGCATTACCATTTTCTTGTTGATCTAGTGATTGTTCATTTGTATGATTCGGTTCACTGATTTGTTTATTATTATCAATTTGTTCACTTGATTCTTTATTTTCAGATGGTACATTAGAAGGCTTTTGTTTTTTATCTGAATTTTCAGTTTCGGTCTTCATTTTAGTTATTTCACTATCTGATTGTATTGTATCACTATTATTTTTGACTTCTTTATTGGTATTAAAAAAACTGGACCTATTTATACGGTTCGTTGATTGGCCCAACCCTACTTTCACTGGACTGCGAAGTTTACTCTGAAAAATATTTTTAATTAAATGATAGGTTGAATATATGTAAACAAGTAACAACAAACATTTATAACTTTTTTTACACATGTATTTTTATTTGTATAAATAATTAATAAAACTATTTTTTTTTTTTTAATTAATTATTTTTAAATTATTGTCTACTATAAAATAACATTTTCTACTCTAAAATTAAAAAAAAATAAATTTCTAATTAATTTAAATATCAAATTTGTAAACATTTTTTCGGAAATATTTAATAATAAAATATATTAGTTAGCAAGTTTTTTTATAATATGATTATCAGTATTTATTTAAAAATTTTTTTAATTTATATTATCAAGTAATTTTTAAAAAATATTAACTATGATAATTTTTCAGGTTATAATTTTATAAATGTATTTAGAATATAAAAATTATAAGTAAAAAATTGTTATAAAAATTTTGTATTTACAGCTAATTTAATGAGACAACAATTTATTAACAATTTATTTTGCTAATCATAGTTTTATGCAGTTAATAATAATTTTTTGAAACATATGATTACAAATTAATAGATAGCAAACATTATTCATATAATAAATTTAAAGTATTTTTATTAGCTTACTTTATTTTTTTTGTTAATTATTTTCCAATAACTCTTGATTTTATTAGACTTTTAATAATTTAATTTATAATTTTAATATTTGTTCATATAAAAAAAAATCTATTTTTTAATTTAAAGATGTTATATAATTATGTCTTCAAAGGTAAAGAATATAAATATTCACATATGTTTCACACAAAAACATTGCATTAATGTGTCATTCAATTATATTTTTAATTAACAGTTTATATTATGATAAATAAATAAAGTAAACAACAAAATAAAAAATTATTATTCAAAGTTGTCTAAATATGTATCACTATTAATTAAATTTGAAGGTTAACTGAGAACTTATGCTAAAAATAATAATAATTTTAAAGAATAAAATACATTAAAAATAAAAATATGAATAGATGCAACATGTATTGAGCTACTGCTTTAATCTTGTATATAAAATATAGGCTTACCTTTGGGTTATATTTTCCTGTCCCTTGATAATTATGTTTTACTATATTTCCACTATACTTTGGTCTGAAAGATAAATAGATTAAAAATTGATTAATGTAGAGCACTCTATGATAAGAAGAATATAATTTGAAGCCCTGCGAGCAAGAATTACTGGAGGTGATGAGAGGTGATGATTATAAGATAACAAAAATGCTGGATCAAAATTAAAGTTTTATACTTTGTGTTTATTCTTTAAATAAATAGTTAATTTTAACATTTTTTTATTTATTTATAAAGAAACAGAGAAAAAATGTAATAGACATTTTTATTAAAGAAAAAATATAAATTGAAAAGTATTTTGACCATATATTAAATATGTTGTAACTCATGCTTCAAAAAATATTATATTCACTAATAACTATATAGTCTAATTGAAAATAAATTTTGTTAAAGAAATAGTCAGAACGCTATTTTTATAAAATTGAACATTAAATATTGATAATTTACTAAAATAAAAAAAAATAAAGATATATATATATATATATATATATATATATATATATATATATATACACACACATACACACATAAAGTAATAAATTAACAAAAATATTTTAAAAAGTTCAATAAATTAAATTTTATTAATTATAATTTAATTCCAAGCAACATTAAAAATTAAACACAAGAAGCAAAAGAACTTAAAAATTATATAAATATACACTTCTTATTGAATTTGCTTTTTACTAAAGAATTTGACAAACCTGTTTGAACTCTCGGATTCGCTCTTTCTCTCAGGTAAATTTGCATTCGAAGAAGAAGCTTTTGGGGGATTACTCGGTGATTTGTATCTCCGAACGTATGGATTTCTCTCATCGCCCCCAAAGCTCGTACAGTATTTTTTACCCATAGTTATGCAGGTGTATGATTTAAGTTGTTATTTACTTTTTTTATTTTTTCTTAAATAAAAATGTTTTGACCACTATAATCAATTTTTAAAAATTTTAAGAATGAATATGTCCCCTTTTAATATATTTTTTTTTAAAAAGTTAAAAAATACCATTCAGTGAAATTTGAGCTGGTAACATAAATTTTTCTTGACTAAGCGAATTATATCAGAATAATTTTTTTTCATCAATTTAGTTTTAAAATTTAGTTTAAAGTGATAAGAAATAATATAAATTTAATGTAATAGAAAATAATTAAAAATAAAAATAGTAAACTAACTAATCAGCATTTGAAGAATACATAAAACTCAATTATATGTTGAAATATATTATTACACAATATTTTAAATAGTTACAATTAAATTTGTCTATAAAATTTAATAGAACATTCAAAATGTTGCTGGTAATAGTACATTTTAAAAAAATAATTCTAATAATTAGTTTCTATATTTCCATGTTATTCACAAAATAAATTGAATTATCGCCGAAAACAGAAGTTAGAAGTTTTATTATGATAAAAATAGGAAAGTTAATTACGAAAGATTATAAGCCTTGTGATAAAAGAACAATTCATGCTTCAAAACGTTTAAAAGCATCTATCTGTCAAAAATATAAATAAATGATTAAAAGCAAAGAAAAAAAGGCGCGCAGAGCTTCGAAATTTCACTGTACGGTATTATATATATGCGTTTATTATAGCGTCATGGATGATTGAAAAGTACCTTTTATCTTGTGCCTGCGTACCGCACTGAGAGCACTCAAACTTTTACGGGCTTGCTCGGCGGCGTCGCTTTTCCCTCTCTCCTCCACAATATTACAACATATTATTAATGCCGGTAATTTTATGATAACCCGAGAATTACGTTGATGCAAAATCTCTGTGCATTTATGCACACAGGCGCAAAATATGCCGAAGTAAGCTTATGAGAAAGAGAACAAGATACCGATAACCGTGGAATTGTCGAAGGACGCCGCCGTCGCGCTCTTTTTTCCTCTCCTCTTTCTATAATGTATAGTTATATATGTATATATATATTCCCTTTTTTCTCCTTCCCCAGGGGGTCGTATGCTTCTCCTCTGAATAACGCACGCGCACGAGAATTTCCTACATGAGTATAATATATTTTTTCTCTTTCGTGGTCGCTTCGTTTATTTCTACGAACACTACTTAACTAGGAGAACTGATGACCGCTGTAACTAGAGTTTCTTTCCTTTTACGTAAAGCTTTTATATCTATTATATTGATCGTTTTTTTTTAACGAATGTACCGCGTCTTTTCTCGACTTCTTTTGTCACACTTTATTAAAATTAAAAGTTTAAGAGAACACGACTTGTTTGCACTCTCAATTGAACGTAGGAAGGCACGTATTTAATTTGTATGTAAGGGGGCACTCCTTAACTCGCATTTTCTCAAACACTTATGAAAATAAATTTCTGGGTGCGCGCGTTCGTACACACATACATAAAAAAAATTAATTGTACGTATGCATAATTTGTACAATTTCCTGGGATTTCCAAATGTATACTAATATAGTGTGGTTCGTATTACCCGTGTATCGTTATAAGCACATTAACTTAAGTGCGTCTAAATAGAGAAGACAGATAGACAGAGAATTGACGAAACCAACGGAGACCAAAGTACAACTAATACGATGATCATAACGCCAGTCCCTTTATATTCCTTCATTGGTCATACTAGCCATTCAACATATATATGGCTGATACCGAAGAATATATATATATATGTAGACGCGTACTATGAATTGATACGTATTCGCTGTTATAACTATATATAAATTAATTAAATTAAATATTAATTGAGAGTAGAATAAAATGAAGTTATGATTTTTTTTTAAGATTTTGAATTCTGTGAATTAAACTATCAATATCAAAATAATGTAGTACCAACATATCTACTGTTCTCTGTTTTTAAAAACTACTGTACCCTTGAAAATCAGTCAACCGGCATCATTCATCATATATTTTTCAGCGCTACTGTAGCGCCTTCACCGGTCTCCGGCAATCCCGGTATACGCTATTTTATTTTAAGGTTAAGGCGGCGCTTGTTAGAGGGCAGACAAATACAAGTAATAGGATTGGTTGAAATCGGTCACGCGGTAGTAAAAAGACCGGGGTTCCATAAAAATTTAATTTTTTATCTTAAAAATTTAAAAATTTTTTTCGAATATCGCATACACTATTAATATATCAAATATGACCCTTTAATTTACTTAAAATGATGTTAATAGTTTTAAAGATTCTATTTTTCAATTTTATTAAATAATTAAAAAGAAATATTTCTCATAGTTGTTCTAAACGCATGAGAAAATGTTTTTAGTCATTAACTTTATATTAAATAGAATTTATAACTTCATATAAATAGTAATTTTCATTAAAGTTAAATCTGAAGCAACATATTTATAAAATGGTTTCGAATCCAAATATTTTTCAAAGTTGTTAACAAATACTGTGTAAAACAACTATAATAAACTACTATTTTTGCAAAAAATATATAAGTACCGATACTGATGTAATATATATATATAATTGTTTTAATAATAATATTATAAATACGTACATTTTAAAACCTAAATAAAATTTCAAAATTATTTATTTGAATATTTATAAAATAAATAAATATTTTTGTAAAATTGTACTTCAATTAAATTTATTATTATTAATTATTGGCAGTGTCTATTCGCACCAAAGACACGTAAATACGTTAATATAAGAGTACCGTCAAGAGTACTTAACGTGGATATAATCTACAAATTTCTAATTATAATGTACACGTGATTTTTCCAATTCAAATTAAATTAAATTACATAGATACAAATAGACACAGCGTTAATTATTAGATTGGAAACTATGAAACGGGCGTTGAATGAAAATAAAAAACGAAAAGCGCAATTTTTCACATTATTTATTGACTTTATTTATTGCACGCAAATGTTTCAACACAGCTGTATGACTAGTTCCTAGTTTAGACCCAAGTGCTCGACTAGTTATGTGTGGATCGGATTCCACAGTCTTCCTTAATTCCTCGTTATCAATATGGGCCGGTGGTCTTCCTCGAGGCTCATTGACGATACTCAAATTGCCAGAACGAAATTTTTGGAACCAATATCGAACATTTTTTTCATTGGTGAATCCATCTCCGAATGCCTGATTAATATTTCTTGAAGCTTGAGCTGCGGTATGATTTAATTTAAACTCGTACAAGAAGAGTAGATGTAAATCGCGTTTTGCTTCCATCTGGTTTAGGATAAAATTAAAATAAAAATGGGATACAAACACGAAAAAATTTTACAAAATGAGTAAGAAGAATACCTTTAAGCTTTATAAATAAAAATATCGAGCGCACGTTAAAATGTATCTCTTTCAGTCGTAGCTGAACACAGATTAAACAAAAAACGCCCGTTTCATAGTTTCTAACCTAATAGCTATTAAACATGTAGTTAACGTTAAAATACATTGTGTATGTAAAATCGACCTATCGAGAGGCACGTCAAATCTGTAGTTAAACATGGCCGCGAGTATTTACCTATACCGTGTCAACTTTTTTTTAAATGAACGAAAACGTGAGAAAGTTTAGTGAAACTAAAACAAACGTGAACATTTCATCGCTTTTCGCGTTTCTTTTAATTCTTTCTGTTGTTTCTTTAGCATCTGTTTTATAAGATAATTTCAAAATCAAAATATTTGTGTGAAAAAATTCTAACACTTAACCTCATTTGAATTCGAATCTAGTTTTACTATATTCAACTAGCAAGTATAAGGACTTTTATTATTCAGTATTAGTATCTAATTTTTTAATTATTATAGAAATAAAGAATATTTTATAGAAAGCATGTAGATGATAATTGCAAATGCAGTTGAGCAAGTCTATTTTCAAGAACTTTACTCGACTTTAAAAGAAGTGCCATTTGTGTGCTTTTTAAAAACAGAATATTGCATCTGTCGAAATGCCTAAAATCAAAACAGAAATCAATCAACATAGAGCTACTGTACAAGCAAGGCAAATTTTTAACAATATGTACGTGCGTCAACGAGAACTTGGAATACGCTTTCCTTTAGGTCACAGTGATCGATTTCATAAAACATTGTATACTTCCATGCAGCCGATCACATCATGGGATCATAGAAAAGAAGTAAAAAGTGCAATTCATGGTGGTGTTTTTAATTTGGAATATTCTCCAGATGGGTAATTGATTGTTATGCTCTAACTGATAATGTATCAAAATAAATTTGTTAGAAAATTTTCTTTTCTTTTTTGTAGTACCATTCATCTGCAATACTTCATAGTTATTTGTCATATTTAGATTATTTTTAATAAAGTATTCAAATTTTATTGAATATAATATTAATTATAATTTTTTTTATTAAGGTAGATTTAATAGAGTTTGATAATTATATGTCATATATTCATATTTTAAATATTATTATTTAAAATATTATGTTTGTATCTAAAGTCTTGTATACTACAATCAAGCAAATAGTGAAATTTCAGTATTATTGATATATTTTTATAAAAAACTAGTTTTAAGAACTACAAATAAATAATGAATTCACATAATTTATAAATTTTACTTTTGTATTATCATTATGCAAAAAATATTTTTTATTTTTAGTAATTTTTATATACTTTTCTTAAATTAATTGTTCCTGTTAAATTTTGTTTTTATAAATTAAAATTTAAAATTAAATTTAAACTTAAACAATTTCAATGAAACAATATCATGTATGTTTATTATTAAACAATATCATATATGGTCATTAATGCATCAATAATGCAAAAATCATAAATATTTTCTACTATTTTTATCAAATTTTTATTATAATAAATTAAAATTTTCTTTAATTTTTGTTATATTTTTGTTGATTGTGTATTTTTTAGATCACTTCTGCTGGCAGCTTGTGAAAAAAAAAGCATTTTAATGTTTGATCCTCTTTCTAGAAAATTAATTCATTCTATAGATAAAGCTCATGATGACTGTGTTAATGGTGCTAGGTTAGTATAGCATGAATTTTTTATATACATTTTATAATCACTGTCATGTAATCAATTATTTTTTTTTAAACTTAGATTTCTTGATCAGCGAATGTTTGCTACATGTTCAGATGATAGTACTGTAGCTTTATGGGATACAAGAAATTTGAAACAAAGAATACGAACATTACAAGGTCATTCAAATTGGGTAAAAAATATAGAATATAGTCCAAAAGATAAATTACTGTTGACCAGTGGTTTTGATGGAATTATATTTACTTGGGATATTAATAGGTTAGTTTTAAATTGATCGCTTCATTAATAAATTTTGTATTATTTACTTGTTTTTTATTTAATAAAATATTTTATTTTTGAGAAATGAGGTATATCAGTTTAAAATGAAATTTCACTAACAAAAGTTTATTTCTGTTATAGCTTTACAGAAAATAGTTGCCTTTCCACAAGGGTTTTTCAAACGAATGGCCTAATGAGAACAAGGCTAAGTCCTGATGCTACTAAAATGTTGATATGTACAACTTCAGGATATCTCATATTGATTCACAATCTTAACCTTAGTACATTAAGTCAAGATTTGGCTGGGTTTAAGGTATATAAATATGAATGAAAATTTCTGTCTTTCTTACATTAAGATAAATTAATTATTTATTCAATACTATTTTATTACAGCCAAATATGTACCGATTGATGCAATTATCGCAAACAACAATTCCAGTTGCAGCAAGTTTCACACACTTGTTTTCTAGTTCTCGAACTCACAATCGTGTTGAATTTGTCACAGATTTTCCTCAAGGAGATGACGCTGAAGTGATATCCAGTTTACAAGTGCATCCCCATGGTTGGTGTGCTCTTTCCAGAAATGTTAGTGCTGGAGAAAAATCAGAGGTAAATAAAAAACATAATGAATAGATTTTAATATTTATAATAAAAATTCATTTATATAACTCATTACAAACAAAAATATATTGATCGTGATCAAATTGTATTTAATTTTTTTTTCTATATTTGAAATTTATTTAAAATATTTAACATAGAAAAATTTTAGAATTAAAAATATTTCAATATGATCAAATTAATCATTATTGTAATTTTTATTAGTGGACATGTATTCACGATATTCAAGAACGAGACCCGTCGGAACTTGCTGAGCAACAAAATCAGCAACAAAAAGAAGATAGTGGAGGTGACGCTTCGCCTCCATCATCATCATCTCATTTCGGTGATTTTGCGATTGAGGACTTTGACGACAATCAACCACAACAACCTTCACGTTCAGGAATCACATCAGCTTTTGTTATTGATAGTGCAAATCGAGCACGTATTGTTCAAACAATGATTTCTAATTCTTCGGGCAATTGGAATTCTTTTAATTCAAGTACTGCAACGCAACCAAATCGACCGTCGCGTACAAGTAATTGGCAGGAACAGCCACTTAGGCGGACAACACGTTCCAGTGCAGCGCAAAGAAACGCTGTGGTTGGTAGAGGGTCAAGGACGTCAAATTTCGGGGTTGTTGTCGAGGTTGATGATGCTTACGTTGATAGCTTTTCAGCAAGAAATTATAATGATGACAGATTGAGGGATGCAGAAGAAGATGACGACGAATCAAATCGAAGTCTTGGTAAATTTTATTATATATCAAATAATTTAAATTATGTAAACAATATTAATATTATAATATTGAGATTATTAAAAAATCATTAAATAATTTAATTATTTTATTAAATAGTATTTAAAATAATCTATTCAATTAATAGGTAGACGAATGGGTCAGCGTCGAGGTTCGCAAAACAATAACGATGCACAATCGAATAACAATGGTCATCGACGACGTAATAGCGCCGTTGAAAACGGCAATTTTTCCACTGGCAACGTTGAGCTCCATGTAAATTCAAGTGATGTCTGGGAAGCTTTAGTTGCCATTCGAGAAGCAAGACTGAGACGTGAAAGCGAGCGCGAGTTTCATTTAGAAGTTGAGCGTCGTGATCATCTGTGGATGCCAAGACAAAACAGTACTGGTGTGAGCGTTAATATTCCACGATCTTCGCATACGGTTTGTAAAATATGAATATTGCAAATAGTTTTATATGTTAAATTATTTTAGATCGTATTATTATTATTTTTTTCTTAATTTGTTTATGAACCATCGCGGAAGCTGTGTGGCTCTCCGGTGCGTGGGACTCATTAAGTGCTAATAGTAGCCAACAATTGTAATATCCATTAAACCTCTTCCTCTTGCCTTAGTACAGATCCTGCTATCAACGTTGCTAGGCGTTACTTCAGAGTGGGACCTAGCTTTGGCTTTTCCTTCTCTTTCTTGCCTACTTACAGTGGACGGCCTATCGTAGATTTTTTTAAATTTTCTTCTATTGGCAAAGAAGCCTTCTTTACAAAAATTCTTTATCTTCATACATTGTTCTTAATCACGTTATTTGGCTTGATATCTCTAAAGTCTTTTTTTTTTTTTTTATCTTTTACCTTTAGACATTCTGCCGTTCGCAATAGAACACGTGATGAGTATCCTCTCGGAAAAAGTTCCAAAAGACACAGCTTGCATATGGTTTTCTTACTTTTTCCATACGGCGAAGATAAGCGTAAAAGAGTATATACCTAGAGATCATATATTATAAATTAATATTTGTAATAATGACAATGAAAATAATTATTAAATTTATCAAAGTAAATAAAAATAAATAATGTGCATGATAAAAATTAAAATAATTTTTTTAAATGCCCGAACTTTGTGCGTAACGTCTAAAATATCATATATTTTTATTTTATTTTTTATAGGTCGTGATAGTGGGTGATCGACGACCTCAAAATCAAAATCGCCAAAGTATGCAGATTATGTATGCGATTCCAAGAAATCATAGAATTCATCAAAATACTTCAAGACTCACGCATTATATCGAAGAACCAAATGTTGGCTCAGGATACATCAAAGAACTGTGTTTTTCGGCTGATGGAAGATTAATTTGTTCACCTTTCGGTAGGGGTTTGAGGTTATTGGCATTCTCGAATCAGTGCCAAGAACTTGCAGATTGTGTACCTTCTCCGAGTGAATCCTCACAATTAGTCGAAGTGGCTTCAAGTTATAGTCACGAAGATATTGTCGTTAGTACGAAATTTTCACCAAGGCATTGCCTTTTAGTTTCTGGATGTTTAAGTGGAAAGATCATTTGGTACCAGCCGGTAGTCTGAAAACATTGGCACGTTATTATATTTATAGTTTTTGCCCGTGACGAGGAGACTACGCAAACTGCGGCTTGTAGATTTGTTATGGAGATTTTGTTCATCGATTTTTTAAATATTTATTATTTTTAAAAAGTAATTTTTTTTTTATTAAATTTACATTTTTAATGATTTTTATAAAGTTTTGAATTGTTAACGATCAGAAAGATTATATATTATTTTTATGCTTTCAATTTGTATATACTTTCAACACTTTTTTAACAAATAAATTTAAATCGATTAACTTTATGCTGGATGAGTTTTTAAATATTACTTTAATGAAAAAGAAGCATTAATATCTGATCGTTAATAAGTCTTATAAAATTATCAAAAATTTTATAATATTTTGCAACAAATATTTATATACAAATGCTGTATTTAAAGAATTACATTTTTTCAAATAAAAAAAATAACACTACATAGACTACATAATTTCTTTGTCAGCCGCATTAAAATCTATAAGTTGCAAATTTTGCTGTCTTCTTGTAAACTTTTCTACAGAATGGTGGATTATAGGAAAAAGTCATATTTATTGTAATATTATTTATTGATTACGGTCTGTATAGTTCTGAAATTAAGAATTTTTAATTAATGATTTCTTTGTTTTAAAAATAATCTCACGTTACTTGTTATTAAAGTATTTGAACAATTATTTGAATTCGATAATATTTTCGAATTGTAATTTATAAATATATTTTATATTTTTTTTATAATTTATGGAAATAAAACTTTTACAATTAAAAATTTTTTAATGATTCGATGAAATGAACATTTACATTTTAAAGCAAAAAAGGGTAGGTCATAAAATTTTACATGATATAATATGTATTAAAAAACTATTGATTAAAAATATGATAATAATTATTACAAAATTTAAAGTTTTTTGTAATAATACAAAAAGTTATAATTTAAAAATTCATTTATTTAATGCATTAATAATTTGAAAATTATTTAATATTCACTTAAATATACATATATTTGAAAAAACCATGCCATAAAAATAACATAAATATAAATTTATTAATACATTTTTAAATTCATTTTATGGAGCATCATTACAAGATCATTTTTAATAACATATTACATATTCAAAAATGTTTTATAGCTAGCATAATAAAAACATAACGATATAATTAACTTTTTCCGATAATGTGCTTTTCTGTATTTAATCAATTGTCAATATATTGGAGTCAAGAAGATTAGGCTTTAATTCTAATCTTTTTTTATAAATTCTAATATTTAAAGAGCAATACCTGTTGTAAATAAGAATCTGCTTGTTGATATCAGCCTTAAATACTTAGACTGGAATGGACTTGATCCTTTCAAAGATGAAGAGAGTTTTAATTATTTAAATGTTTAAATGCTGTAAAGTAAATAAATTTTTTCTCAGATTAAAAATCAATGCCAAAAAAATTCATAAATTTTTTATTTTATTTTTTTATTTTTTATTGAGCATAAGGAAAAGTATAACGTTGTTTTGTTCATTAATCAAGTGCGAAAAGGGAGTATTTCTAATTAATTACATTTAGAGATTTAAGAAGTACACTTATTTTTATTTAATTGTTAATAATAACAAAAAAGATAATTGATTTCTTTTAAAGTAATGTGCCCTCTATATTGTTAAAATAGAGCATTTGTGACAAAAATTTTCAATTTCTTTTTCAACTTCTTTATCTATTATAATACCTTTACATATCTATTTAAGGTATGTATTTAGCAAATTTCAATTTTCATTTTCGTATATTCTTTCTGGATTTTCCAAAAAAGCATAATATTAAAAATGTTTATTGAATTGTAAATTTTAAAGTGTTTTTAGATATGCAATTGTTTTAGGCAATTATTTTTAAATTAAACAAAAGGAGTAATTAAGAAAAAACATAATTATACGTTAACTTTCCATACATGTTTGTATCATTCATATAGAAGTATGTGCATTTTTTATACGTATATACATTTATGAAAACATAAAATTTTTACCTCGAAGCATGATAATCGTTAAAGAAGCCATAACTCGCGTTCTGAAATAGGTTTTTGAGTTTAATATTTGTTTTATATTAATATATTGTTTTTTTTTTTTTTTTTTTTTTTTTTTTTTTTTTTTTTTTTTTTTTTTGTATTCATAAAAACATTCCGAGTTAATGTGACCTTCTTACTATAAAATTTTGTGCATTTTTGATGCCTTATAATTTCGAAATTTTTTAGTTTTTAAAAATCGTTTTATAGTATTCAATATTTCAGATTAATTCTTGAAAAAAGCGTTTTTTTTTCCAATATGTCTAAATATTTTTTATGCAAAAGTATTTTCTATTGATAATGTATAATTGTACGTTATACATATTTACACGTTAATAAAAAATAAAAAAAAAAAAAAAAAAAAAATTTAACATGAATTAGTTGAACTAAAAAGTAAAAGGAAATAAATATTTTTGCATATAATACATAATTTTTATGATGTTATAAAACATCACGAACAAGTGTTGATCGTTTTGCGTTAAGTTACAGTTGTTTTAATTAATACTTCATCTCTTCCTGTGTGTAACTAGTTATGCTTTTTGAACTTCTTACATCAATCGCTCTGGTTCTTATTTATATTCACATTAAATTTTAGCTGTTGAATTACAATAATAATAAAGGTGCACACTCGTATCTGCTTTATCTTTTCCCCTCAATTATATTGTATATTTTCTTTTTTATTTTTTTTCATTAAATTTTATAAAATTTGATATTTTCCTTTTTATTAAAAGTGAATTTATTATGAACTTAAAAATGTGCAAGCAATAATAGAATGTGATCTATTGCGATCCAACAAACATTTTTTTTTAAAGAATATTGTAAGGCGGCATAATTCTATTTTCAATAAAAAGACTTTGTCGAAAGTTTAAGCAAAAAAAAAAAAAAAAAAAAAAAAACTGAATTTGCGTTTTATTTATTATATAATTTTTTTTTGTTTTTTTACAATTATCTATAATAAAACTTATATCATTGCAATTAATACAATATTTTATAAGACATTATTAAATATGCTAATGTTATGTACCTTACGAGTACTTTTAGATATACATTATTTTTGGTCTAATTTTTCATGCTTCACTAATACTTTTCATGTGTCAGACAATTAAAACTTTCCACTTGTCTGTAAACAATGTAAACACAAATTAAAATATTGAGATAAGGTGCCAAAATACTCCGTGCCACTGCATTTTTAAATTAAAATAAAATTGAATAAAAGTGGCATTGTTTGTGCTATCTGTTAAAGATTTTTGATTTGTAGAAAATTATTTATATAGGATATTTATAATGAAAATAATGAAAAAAATTTATCTTTCATTACATGTTCGATTATAAATTTTCAAATCTTGATAAAAATATTTTATAAAATTTAAAAAAATTTTCATCAAGTTTTTTGTTCACATAATGATTTAATATTATCTTCAATAATTATTTTACAAATGATATAGAGGTGGAGGTGAGCCATAAAATTCAATGTAAATAGTCGAAAAAAAATAACTAAGATAATTCTTATAAATCAGTATATTGGTTTATGTGCAATGTTAAAGGTTATTTATTTTTTTAATTACATCTAAAAACATAAGTTGAGAGCTTTTTTAAATTAAATATACTCTTTGATTGATTTTTTTTATAAGTTTCTTATAAAAGATACTTTGTTAATCAATAATTCATAAATTAATCAACAAAAAAAAACAAATAATACTGGAGCAATACTCTTTTAATTAATATTAGTTGATTTTTTAATATTATTCGATATTAATTTTTCTTTATTATTTATTTAATGTAATTATTTGAAAATTTTATACTATCGTATTCAACATATTAAAGATTTTAACTTATCAACATTCAGAAAACTAAGTAGTTTACTTTTGAAATTTTAACAGACTTGTTAAAAATCTAAATAAATTAGAAATATTTGTATTAAAAATGTATCCATTTATGCAACTTTTAATATAAAATAATAATCTTTGTATATTAAATGTATTTGTACATAATAAGATTAGAATTGTTATTATATTTCTTGTAGGGGTTGCTTTTACTGGTGTAATTTTATAAAACTAAGAGTCTTTGAATTTTTAAGTTCGTTACATGGTTTATTTAAATACGTAATTGATATTTTACACGTAAAATAATTCAGTCGAAAAATTATGATACTGTATCATAAAATTCGTAAAATTCAAATAGCAATATTATTTTTTCTTATCTTTTTTGTATTTTTTTTTATTTTAGGAAAGCAAACATCCTGTATTGTGCCTTAAATTAACATTGAAAAACATTAGATTTTTTTTAAAAATTAGATTTTTTTTAACAATAATCTATAATGTTTAAATTTTAAGCTTACTTTTTTTTTATTTTAAATTTTAACATTTTACATACAACATATTATACGTAGCAATAAAGAAAATAATATTTCAAAATAAAGTTTTGCAAAACATGGATTCGTAAAGTGTGCATTGGTATTCTTATATTGATATTATTATATTCAATGTTCACAATCTGCGGTAAATCAACTATTATTTTCAATAGGTATTAAATTTACGAGCTTATTTTGACAAAATGATCAATCTAATATGGAAATTCAACATATCTAAAAATAAAAATTATTGTCTTTATGAAAAACACTGTATAAGTAAACCGATCACGAATTTGAGGCTACTTTAATATCTAGAAATTTTATGTGATTAGTCGGATATTTAGATGATATTCGGACAAATTTGCTTCGTGCTCGACAGGATTCAATTTCAAATGAAAATCTTTAAATGTAGAAAACGAAATAAAATTTAAAAGTTTTGTTTCTTTATTATAACCGTGTTTCTTAACATTTTTCAAAAAACGATTAAAAGAATATGCGGATGTATTTGCAATTGGGTATCTTGATTGATTAAAAATATCATCGAAGTATGTTTTGAATTAGACAAATTCATGCGCTTGGTGAATAATATAATTTATTGGCTCCGTTTTAACTATGCTTATAACAAACCTTCGCATTTTATTTTTAAAAATTGAATACTCTTCATCGATAATTAAAAAATATAGACGAATTATTCAAATACGTTGCACAAACTTATGTATAGTTAGTTAGGACTCAGATTTATACGCATTCAATACAATATCGTGTAAGTATCTACACTAAACATTTTGTAAATCATTGTAACGGATAACAATAGTTATGAGCACACATAACTTTTGACACGCTTTGAATAATTTATTTTTTTGATAATACCTATTTTTATTGATAATAAATAATTTTCAGTGCCTTTGCTTGCCTCGATAAACATTACCATAATTTTATTTATCTATAAATGTGTTGACTTTCAATGAATTCTTCAATAATAATTATTATTTAGAAAATTTTAATTTATCAACATTTATTCACTTAAATATTGTAATTAATAAAGCTTTTCAATGTGACTATTTAAAAGTTTTTGAATTATAGAAGTTACTCGTTTTTTCATATAATATATTATTGTGTGATCGATTAAACAAATGTTGAGTGTTGCGACCGATGTACCAAAAGTGTTATTATTTTAAACATAATTATTTAAATTGTACTTGTAGAGCTGTATTTAGTTCCGTTAATTTTTGTGACGCGCATTGTCTAGTTACTTTAGTTCATTTTTATTATTATTTTTTTATTACTATCTTGTTATTCTAACGATTTTAATAGCTATAATTAAACCATCATCCTTATTACAAGTTTCTATTACCCAAGAAAATTTTGTAAAAGCGACGAATCGAATGAAAATTTGAATATAAAACCTTTTTCGAATCATCTTTTAAGATAATTATAAAATTGAGTCCTGTCCAATAATTACATGTTAACGTGAAAATGTCTTTATATGTTTGTTTTATTTTCTATATATAAATAAAATGCAATAATTATCCACGTATGCAGTTTTAATAGAATTCTTTCAAGTTCATATTTCCTTTTCGAATGCGTATTATTTACTTTGACCCAGGCTTTATTTTATTATAAATATGAATATTCATTATTGTAAACGTATCATGCTGGTTTATTATATTAAATGATGTCACCAATAATATTCATAATGAAATTATATCAAAATGTTATGTTGTTATATTGTTTGGAAAAGGTAAATTGCTTTTTTTTATTGAAAAATTACCTATAAAACATACTACAAATTATAGATAGATTCGTTTCATTCTAACTTATTTATACATTTATTAATATTATTAATCAAACTTAAAATAAAACTCAGCGAAAATCTTTTTCGAATTGTCTCGCTGGCAAAAAATATTCCGTATCTTTCTCTACTCTCGATCGTCGACGCTTAAATTACGTCCGCTAACGCGTTTACTTTTCCATATATAAGCGCTTTTGCAACGAGTGCGCGTTACATCGGGCCACATCTTGCGTTATTATGGGCCAGTTGTCGCAGTGAATGCCGCGGCGATTGCAATTTTTTTAATCGGCGTTAATTAGCCCGCAGAGAAGCCGCGTTTCTCTTCCCTTTCCCCTTCGTCCCTCCTCTTGGAAAATTGATTATCGATCTTTGAAAAGCCGAAAACGTTGTTCGCCAGCTGGGTGCCAGCATGTGCAACCTGCGATGATACTTGCATATGTGTGTGTGTGTATATATATATATATATATATATATATATATAGGTATGGATAAGCGTATATATATAGTGGGAAACCATCGAGGGAAAATGCAAATGCGGTAGTTAGTACTTTGCGAATTCTCTCGAATTAATTTTCATATTCTAAGAGTTGGTCGCCTCGCGAGTTATTCACATAATTTCGTTGCTGTATGATTTACATGACTCGGATGAATATGAGGTGTGGGGTACACACAGCTGCCGCGAGAATTTTAATCACTTGTTTGTACTTTCTAAGTCGTAGAAACTACTAATTGATTAACCGGTTTTAATTGATTTTACATATGCTTCTGAAATTTCTTGGATACGAAGTTATCTTAAATGACGCTTAATTAATGCCGATAATTTTTCTTTTATGGTTTTGCGTTTCATTTTCATTTCATAAAATTTATGTCTATTTTTTGTTATTGGTTAACAATAGACAATTATTAATCTTTACATCTTTACATTATTATACAAATAAATGTTCATAAGTAATATGTAAACGTAACTTGCCAATAATTTTTACCAATAAAAGCTAAAAATTAAAAAAAAAAAAAAAAAAGAAATCAAATTAAACGATGATAATCTATAAATATACAATGGAAAAAACGCATTTTTACATTAAATAAAAAAAAAAAAAAAAAAAAAAAAAAAAAAAAAAAAAAAAAAAAACAGTTGTAAAAGCCATTTTCAAACCGACGAGAATTGACCATTTCTCATTTCTCGATGTTTCACGATAATGGGAAAGAACAATGCAGTCCATACACGCGTACGCATACCTGTACTTCCATTAACACGCGCGCTTATAATCCACAAGCGCATTCGGTTGTATGCGGACGTTTTACACGAATGCGAAAACATCATCGTGGCTTATAACGGGGCAATGAGTCGCGCGTGAACGAGCGCAGATAAGGAATTCTCTTTTAATGCGATAGTTCCATTTTTCTTTTGTTATTCAATGATTCGAGTGTAAGGTCTATACGAGAAATTAAAAAACAGTTTTAAATCTTTGCTCACGGTGAAAGAAACTTTTTGTTAAAGAAAATATTGTGTTAAACTATAGCGAGGGTATCGTTACATCAAATACATCGTTACAGCATAGCGTATTTGAATAACGCAAAATCAAAAGTAAACTTCGTTCTTCGTTCAAACGAAACAAGCATAAACAGAGCAAGACAAAGATGGATATGTGCCTCGACCGAATAACTAGCCGACGACGTCTCGTCTCTCTTCTTCAATTACTTCAACTCGTCGTTGTCTTGGCTGGAAGAACGCGAGCCGAGACTCTGCCTCGAGGAACGTAAGAAAATGTAGCCACGTATTCTGATACTCCTCTTAAATTTCATATCTTTCGCGGTACGGTACGCGCGCGACGAGTGCGTAAACGAGATGGTGACGGTGTATCGTTTGTTTGTTTGTATGCACATATACTCGTTTCTGAGGTGGAAAGTTTTTTTGGCGCACCTTTGCAACGAAAAATTATAAAATAATATTTGAAAATTGTTCATACACTGTTTGAAAATTGTTGTTTTGTATTTAAAGTTTAAGAAATCATTTAAACTTTTTAATTCATTGGAAAAGTTTCAATTATTGTTCATACTAATTTTTTGTATGAACGATAATTTTTAGTATATACGAAATTTTTAAATTTATTCACTTCGATTTGTATATTTTCAGTTTAATAATTTTGAAATTTCATGGCAATACTTATTTGAAATACAATAAACTTAAATAGCATAAAAATGTAGCATTTTGTTAAAAATAAAGTGTTAAAATAATCATTGTTAAAGAAATTTATTAAATTATTCACTCGAAATTAGTCAAATCACTGGGCTTCCTTTATCTACAATCAGAGGTCCAGCAAACGAAAACGTCACACTCAAAAGCGATTACAGACGGTGGTAAATTTCTTACAGGAGCCACTCCGATAACGTCATCGTCGGAAGCAGGGCCAAGGAGGAGTTTCCCGCCTCGAGGTCACAAAGACCTTCGACATCGATTTCCTCGGCTTGGCTCTCGCCGTCCTCTTGGAACATCAAAGGGGCCGTTTCTCCGTCGCAGCGACGAGAAGAGAAGAAGAAGAGCCTCGATGATACCACTGGAGATTTGGGTTCGCGTAAGTTCGACCGGTGGATTAAGCTGATCGCGGAGGGTTTAGACCGTGAAAAATCATCGCTGCTGGGAATGCTGATGAAAAAGGAAGATTTTCCAACGATAGAAAACGGCTCGAAAGTTGATAGAGATGGAAATTTTCGAGCGTTGGATGAAGGACGATATTTTGATGAAAATGACGAAAAAAGTTTAACTGTTTTTAACGACGAAGATGGGGCTGTTTTTCCATTTTTGGAATGGATAATTGCGATTAAAAATGAAAAAAAGAAGTTTATGAACAGCTACGATAATGAACGTATTGCAACAAGAGAGAAACTATTCGAGAAATATATATACGAAAAACCAAAATTGTTAAAGTTGATTACGATTAAGGCGACGATAGAGATTAAAAAATTGATAAATTTAATTTCAATATTAGGAGAACATAATTGTACGAATAAAAAATTTAATAATTTATCAAGAAATTTTTACGACAATATTAATGACGAAACAGATTTTTCGAAAAATTTTACATTTGAAAATGACGATAAAACAATTAACAATAACAAATTAAAGCAATATCGAGAATTAATCAATTTTATTCGAATATCAAAACACGATAAGTATATCGGTAAAAAATTTGAAAAATTAATACATGATTTAAAATATAATACGAAAGACTGTATTTTATTAAAAAATTTTACAAATTCTATCGAAAGTGGTAAGAATGAATTAAAGCTAATAGCAGTCAGGCAAAAGCGCAACATCCTAGAAATTAAAAACCAAAAAATTGATCGAAAATTGAAAAACACGAATAAAAAAAAACCACCATTTCATAACAGAAACTTCAAGCAAACGAGGAAATCATTTTCATTTTCCCCACAAAATTTTGGCATGCACCTACCACAAAATTATTCAATTATGAGTTTTGAAATTCCCGTTGTACCGATTTCATGGCCTTTTCTTACACCGTTTAATTTTTCGGGATTTAAATTCAATAATAATTTTTTTAATTGTTGTAAAAATAATCCTACAAATCTTGAATCTGATAACGTCAAAGAAAGAAAGAGTATGCATGACTTCAACGAAAATAAATTGAAACACGAAATGCATAATAAGAATAAAAGTAACAAAAAAATGTATACAACACCAGGCTTTGTCGATGATCAAAACGACTATATTGAAGACGATGAAAATAATCAACAAGTTAGTATTGACGATAAATATAAAAGATGCAAAGAGTTAAATCGTTCTCACGCGATAAGGTTAGACAAAGAGAAAAAGAAGGGACAAAAGACTCCCGAAAGTAGCGTTACCGCCGAAAGAATAGACGGTATGAATCTTCCTCGGTAAAAACCGATCCGCCGAAGTAAGAACATCGAATACATTAAGAGGCAAAAAGACATTTGAAAAACATTTGTTTAAAGAACGCTCATTTTCTATATGAGGACAAGAAGATTCCGGGTGAAAGGAATCTTTGTGAGCGACGCTACGCTGCATCACCAAAATAAGTTAAGAGAATTCTTTCGCTCTCTTTCTTTCTCTAATGGTAATTATAAAAGTTTAATTTGAGGGCGTAGTTTATGATTATAACATAAAGAACGCGTTTTTGAAAACATAAAGGCGCGCATTGTATCGTAAAATTTATTATAAAAGACAGAATTCGACGTAGGCATAATGATAAGTTACTTTAAACTCAAATAGAACAAAAGACAACAAAATGTAGCTAAATAATATTTTGATAAACTTATCTTTTTATAAAAAAATTTTAAACAATAACATTCAGTATGTAATTTTTATGACAAATTTTCATATTTAAAATTTTTTATTTTATAGCTTTTTTATTTTACAGATTTATAAAAAAGTTTTATTTTTATTGAAAAATTCTTATTTTTGTGAAATCTACGTATACTAATGACGCAAATATATTTTGTTTTTACACGAGTAGATTGTCTTTTTAATGAAATAATCTTCTTTCTTCATGATTACATTTTTATACATTTATGTAATACTTTAAAGATGAATGTCTAAAATACATATAAAAAAAAAAAATGGCTTGGAAGTTGAATAGGATTAAATCGATAGTTATAGAAATAACAAGAAAAATTAGTTTTGACGAATCGATTGAAGTTTAAGCTAAAGTAAAAGTTGTAGGTAGTATTTCAAACTCTTCAATATGTGCGATAATAAAATTTCTATTATTTTATTAAATCACGAAAACTGTACTTGGTGACGCAATGGAAAAAAAAAATAAACAGGAAATTTAAAGCAATATAAAACTATTGTTATTATTAATTAATACTTTATTATTAACAAATACACTCTTCTGCACCTATGTACAATGTGACAAGTCTGCAAACTTAACAATCTTCTGTTACTTTACTACTTCGTTATTGTTCCTTACAAATAAAGGTATTTTTTTCTACGACTACTAGTTTGTACGCAAGTCGTTAAATTTATAATTGATCTTTCATTATGTTTATCTGTTTATGTATCCATCAGAAAAGTACGGATAAAACAATTTTTTGAAAAGATTCATTATCAAACGCTTGCTAGGTTTACATTTATGGAAAAATTAAATAAAAATTAAATACCAAAAATCAAACTGTTAAACATCTACAATGAAAGATCATATATTATATTTCATATAAAAATTCACGTTAATTATAGTTTCGATATTTCCCAGTATAAGTATTATAAATTCTACTTATCATATACAAAATGTAAGTAGAAATGAAATACACGTTACGAAACTATTAAGCCGTTACAAAAAATATAATCAGAGCTAAGTCGGTTATAAGTTTGATTTTTAGTCTTGAAAGTCTTGTTATTAAATTCCATATTTCAGTCAAAATAAATGGAACACAATTATCCCGAAAAATCTTTCACCAATTAAATGAAAGGTTTATTATATTGAGTAGCTGCGAGTTACGGGATGTTTTTCTCACTTTAAAAGCGAACGTCAGGCAACGAGGAACAAAATTATTAGATTAATGATTTTCAAAGTGCATAGTATAGAACTACGGTTAAAAAGATGTATTCGATATTGGCCAGGATAATCTCTCCGGTGCTGGCTGATGTATCGGTTTGTTTGTGACCGTTTTTGTGGGTTTCTTGAGGTTCGTTGTGATCGTCGTGTCCACTATCGTGATCGTGATCGTGAGATGGATTATCCCGATGAGTGTCTGGATCGTGATCACGTCGGTATGCTGTATCCCAGGACTCGCTCTTCATGTTCTCATTTTGTGCCTCCCTTTTTGTTCTTTGCGTCAACGAATACCTTAAATTTTCATGCGGTTCGTAAACTTTTATTTCTAAAGCCGATGAATTATTTTGCTTACTGACTTTACTTTCCAATTCCAAATCGAGATTAGGATTGGAATCCGAGACTATTAGAGAGGAAGTTGATTTTGGATTTCGTTTAGCGAAATTAGTAACCGAGGATGCAGTTGGCAAGTAGGAATAAGCATAATTTAAACGTTCCCTATCAATAGCAGCTATACCTACATCATCTGAATTATCAAGTTTTAACTTCGTTCTCATGTGCTGCATTTTCTTTTTTGACTGTTTCTTCAAACCATTACGATCAGGTGGAGAAGGAATAAAAACAGGTTCGAAATTATCATTGTATTTTTCGGATGTGTCTTCTCTGATCCCTTCGTCTTGTAACATCATCTCTGAGTTTATATCTAGATTATCATTTTCGTTGTTGGAATTTCTTTTTAGAATAGGTTTAAATCCTTTCTCAATAACAATCGATCCAGGATCAAAGCCTGTGTTTCTTGCTGGCTTCATTATCATAGGTTTGATTAAATTAGTTTTTTGCTCAGATGATAATGCTTCATTTTGAGCAGCTTTTGCTTCAATCTTTGCTCTTTGATGTTGTTTCATATCTACTTTCACGAGTTTGGTTGGTTGATGATAATAATGATGTGGATGTCGATAGACCTGTTTACCTGTTTGCATTCTGGATAATATTGGTCCATTATAAACAGCTTTTTTTCTTTCGTAAAAGACGGGTGGTCTTGCAACTGATAACATAGAATTAGTATTTAAATTTTGTTGCTGCTGAAACATTATTGGAGGAGCCATTGGAGGAGCCCGTTTGATTGTTGTTTGAAAGTAAGTAGATAGCGGTATTTGGGGTCTTCTTTGCACGATCATCATTTGTGGCTGTTGAATTCTCACATTTTGTGCTTGTGGCCTAGTATAGATGACATTTTGCGTTGCAGAGGTAGATGAGTGTCCTGGCATCGAATACGAGACGCGCATAGGTGAGCCAACTTGGTTCATCAAAACAGCCGACGGTCGTCTTACTACTTGGTGGTGATCTGGAATTATTTTAGAGTATTGTGAATCGGGATTGGGATCAGAGTTTAAAGATTCAATTTCGATATTTTTATTCGGCTCCTGAACGCTATAAGCCAAAGATGTCTGCTGATGATGATGATGCGGCGTATGATGATGATGATGATGATGATATTCGTTATTGTTATCGCGTTGATTTATGTAATTGATAGCAGCGTCGTAAGCATGTTTAGTAAGTAAGCGACGCTCTTCTTCAGCATTGTCAGCGTTATGTGTATACGAGGGTATTAAGGTTAGTTGCGGATTATTACGATTATAACTAGGATGATTATAATGATGAAGCTGGTGATCGCGAAGATAAGGACCTGTTATTAGCTTGCCGGGATTATTAGTCTCCAATTGCGGAACATGATGATGATGAAGCTGCGGATGATTAACTTGGCTTCGCAGGTAATTGTAATCCTGCGAGGCGTATTCTTGATGGCGCTGGAAGAAATCCGGTGAGGGCGTTACCTTGCTAGGATTCGCCCTTATACTGGCACCGGTCTCGAGGTCTGTAGTTTGGTGGTATTTTTCGGCATGCGGATCAATAAAGACCTCGTGCTGCTCACTGGCCGAACTCTGCTGTGTGTCGCAGGTGTCGTGAACATGAATCTTCCAGCCAAGATAACGATGACTGAAACACTAAAACAAAAAAAAACATTGTTTTTCTAAATTTTAAAATCTTTGCATGTATTGTTAAACTTGTTATAAATAGTTTAACAAATACTTCACAAAACAGTTTGCAAAACCTTTTACAAATAACTTCAAAAATAACAGGCAATATTTTTAATTATTAATAATTAAAAATTAAGTTAATTTAATAAACATTAAAAGATTACAATAATTTACCTGATAGTACACTGTATCGGGTGTATTATTGTCGGGTACCCATGTAATAACTCCTGGCTCACCATCGTTGCACACTAGCGTTAAAGTGCGTTGATATGCACCAAATGATATAAATTCATCGGCTGGCGGTTGACTCTGATCGGGCACCCAATTGCAAAAACGACCAACTCCGGTTGGTCGAACGACTCCTCGTTGCCGCCGAATTCCAGCGTAGATGGTTACGTTCTGAATTGTGGTTAATATAATATTTAGAAAAATTTTTATTTCACAATAATGAATTCTTTAATAATGGTTATTAATTATTATTAATATTATGATCAATGTTTTTATGCTTATTTAATAGTCATTTTGGTTAATGAATCAAAATATTTTTATTTTCTATGAATGTAAAATGTAGAAAAAACTACAAAATTTATAAAATTTACCGCTCGTTCCTCGGGTGTTTTGTGTTGATAGCCTCCAACTGGATCATCCGTTATATAGAATGGATGATAATTAGCGGGGATTTCGGGATTATCTCCACCTTCAACGACAAACGTGTACGTTTTGTTTCGTACAACATGAATTTCAGGAATCAGCAAACCATTTATGTACCAAGAAATTCCCCAGCCTACATGACCTGTGTTTAATTAAAATTCGATGATTTTCATTATTAAAATTATTCGTTTTATATACTTATTATAAAAATTAGTACGATGTATTTTATAAAAATATCTTAATCATGCTTACAGAAAATAATCCTCTTTAAAAATGTATGACAAATTGAAAATAAAAGTGAATTACTCGTACAGGAAATTAAAAATCATAATAAACGAGCCACTTTTATTAAAGATAAAAATCATACCGGTGATAGCGGGATAACCGTGTTTGCCACCAGTCGGCCCCATCTGAGCATAAAGGACACCGTCTTCCGGCTCGAAGCACTGAATTGGCGGGATTTCCCAAGCGTCGTTCTTGGGCGCCGGTGCTGGAGTCGCCTGAAGTCTTGGTGGCCTTCTTGTCGTTGGTACGATCTGTTAAACAGTTTCAAAGAAATAAATAGCTAAGTTTAAAGAATTTATTGCATATTTTTTCTTTGATTTTTCGAAAATTTTAAAAATTATTTAAAAAATAAAGTTTTTCACCATATTGGTAAATATTTTTCATTTTAGTTTATATCAAATATTTTTTAATGTTGTTTTTCTTATTAAAAAATTATTTAAAAAATTCGTACATAAATAATAATACATTGATAATTTTTATTGACAACGAATAAAAATTATTTTTCAATTATTTTTCAAAACATAAACTTGTACCCTACATACCTGAGAGCTGCTCGCTTGATCGCCGTAATTAACATTATCGAATGAGGATTGTTGTTGCTGATTATGCGACTGTTGCTGGGGCTCCGTAGCAGGTCGTTGTTTCTGCTTCTGTTGATGCTCGTGAGCCTCGGGCATCGGACAGTTCCAAGCGGGCGGTCTGCCGAATTCGATGAAACGGTCGCCCTTTAGGTAGTTGCTGTGGAAGCTGACCTCGTTTTTGTCGTTAAGTGGACCTACCGCCCAGATAACCGCCTGCGAACCATTCGTCAGAATCTGATGGTCCAATTCGTCGCTTGCCTTCAACGGCCGTTGATAAGTTACGATGCTGTAGCCATTTACCATCGCTGCGTTTAATAGACGCACCGAGTTTGTGTTTTCCTATATGCGATTGAAAATTTGTCGTTAGACACTAGTTTTATTAATTTATTATATAAATTAAATTTAATTTAATAAATAAATGCCATTTGTATTATAAAAAGTATTACCGAAAGTTATAAAATTTAAGTCTTTAATTAAAATTTTTTCATAAATAATATTTATTTAAATATTGATTATTAATTTTAGATTATTTACGAGTGATTATATTATTAATTGATAAAGTTTTTAGCAGTGGATGAAATTTTGATAGACGGATAGTTTGTTTGCCGTAAGAAATCAATATAGAATCTGATATATTTTAAAATACATTACGTAATTCTATATCAGCCGATGTAAAATTAACATTAAAATCAGCCCTATTATCATGTTGAATTTTGTAAGCATCATTAAATGTTATATAATTCACAAACTTACGCTTAATGATTATTAACTTTTCAAATTTATTCGAAATAATTGATTGAAACAGCACATAACAGTTTTAATTCCACGTTTCCAAAATTTCACCTTTTGTCGAAATTAATGAAATAATGGCAATTTTCATAAACAAAAGGAGTATATATATATATATATATATATATATATATATATATATATCAGAGACAAGGCGTACATTCTTTATCGAGAAAAATCGTTAATGAGATCGGCATTATTCGGAATATTCACGAGGCGTATACCTGAATCCTGACATCGGGACAGCTTCCACGGTTACCGGAGCATTGTGATTTAGCGTCGAGGAAGTAGTCGATCGCGTATCCCTGAAGCGTCTTCTTGTCGACCCAGGCGACAACGACGTCTCCGCCGACCATCTGGCTTCTCTTCGGGTCGGCTGATAACCCAAACGACATGTACTGGTTGTCCTCTGCAATGCCACGGACACACGAGAAAGGGAGAGAGAAAGAGAGAGAGAGAGAGAACGTTAGCGCTTATGTAGGTAAAATATCGGATATTGATTTATCGATGGGTTATATGATTGTATATAGCTATCGGTTGCTAGTTAGCCTTTTTATCTTTTCTTTTCTTTCTTTCTTTGTTTTTTCTTTTTTTTTTCTTTTTTTTTATAAAGTCGTGGAAAAGCGTATCGGTGTTATGAGGTTACAGTCTTGAATTTGTCGCGCGAGGAAGCAATTTTTTTTTTTTGTTTTCGCTGCTTTTTAACGTTCGCGCGGTATGGCGAAAAAAGTTTGCTTTCAAAATTTTATATTAAGAAGTGTGATATTTTAACGCGTCAATGTGGTTTATAAAGTTTTTATTTGAGTTTATGTTGAACGATAAACTGCGAGTAAGGCACGATTCGTTTGTGGGAATGTGAAAGTTGCGAAATTACGTTTTACATCAATTTGAACTTATTGAGTTTGTGGTTTTGGTAGTACTTGGGTCAGTACTTTTAAGTTAATTCATTTAAGTAAAATTTTTCATTTTTTAAATGATGTTGTACTCCTTTTTTTTCTTGCATTATCAGTTATTATAAATTTATCATCGCAACGCATCAACAATTATATGATGTAGTTGTTTTTTATTACGAAAATATGCATCTTAATTAAATTTTAATCAAACAAAACTTCATTTCATTTAGTTACTTTCAACCAGATAAAATTTCATACCGCAAGCCAGGCTTAGAGTCTCGATAAATTCTGAAAAATTACATTTAAATCCATCTTACAGAAATGCCTTTACACATCTGGGATATTAAAAACCATTCAAATTTCACAGAGTAACCTGAATAATAAAATGTAATAAAATAAAGCAGAAAAATAAAAAACATCGAGACTATTCGATGTACAAAACAGCGAAGGTACAACGACAACGTCGACGATCGATCGATCGCATGCATCGCTGTATATACATACACAAAAAACTATCACCTCGCGAGAGACGAGGATAGGTGAAAGTGTCGTAACCCGGCGACGAGGACGTTTATGTTGTGTTGCGGGCACACACGTGCGCCTGTCGCGTATACATTATACATGCGCGAGGCTCCTTTCTCCTCGGTGCTGCCGAGTTTCGCAACCGGTACGATACATCGAGCTAAGTCTATATGGTTACATGTGAGAGTATGAATCGTAAAGACATCCTCTCACCGACTGCTTATTTTATTTATTTTATTGTTCGTACGAGCCTCGTGAAACTTAAACGCTTTTTCGATTTACTCGCTTGGATGGTTGATAGGTTTTATGTGGTTCTTTTTCTTTTCTTTGTAAATACGAATTATTAATGTATTTAATTCATTGGTACTTTTTTTTCTTTTATAAATTTTAGGAAAAATTGATTCTTGATAAACGATAACACATCGATACAACCTCCAATGTATTATTTTATATAGAGATATTGAACTACATTAATTTAGATTTCAGAATTACAAAAGGCAATTTATATTTTTCTTCAGAGAGTAATTATTTCAGTCTGTACCTTTAGAGGAAAAATACTGTCTATATTTAAAAGTAGTTTATTAACAAAGTGCATATGTTTTATTATTATTTGACAATTTACCTTTCATTGAATTTTATTTTTAATTATCTTGTTACTTAAAAATATCGCGTGATTAAAAGTTAAAAAATTATCGACTCGTAATTATGAGTCGATTGAATCAATCTTGCTTCAACAATGGTAAATTGAATAAAATAATTCCGCTATTTTTTTTATTTTTCTTTTATTTTCAATTTTTTCTTTATCAAAGTAGCTTTCACATTGAAAGAGAGCGAAGAAAAAAAATATATATATATATATATATCTTTCTATAAGCGGCTTCTTGAAATATTATGTTACTGTATTGCAATATGCGAAGAGTTTTTGCAGCCTTTTAAAACCTTCTCTTGCTTCTTTTTGTCAAGGATTATAAAATAATCCGATTATATTTCCAATCAAGATAATTAGTCGAATATTACCAAGACGCTCGAATCATCCGTGTACTTTTTTTCTACACCTATATAAAATGCACTTATATATAAAAAAAAAAAAAAAAAAAAAAGAAAAAAAAATTCACTGCGAAAAGCCCTCGCGTCATTTGCTTTAAGCTCTTGCAAATTAGGTAAGACACGTTTTCATAATCGCGATATTATTACTTTGCTATAATTTTTATACTCAATGAAAATCAAATACAATCACAATAAAAAATAAAAAATTGCGATCCCCGCACCCATCGAAGCATAGCCACAGCAATCTCAAGCATCGATCATTATTAACAAAATCCATAACTTCAACAATACGTTAATCGCGGCTACTCGAGTGCCCCGACGTTAATTAGGAAACGCTCGCGTATGGCATACGCGTCGTTTGACTTTCCCGAAACAAATCGGCTTACGTAACGAAGAGCCAACGAATCGATACGACGTGTATACGTATATACAAGGTTCAGAAAGCGGCGAAAGGTATACCGCAGGAGGAGAGGAGTTAGCTCCTCTTCCGCTATCTTTTACAACGGCGCGAAATCGAAGGTCGTGGCACTGTCGCGCGAATTCCCTATTTTTCCGGCAGTTGTTGCGGCTTTGTTAAGCGAGTCTCGTCGACTCTACTTTTTTTTTTATTCACATTTTTCTTTAATCTTCGAATTATTAAAATTTTCATTACAACAAAGTAATTTTAAATTGTTATTGAAATGTTGAGAACACCGATAAAAATAAACCGCAAGAAGTTCTGTATCAATTAGAACTTTTGATCTTTTGATCACTTTAAGAATTTTAATGCTTAGTTTTAAAGAAGTATCTAACTTTAAACGTACCGCCATTATCTGGAATGTTCTTTTTAATTTCGTTCGAGTATATTAATTACAGTTTGATTGATTTTTGAAACTCGAAGGATACAAGTCGAATTTCAATGAAATAAATATACGTTTATATTTTTGTATGCCATACGGCTTGATGTACATTAGTGAAAAAACGTTTCTTGATTACAAATTTAAGAATTTACTTTTCAGTGTAGTTTTGAAATAAGAACGTTTGAAATTAAAAAGTTAAAAAGAAAATTAAAAAGTCTGTTTCGTAATACAGTGTATTTTTCTATCGAAGTTATATGCGCTTATAAAGATATATCAAGAAATAAATAAGAAACAATGCCGATACGGTCAAAGTTTACGTCGAGTTTGATGTTTATTTTAAGCCTTGCATGAAATTGAAATCTTCGTATCGAAATATTTATGTTTTACTGATATGAAAATTTATATTTATTTATATTTTTATTTTATACAATTATTTGTAATCTTTCATTCATTTTCACTAAATTTAGTTTGTAATACGAGTACGGATAATGAAGTTTTAATAAACTAGATTAGACTTTAAAAGCACTCGTCCAATATTAAAAAATAATATTCCACGAGATCAACCTATAAAAGAACGAATATAATTTTTCAAAAGACGAGAGCTAGAAGTGTCTGGAGACATGTGAGCGAATTCACAATCTATTAAAAGTATTAAACTTGCAAATTATTAATTTTAAAATGTATTATTTATTAGATTTTGAATGAAATGTATTGAAATTCTATTTTAAAAATAAGATTAATAATTTTGTTAAAATAACGGGTTATCTTCAAAGAAATTAATAATATTATAATAAAATTCGAAAGCTAAAAACTTTTTTATTCAATTTTATTTTGAAACTTAAACTTATCGAGTATTTTATTTTGCCATTTATTCTCTATATACATAACGACATTCTCATATCGATTCGCGAATCTCTTACTTTGCAACCCAGAAGACTATATACAGTACACCGTTAATAGTATTAGTAGTACACATTCGATCGAAACTTACCGAGTCTTCCGACAAGTTGAACGACGATACTGTCTCCGGCTACTGCCCAACGTACTTCCAACGCCAAGCCGTCCTCCAGGATTTCGCAGTTCAGCTTCGACTGAAAGAATAAGAAGTACGAGTGTGTGTGAGAGAAAAAGACAGAGGTAAGGAAGGAACGAGATGAAAAGAAAAGTTGGACGTGTACATTGTACAGACACTTCTACACAATTACACGTGTCTGCGTACGTATAGGTATCCGATGCATCGGCCGGACGCGGCAGAGCGCGCGAGGACAAAGTCGAAAGTTCGCCAATTAGATTTAGCCAACTTGTAAATAGTCCGGGAGCCAGTAATTGCACTTGCGGGCGGACAAAGTGTCGGTCGACCAAATGGCTTCGATTTTGGGGTTGGATAAAGAGACCGAACGAGAAAGAGAGAAAGAGAATTACGGAAATATACGCGCGGCTCTCTTGACTTTTCGCGGATAATTATTATTATTATTCGCGTTGCCAAGAAAAATGCACCTGTGTACATGTAGATTATTATAAAGTTTGAGTGATTCTCTTTGTTCTCGTTCTTCGTTGCTGTAAATAATTTGTTGTCGATAAATTTTTTATCTTAATTAATTATAACTGTTCTGTGATTGAAAATTAAAATTTTCTCGTGGTAGAATTATCGTTTTTTCTTTTTTTTTTTTTTACTAAAACGAAAGCTCAGCATCAAATAAGTTGCTTTATTAACGTTGAATAAGCTTGAAAGCTTATTGAAAAACTTTTCAATAATTAATTTACGTAAAAATATTACTTATCAATATAACTTACGTATATATTTTAATACAACACGAATTAATTTGATCGATTTCCTTTTTTACGCTTTTAATATTTAATTAATATAGTTTTTTCAAAATTTATTAATTTTTAGAACCATTTTTTAATCGGGAGAATCAATGATAATTTTTCGCTAATAATTACACATGTAATTATTAATAACGGGTGAAATAAAACAAGCTCAAATTGTCATGTTAAATATGTAATTTAACATATTTTCATTTTTTATTCAAAAATATATTGTGCAATTAAACGTATACAACAAAAGTACAAAAATATCAACGCGCAATATATATATATGTATATGTATATATAATTCGCAAGTGAATTGTATTATGCTCACATCAAAAACTAACTGCTACATTAAGGTAAAAAAATATGTTTCTTTGTATAAAAAATATAACTATATATATATATATATATATATATATATATATATATATATCCCTTTGAAAAAAAAAGAAAACAAATAAGGAAATATAAAAAAACATATATCATTTGAAAAAATTCATCGCTACCTTAATACTACCGCGAAAAAGATCCTTTAAAAGGTTGTAAATTACATACTAAAACGTTAAAGCTAAAAAGCACTGGCCCTTAAGGTTTCTCCAACTCAGCTTTTAATCGGTAATTTATTTTTATTTTTTTCAACTTCTCTTTCCATCGATATTAATTCAATAATCGATTTGTCTTTTATCACAGTTGTGAAAGATAATAATTAATCTTCTCCGAGTTCTATACACATGTATATTCTTCTCATTTTTTTTTCCTCGTCGAAGATACATAAATATGTTTTTGACTGCTTTTTTTTGACGTACGTAAGCTGCGGGAAAAAGTTGCGGAATGGCTGAAGTGTTACGTCGAGTATTTACGAAAAAGCAGCTCACATACTTGTACTTCATCGAGCCGAGAATTTCATTTTTGTAGTCGTTTTAATTTTATTCTTTTTTTTTTTTTTACAAATTAAAAAAAAAGTTGCGAATTCTAGCGCTGTGTGCATACGCGTATAATGTGCGAATCGGAAATCGATGGATACGTTTTACGGTGCATGTATACGTACATAAGAGAAACTCGATGCGTTTCGGTATTCGAGGAAATTCCTATACGTGTTCATATAGTAACTTTGTAATGTTGTATATCGGGGACGTTGTTAAAGGACTTGCGCGAAAAGCGTGCAGCTACAATTTTTACCGGTAGATTCGAGACTCTAATTGTCTTTGTCGTTAGACTTTTCGGTGTGTTCTCCGGTGAATCAACCGAAAGCGAATGAGCGAAAAATAAAAAAACTAACTCGTCGGTTCGTTAACGATGGTAATAGAGTTACAAGAATCATCGTTGAATTTATAATTTATATAAGTTTTAATTTAATTTTTCGTTACGATTACGTGAGTTCTGGAATTAAATTAATTTATTAATATATGTAAAGAAAAGATAAAATTTACGGTCTTGTTTACTTTTTTTATGTCTTACATTAAATCAGAAAAGTTTATTAAAAATAACAAGCAAAACTCTAGCAGAGACCGAAAAGAAATGAATATTTTATTTTGTAATCGTCTATTTTTGTTTTCTGAGAATTAATTTTATTGGATAAAATTTAACGACACGGTATTTATTTTTTACATTTTTCTTTTTACGTATGTGTTTCAAGCCATACTCATTTCAATGAAATACATGCTTGAAAATCTATAAAGCTGTAAGCAGATATTTTGATTAAAAAATTTTTGGTGTTATTAAATTATGAAATATGTACAAAATTATACAGTTAGTTAATGGTTAAAAAATTATGAGATTATGCTAAAAGAGATGGAATTAATTAAACGTAAATTGTGAATCATACAAAAAATATAAATTTTTTAGATGAAACAAAAAAAAAATTTCGGAATAAATGTTTAATTTCGATAAAAGCGATAATTTTAAACATCAAGAGATGCACACACACACATGCGCGCGCGCGTGTATTACGTTGTAAAATAGATTAACAAAGCGAGAAATAAAATTTACAAAACGTCAAAAGAGTAAGCTTTATAAAACGTGAAAAAACGACGACTAAAATAAAAAACTTTTCCTCGATAAAGCCAAAAATAAAACAAGCATCATCCTATCGTTAATTTCGCATTCAATACTTTTACCTTGTTATTTTTTCTTTCTCCCTTGGCATACACATACTGCTTTATTAATCGAAAAAAAGTAAAAAGAAAAAAAATTCGCATCCTAGAGTTTCCCACATCAAATCGAAATTAAGAAGATATCGGAGAGAGAAAGAAAGAGGCAATGTTCACACGACGATGAATAGATACACTCGCGCAAAACGAAAATCTGGATAACCTGCCGTCAAAGAAACCAAAGAGAAAGAGAGAGAGAGAGAGATGGTTTTTGTTCATGAAGTTAAACGATGATTCTATTAATAATCGGCGGTGCATTCTGCGGGAGAGATGCTGCACCTGCGGAGTCGAGGTTTTGCGCGAATGTCTATATAGCTTAGCGACTTTTGCTTACATCACACCGCAAGTATTATACCTTTCACTACTTGTGATGAAAAAGTATATACACACAGCGCTAGAAACGGTGAGTTGTTGTTTCTTTACGATAGATCGATGCTTGTGTATTTATTGCTTTGTTTTTGTTTTTTAATCGATGATAATTTTTGAGATACTCTATGTCTTTTAAATTAATTCAATCGTTGTATCGGTATGACGAGAAATTTAGATTTTTATTATTTTTTTTATTCGTTTTTTTTCTACGTGAAATTTTAATTTACTCATTACTTGCAGATATTTATGCAAATTTATAGCTCGACGTTAACACAAATTTCTTAATAGAATTTTCTAAGCGATTATTTTTAAATTTATAATATGCCGATATAATTATTCAACGGTAATGTACTGTAATTAAATTATGAAATTATAGAAAACTTTATTTTAATATTTACTCACGTAAAACTCATTTTTTTTCAAGTCGACTAATCTATTTAGTTTGGAATTGTACCGAAATTTAAAAGAAATTATTTCTGAAGCAAACGTATAAAGTAACAATCGCACGGTAAAGGAAGATAAAAGAATTCGTTAACCAAGCAAACTTTGTCTTTCCGAAATGAGTAAACCTCTAAGTAAAATAGTGTGTACGCCCAAATTTTTTATACACATTAACGCAGCCACTTGTATGTATATATATATATATATATATATATATATACACACCAAAGCATTTGTAGAATCACGAGATGGGTGCGATAAATTAGCGGCGAGGCTACACAAATACACGAGCAAAGCATGTCTCAACGGGAGGAAGAAGGGGACTCGAAACTCAAAGTCGTCCTTTAATGCGCAATCGTCGTGGAGTTTGACTTGCTCATGAGAAAACTGTCGACGGGAATGTTAATTGAAAATTTCGGACGAGTAAGGGAAAGAGAGTGAGAGAGAGAGAGAGAGAGAGAGAGAGAGAGGCGCGAATTTCGGGGAAAAGAAAAGTACTTTCGTAAAATTCTTCTTATCTGAAAAGTGGGCGTTTTAATTTAAATTTGTTTGCATTTTCTTTGAAAAAAAAAAAAAAGGAAACTGGATAATAATCGATGTAACTCGGTGTAATGTGCGATGGAATCGCGGAAATATAAGTTGAACGTTATAGCTTGTTAGTTTTATTTATAAATGGATTGTGAGCATTCTAACAGGAATTCAAGGAAAGTAAATATTTTCTGATATATTAATTGTATTAGAGATTTCTTTCCAGTCCGAATTTTTTCTTTTCAGTTTTTTTTAGAAACAATATTTTTTTGATTGGCAAATGTTGATAATTTTGTTTTTGTATTCATTAAAATAAGTAATATTTTAGGAATCATTGCGTTCGGAAATTTTTTTTTTAATAGTTTTTTTCATTATTTTTATAATTACTTCAGTTTTATAGTACGTTTTATTTATTAAATAGAAAAATGTTTTAAAATTAAATTTGAAATCAAATTGAAGTTTAATTAAATGTAAAATATTAAATTTAATGATTGCACAATGATTGATCGGCATTTATAGCATCAAAATAAGATTTTTTATTTTTAAAAGTACCATTATATCGCACACATATGTCATCATCTCAGATATAAACATTTTTCGGTCGGTTTCTTCTTCGTCCTTTCTCGGTGTTTCTTTCGCGAACTCGCATTTGGAAAACCGTACATCTATATATATCCGCGCGTGCAACGATTCGACGGTGTACGTACGTATACGTGCATCTATACATGTGTACACTTGCATCTATTCGTGTGTATGTACTCAACGCCGGAAAACGAATTGCTCTCGGGTGCTTCTATAGCGCGAGAAGAGTGGCTCCGGAAAATATTGGATTTTTTTTCCTTCTTTTTGTTGCCACCGATAGTTCACGCACGCGTATGTCTCTTTCTCTCTTCCTCTCTTCCTCTCTTCCTCTCTTTCTCTCTTCCTCTCTTCCTCTCTCTCTTGCTTTTCGAAATTACTTTTTTGTCGCTCTTGGTACTTTTTTCGAAATTTTGGCGTGCGCTTTTATGCGCGATGGATAATGAAACTTTGGTTCGGAGTAAAAATAAAATTCAAAATGAATTCACTCTCTTTTTTTTTTCATATTTTAGGTAAGTGTAGGTTTTGGTTTTGTGGTTAAAACATCTATTTTGCTTTAAACGCGAATGTGTTTACGTTTTGTTGCGAAAACATGATTGTGCAATGCTTTTACTGATAATATCTTGATTTTTACGTTGATTTCTTTGTGTAGGTAAACTTTAAATTTTAGTAAGACAGTTTACGGTTATTATGCGCATGAAGTTGCAATATATTTTAATTAAAATTAGTTCTTCTAGAAAACTCAATGCATAATAGACTTTTTGCTTGCTATTATTATGCTTGTTATTTTTATCTAGAATCTTAATAAAAAATCATAAAATAATCTATGTTATATTAGAAAAAATTTTTTTAACAGATGTATATCGCTTTATTTAAACGTCATTTTTGTTACTTTAAGTTATTATAAATAATTTAAATTAAAATTATAGTACTCTATGTTTTCCCAAACAAAAAAACAATAAAAAAGAACGACACATTTTTACATATTCTAACTAATATCGTCGACCTCTAAAGACAATTCGAATTCAATTCTTAAAACTCTGTGCACGAGAATCCTAATTTTTCATTAAAAAAAAAAAAAAAAAAAAAAAAAAGAATCAATCAAATAATAATAAAAAAAAAAATCCGAATAATTATCTCAAACCGTTCTCCCACTCAATACTGCACATGATAAGAATCGAGTTTCTGTCTTCCCTGATACTGTTGGAATCTCGCGTGTGCTTGTAAATTTTGTTGGTTCCTCGAGGATGCGGCAACGGCCGAGCGACGTTGAGCATCGAATCTCGATCCGAAGCCGTCGTCGAGTTCGCCTTCGTCCTGAATATTGGCGCGGAGTTGATGAAGCCTCGCTAACGCGTTGTCGGCGTTGAGACGATAATCGACGGCGGGTATCACTTGGACCGCCTCCTCGTTGTTGTAAGCGCGACGTTGTAGCGCGGGTTTGTAGGTAGTCGGTCTCTGGTACTGCTGATATTGCTGCTGGAGAAGGAGTGTGTTACTCTGAGCTAGCTGAGAGCCCAGCTGCTGTTGTTGTTGTTGTTGCTGGGAGTTGGCGATCGTATCTTGTTGAATGCTGTGAGTGTATGCCGATGTCAAGCCCTGTCCCTGCCCTCCATCACGTAAAACGTTCTGCAACACAAGGACAGAGACAGCTTGTGTTTTTTAGTCAGTTCTCGTGATTCTCCTTTTTTTGCTTGCTCTATCTCTTTCTTTCTTTTTCTATTATTATTTTTTTCTTTTCTTTTTTTTTTTTTCGTGGAGGGCTAGGGGTCAGGTTTACGTATTTCGTACTTCTGCTCTTTTATACTGGCGATCGTTTTGGTACATGTTTTATTTCTATTGTTTGGAGGTATTCTTTGGTGACTTAATTACTCAAAATAGTCAAGACTAATCTTGATTACTAAAAAGTTCATTATTACCTTTTTTGAATTTTATTATTTATCATGTTTCACGATTAATAAAGTTAATAACAAAATATTAATCAACTACTGCTAATCATTTTTTACATAAAATGAAACTTACATAAATGAGTTACAAACTTAGGATGATCAAATTCCTTTGTTCGAAGTTTTATCTGTTATTTAAAAAAAAAATAACAGTTTAAGACATCCAACTTTAATTCTTACTTAAACATAAAAGGTAAATGAAAATTCTTTCGACGTATGATGCAATTCAATTATATTTTTTTTTACACTCATTAAGACCTATCAAATAAAATTTCGAAAAACGTTCGATGTAAATTTTTTAATTTAATATCATTTCACATTATCGCGCAAAATCCACTTAACTTTATCCATTCGAAACTCTCGTCTGTAAAAAAGAAAAAAAAAAAAAAAAAAAAGAACATTCTAAAGGTTATAACAATGCGGCATACCGAAGAAGAAATAAAATGGCAAAAAAATTGCGGTGGAGAAATCAAAGCTTCTTCTTCTTCTTCATTCTCTCGCAGCTGCAAAATTTATGAGCTCGCATTACGCGAGTCGTGAAGAAAATCTCATACTCTTGCGTGCAAGCAGTATTGTTATGCTACTTTTGTATGTCTACCTGTATAGAGTAAGAAAATTTAAGAAATTTCTATTTTCCAACTGGTAACTATAAAAAGATGGATCTGTAATTTTCTTTTATTTTTTGTTTTCTTTTTAAGCCGATGCTTTAAAAATAATCGGAACGTAGAGGAAAATTTTCGTTTAACGGTTTGTATAATAATAATAACCATTAAAATATTTTCGATCAATTATTTATTTAAGAAATCTTCCAAAACTATGTGCAATTTAAAATTCTCGACCGAATTAATTGAAAGACTTTCTTTTCACATTTCGGTTATTACTCACACACGTATAAACCAATTTCGACGTGTTCGAATTTAAGAAACGGCGGCGAACGTTTTCCAGCAGCTGATACATGCACACATATAAAAAAAAACTCACACCCATACATGGCGAAAGTCACTCGATCAGCTAATCGCGAATGCGCATTCGGTGCCGTGAAAATTTACATTTGCCATTTTTTAACGCTGCTCGCTCGACGCGAATGCGATACTCACACGAAGTCGAGTCGCATGGAAACGAGCGTTCGATGTTTTTTCTTTATGGAAATTTTTTTCTCATTTTTTTTTCTCTTTTTCTCTTTTGCGGAATGTGAAATTAAATTGGCATCGGCGTATTGAAATTTTTAGCTCCGATATTTACTTTAGAAAGAGGATAGCACTTGTGTCGGAATAGAGCGGATAAGATTGGTAAGTTTAGAAAGGGGGGAAGTCACTGGTTTTTGTTACCTGTGGTCAAGAATTTATATTATTATTGAGTTTTCATTACTTGGTGATATCTAAATTTAAAACTTGTGTTTAATATATGAGTATGTAAAGTAAATATGAAATATATTTTTTTTTTCACAGATATTTGAGAAAATGAGAGCGAAAGGTAATACACGTACTTTATAGCTCATACCATAAGTAGTAACAGTTAAAATTGGTTAGACGCACTTTGAAAAACATTTTGAAATTTATTTCCTCATAATGTATATCCGATACGCAATACACTATCAATGTGCATTTTCCAATTTTTTTGTATTCGATATTATTTTCACATTTAAACATATATATTTTCATTCCGCATAAGCAGGTAACATTGTGCACATTTTCATCCACACCAATACTTCCAATCGACAACAGTAAAAAAAAAGAAAAAAAAAAAATAACTTATCGATCTTCGGTTTTCACCGAACAAGCAATTTTTATCTAAATATCTACATATATAACTACAGGTAGTGCGGATAAAAGAAAAATAAACGCCATCGGCAACTCTAACGAATTCGCGAATTCAAAGGCGTTCGACTTAAGCCGCTACCGGCCTTATTCGACTATTTTTCAATGGCGCCTTCGAAAAGGCCAAGACGAAACCTTTCCCTCTGACAAAACAGCAATCCCTGTGTACCTTTCCCAATCTTGCTTTTTGCGTCTATTTCCGCTTTGATGCGGTCTCTGCCCGATAAGAGAACGATGTAGATTTCGTACGTGAGTATGCGTGTGTATGCACAAAGGGTAGCGTGAAAAAAGAGCTCATACAGTTTTGTTGAACGTCTGCGTTTGTATATATATATATATGTGTGTGTGTGTGTGTGAGTGTATTAAGGCGGTATTCGATTGCCCTCTTTTTCGGCTACCGTGATATCTTTTCTTCCGTTGAGTTCTTTCGAGAACTCGAGGATGATTGTGTGCGAGATGCTTGTCAAAGCGTTATGGGAGTTTTAAAAATTTTAAAAATTGACTCCATAATATATTATTGCGCTTTTTAACGTCTTGATTTTATTTCGTTATGCTCTGTGATATGATTACTTACTTTTGAATTGGAATTTGCTTTTAAAATATTATGTTTCGCATTTACTTTCTTTGTATCTCGACAATTATTAAAACAAAACTTGGGAAAATAAATATTTTATTAAAATTTTTTGCATTACTTTTAAATATTAAATTGTTACTACTTTCTTAATAAATATTGTTAAAATAATAGTTCAAAATTGTAATAAAATAAATTTAATTTAAGTTATTCAACATACTGTATACAATAATGTCTTTCAAGTTAAAATAGTAAAATAAAATTTCTTTTTAAAATATAAACGCTGCATATAAACATCTAGCATCAAAAATGCTTGTACTATTATCAAATTTTTTTATTTCTTTTATTAATTTTTTTTTTTATTTTTGTCGTGTAAGTAGAAAAAGAGCGATACTATTAGTATAAAAAGAAAATGTAAGAAAATATGTAGGTCATACGTATCAGTAGCTTTAACAAAGGCCGTTTGCGCACAAACGAAAATCTTACAGTTACATATTACACACACATATGCAATGTATGCACGTTCATACCTATATATTGTAGAAACGATTCTGAGATTTCGCGGAATTCGTTACAATGTCTCGGTCGTGTCATGTACAGCGATCGTCTAGTACACGTGTGTTTTTCCTTTGTGCAAACAAGCTCTGCTTGGCAAATTTCAAATGCCGCTAGGAAACGCGATAATCTTTCGCGAGAGATTGTTATACGAGTAGTAGTTAAAGGATATGGAATATCTTTAAAGTTTTTCTTTTGAAATAAGTAACGCGATGATTGAGTTTAACGTTTATAAAGAATTTTCGATTAGACGAAATAGTCGTTTTTGAGATTAAATTTCAAGCACGTCGCCAAGCAAAATTTCGAGGATGATTGAACGCGATATTTTCATGTTGTTTATAACATAAACATTTATTTCATTTTATTCAAATTTATTGTACAAAAGAAATTTAAAAAAATCGATGAAAATTCTCACCTGAGGTGAAACACCGAGCATTTTAAGAGACGGCGGCACGTTGAGGTTCTGCTGGGGTATCTGCACGTGGCCAAAGTCGACGGCGAATGCCTCGCACCAGACGCCAAAGTGGCCGAGTTGATAAACGGTCAGATCATCGGGTAGCGTGAGAACGATGGTCTTGCGGTCGTAGCGTCGGAGCGGCGCCTCCTTGCCGTTCTCGTCGGGTACTCGGATACCCTGGGGCGAGGGCGAGGGACCCGAGCCAACCCAGAACTTCGCGTCTGTCGAATCACGATTTGGCCAATTAGTTATTTAAGTACCGACACTATTATCGGATACCTCGGGAAAAAATTGAAAAAAAAAAATTCTATCTTTATCGATAATCGATCGAATTCAAATGTCTGATGAGAGAATATCTTTCACCGATCGTTTTTTTGATTTCGGAACTTATTTCTTGCCAGCAAGATGATTAGAGTCGGTCTATGATTATCTTGATGCAAAAAAAGCTCCAAAATCAAAGTTATCTTTTCATCGATAAATTTCAAACAAATTTTAACTCATTTTACAAAATTTAAAATGCATCTTAGTGAAAAAAAAAAAATGATTATTGAATTAAGACAGAAAATCGATTTCTTTTTCTTTCTTTCATTGCGAGGACCCGTTTAATAATAAAATTTCAAGCATTATGAAAACCGGGGTAATTACGTTTGCTCGTCGTTCGAAATTATCCTGAATTAAAAAATTACAAAACAAGCGTAAGCTTAAAGCTTATTTAACATTGATTCGAGTTTACCTTCAAAACTCCGCGGGGTCAACAACTACCCCTGATTTCAGGATTTTATGTATTTTTTTTTTTTTTTTTTTTTTTTTTTTTTTTTTTGCTATCTATTATACAAAGTGTATGCATACTGTAAACAATAATGAGGGTGAATCGAATGAAATGCAAGTGTAGTTTGGGGTATAATAGACATTTATTGACATATATATCTTGAATTTGTAGCATTTTGCAATAAAGTGTACTATATAGGTGTATATTCTAATTAAAAATCTGGTTAAATCATTAATAATTATATACATAAATACCAATTTTGTAAATTATAACATAATACCGTATGATCATTCTCAACTGCTTGATTAATTGCATTTAGAATAATAATGATACACCTTAATTTCTAAGTAACAAATGAATTGACGATATAATATAAAAAAAGTAAAAAAGCTATCCAGATGAAATGAAAAACCAATAAAATAACACGATCGCCGAGTGTGCAAATCTACAAAATGCGCGAGCGTTAATTAAAAGAACATCGATATATAAACTACATCTGAGTATATGTATATATACAAAAATCTTTGTGCATATATGTATAACGTTATATCTCCATTCGTTTCGATCGAAACCTTATCCTCGTGCGGTTAGCCTACCTGGAGCTTCGCCGTCGTAACTAAAGCTGGGTACGAGAAGGGTCTGGGCATCGACGAGTACAACTGGCTCCGAGCTCACTCCGTGGATGCCACTGAGAGCCGCCAATTTCTGCGGCCTCGGGTAATCGAAGTTGCGCGGGATCTTCACGTCCCCGAAATTCACCTGGTAAGAAAGGGAATAACCGCATCGCGGAGATTGAGATTGTGAGATGTTTCGAGATCGGATTTAAGAGAGAGAGAGAGACAGAGAGAGAGAAAGTTTCATTTAGGTATTGGTATACCGTCTGTGTTTCTGTATATTGTTTGTGTATCGTATAATTTCTAAGTAAGAAGTTCGATTACGATAACTATCTATTATTGAAACGCGATGTTGAATTATTGAAACAGCGAATTTTAAAGAATTTATCAGTTTTATTCGTTAATATAATATTTTATTTATTGCAATTATAAATATTTAAAAAAGGTATATTACTTATTCGTTAAATTTTTTTTTCTTTCAATAAAGCTTATTTAATTATATAATATTTAAAGAAATCAATATAATTGAACCAAATTTAGTTAGTAAATTTAATGATAAAAATTACAGATTTTCAAACCGATTAATTAACGCATTGTTCATCAAATCTCTAATACCTTTACTCATTGGAAAAAACTAATTTAACTAAAACCTAGTTCCTTATAAATTAACATAAAGAAAATACTAACGTATCTTAAAACTCATGCATAGCAGCAGTAGGACGTTTCCACTTACCGCGCGAGAAAATTAATCAGAGCAACAATAACAACAACAACACTGGTATAATAACCACAAAACGCATTGTAGCATTGAAAGCCGAACGATCGAACATAAGTAGGCATCCTATTTCTATATACATATACATCTACTTTAACTTAATTTTCAATGTCGAGGACGCGTTGTAATGATTTTCACGGGCCATAAGTCGTTCCGAGGAAAATTAAGAGTATTCACGCCTATATAAGTTAACTTTCCAAACGCGGCTTTTACCGATGTACGATATATGAAGCTAAAATTTCCCGAGGTAATATAATTTAACGAATTTAACGTTTATTCTATACTTTGTTATACGATCGCGCGCGTATTAGCATAATTTTTCGCGTTTTAAAGTTTACGAGATTCGCGCGTATTTATCCGCTCCGGATGTCCGTGTTGTCTCGATTATGCTTTTTCTTTTCGACAAGATTTAGATTTTTTCACATCTCAACAAAAGATGGTTACGTCGATTTGTTTATTTTTATAATTTGTTTATTGTTTTTGTTTGTGCAATGTATACATCGCATATAGGTAGCATTAATACATGAACCTTATGTAATTTATTCGTGTAGGTGTCGTTTGATTATTCAATTTTTTATTTACTTCACACAAAAGTCAAACAATTTAGACTTTATTATATTTTCTCTAGATTATAGTTTATTTTTTATACGTTTCGTAACATAAATACGAGTAAAAACGTCGTAAAAAAATTATTTCTAACAATCTCACCATCCTTATAGAATTTTTAAAACTGGGTTAAGCGCGTATAGAAAAAAGGTTATACGATTATAATGCTCGTAATTACGCGTAGCTTAATGAAAATTTTATCAAGCAATACAAATTTATAAATAAAATTTGACCTACTTTAATAAAGTAAAAATAGCTCGTATAAACTCCGCACAAAATTATGTGTAAGCTTATAAAGATAATTAGAAGCGTTAATGTAACTATTATCAAATCATCACGTAATGCTTAATTTTGTTATGGGATATCAATAATGTTGTTAGGCATATGTATAATCCTCTAATTTTATTCGTATATTATATTATAATTAGCTTCAATTTTATTAACTATAATTTACGTTTAATATTGAATAAAAATTGTTTATGCGAGTCTAATGCATATTATAGCATTAAGATACATTATTAAATAACGAATTTATCATACTTGACGTGACATTTGCTACTCATAAATTAACAATTTTTCAGTGTAAAATATTCTAAAGTTTCGTTCGTTATGCTTATTACTAAATTAATACGATTGAATTCAAACGTGAATTCAAACGCGCTTTATAAGCTATGCAAATTATTTTAATTTAAACTTATCGATGTTGCAAAATTGCTTTGATTTTGCTTAATTTCCAAAATAAACTCGTTCGCCGAGAAACTTATCTTGTAAACACTTGTAAAAAAGATTTATTTAACCGTACGCGAGAACAAACGATGCGGCAACACTTTTAAGTGCGCACATATAGAGCAGAGACGCGAAACAAGGACAGGAAAGACTTTAGCGAATAGTAGAAAACAAAATTACAAACGTACGCTTAAGGACGTGTATGTAACAAATGTTAGGAAAAAAATTCGCGGTACGGGATTACGAGGGAATAGAGGTACGAGCGTGTAACCTTACTTATATTTAAAAATTGTAACAAGTGTACATATATATATATATATACTTACCGCGTACTCGTCGCAGTATACGGAGAACCACTTGATGTTGTTCAAAGTCTTGCCCTCGGGCAGCGTAAGCGAAATGTCCTTCTTCCTGTAGCGCTTGAGAACGTTCATCCTGTATACACATACACACACACATATAGATATATACATATATATTCATATGCAAGAACTTATGGATGTTTGAGTTACATGTATGGTATGTACACGGATGTACAATGAAGTTTCCTTCTATTTTTTTTTTTCCTATGCTTTTCCCGACATTAACAGTGTTATACACACTCACAAACTCACGCGTGCGTGTATATACGTTTAAATTATTGCTGCTCGGCTTGAGACGCGAGAGCCGCCGGGGATTTAAATGTATTTTACGGTGACAAATTGTTTAATTGTGAGCTGACGTAATGAGTGAGAAAATACCAAGTACTATGTATTAATTACATTGTTATTTAATTGTAAGGAAGATCGAATTAGATTTATTATACTGATAAAAATAAATTTTACATTTTTCAATTGACAAATATAATTGGCATTTAGTGTTAATTATATTTTATTAATTATGGAATTTCGATTACATTATAAAACAAAATTGATAATCAATTTATCTACAATATCGATTAGCAATAATGATTACTTACGTTCCGCGCTCATCGCGAACTTTGAATCCATTAGTGCCTACGGTTTTTGAATTTCCAGCGTAAAAGAATGCAGCTGTAATCGAAAAAGGAAAAAAGATTTATCGTCGTGATAAATTCATAAAATCTAATTAATTTTGAAAATTAAAAATTTTTTTTTTTTTTTTATTAACATTCAAATCTCTACAAAATTACGTAACTTTTTCTCTGCATAATTAGTCATATGATTTTTGGAAGAAGAAAAAGTATTCGAATTATCTAATCATCGTAAAAGAGAAAGTCTTTTTCAAAATTATTCTCTTTCAAACTTTCTTCTATAGATCAGGACATTATATTTAAATCATTCTACCGAAAATCTTATAAAATTTTTCGATCATGATAAAAATCGCAAAGAAATAAGACAAAATTTAACATCGATCAAATCACAATATTCTCGAGACTTTCTTTTATACCTTAAATAGAAAAATAATTCGTGCATCGTTGAGCACATCGCGACAAAAGACGCGCGACGATTAATTACTTTTACGCGCCATAATAAAAAAAATAAAATAAATAAGTATTCGATATCGCACTACGTTTAGTTCGTCCCTCTTAAACTGTAACGACACCGCAAGAGGCGAAAGTTTAAAACGTGCGCGTTTGGATCGCGATCGGCTCGCCTTTCTATTTTTGTTTTTATACATATACTATACCACCGTGGAGTTGGAAGTTAAACGGGTAAACGCGCGATGAAAGTTATCGCGCGAGACTCGCGTGTGAATCGTCTTTGTTTTCTGTTTTTTTTTTTTTTTTTTTTTTTTATTTTCTTTGCTTAACGCGTGCGCTGCGTATACGCAGTTGTCGGCGTTTAGAATTTCTACGAAGCGGTGAGAATCGCGATAGATTTTGGTGTACTTTTCTTTATTTTAGAAAAACGAGAGAATTTGAAACCAAACACGTGATTTTTTTGTACGAACACGAATGGCTAGTTACTATTGTTGAGTGTTTAAAGTTACGCGCAAAAATAATTTATGAAAGTCATTTTAGTATTTAACGAACACATCGATAGAATAATCATGTTTTATGAATTCTTAAGTTAAAAATATGTCACCGTGTCAGTTTGGCCGTAATACGTACTTTCTACGTAAGAAAATAAACAATTGATTCTTTAATGAAAACAGATAATGTTAAGCCTAAAATAAAGCAGTCATTTATTTAACGGCATAGATAATGTTTTCATATAACATTAATATTTCTATTCATACATATTCGTATATAATAATTATGTAGTATAATGAAGTTATAGAGCGAATAAAAATTCTCGTCTGCTTACACGGGTTCAATAAATAACTTTTAAAATTATACCAGGAAGTAAATTTAAATACATTTTAAATTTAAAACGACAATAATATTTCGACACAAAATTTTATCTTTAGAATGTAAATGAAATTCAATAGAAAATTTTGAAATATTAATATTAAGACACAATTGTTTATTTGATTATTTAAAATTCATTACCACTACACCTAATAAACGATCGATAAGCATAAAAATTAATACACTAAGTATAAGTACAAAAAAAAAAAAAAAAAAAAAAAAAAAAATAGTAGTTCGCTCTTTGCACGCATGCAACTCCAAAGAACCAGCGCTAGAGAAATACATACGAGTAATATAACAATGTATATATGTATATATATAGTTGGAGCGTAGGTCGAGTGTACTAATGGAATACTAACCTGGTCCTTCTCCGTCGTAAGTAAAGTCTTTGACATAGAGCGTTCTGGCATCGACGGCGTAAACTTCACCGCTGACGCCGTGATGAAGTTCGGATAGCTTGCCAATGAGTTTCCCGTAGTAAGCGGCGCTGCATTGTTCTGTAATTAGAAGCATATACAAGAGGATAAGGGAACGTTGCCGTTATATTATTATTATCATCGTATCATCGTGGTTGTCGTTAATATTAAATGTTTATATTTTTTAATATATTTTAAAGCGCTATATCGCTCTAAGCTTATGCATACGCACGAGCGTGGAGTAGTACGCGTTGATAAAAATCTCGCGAGATATTTACGTAATCTTCGGCGTTTATTTTATTTTTTTCTTTCATTTATACATGTATACTTGCGTGAAAACAGTTCGCGGTAAGTAAGTGGATTGGATTTATGGGCATTTATGCATCTTAATGAACGTTAGACGGCGAGAAACGAAAGATGCAACGACGCCGTCGAATCGCTTAAGAGAGGAAGACATTAACAACGATTGCGGTTAATGGCTTTTATTTTTATGTTCATCGAACGTAGCGAAAAAGAATTACTTATATAAAAAAAAAAAAAAAATTGCTTAGAACAATGGAGTTGACTTTTATTTTATTGCGCGTTTATATACCTTAAGAAGAAAGTTAAAGATTTCGCGGAAAGAAAATTTGCCATTCTTTTCATTAAAATGAGATGTTGAGCTATTGGAAATTATATTTGAAAGGGAATTTGTAAGTTGGTAAAATGTTTTTCATTAGTTGTTTTTATTAAATATTACATTCTTAAGTGCGACCTACAATCGTCTTTTAAAAATATTTCATTAATTTTATTTATAGGTAAATATTTAAAAATATATTTTAATTAAATTATTGTATTTCATGAAGTACTCATAATTTATTATTTCTGTAACGTAAAACTAAAACGATTTATACATCGATAATTGATATAAAATCTATTTAATAAATATGTATAGAAAAATATTTTTGTTTAATTTTGCCATTTATCAAAAATTAATTCAATCCTTGCGAATGCGTAGTTTCATCATTTAAAATCCAGGCGATTTGTTAAAATTTCCCATACACGAAACGAGCATCGCAAATCAATTCGCCATAAGACATCGTTCGATTCGCTTCGTTACACGGCAACATAAACCACGAGAGATCGTTTGTGAGTTGATAAAATAAGAATAAGAAGAAGAAGAAGAAAGGTATAGGAAGCCAGACTCATTCAAATCGATTCCGAGTAAGTCGACAACTCAGAACATCTAAATCAACGAGGCGAGGAACGACGTGTACGATCGTTGTACGTACATATATAGATATAAACGTACGAGCAGTCGTCTATCGAAGGAAAACTAAGGTAAGAGCGGAGGGTTATGGAATATCCAACGGAAGGATCCTTGAGTTGCACGATCCTCTCGTCTCGTTACTCGGGCCACCCGCGAACTCGGTCCTCGAGACAAGTAATTAAGATCCGCGCGCGTACCTAAGGAACGCGTACGGGAGCGAGAGAAGCTGTGTATACATGAGTGAGATACGGTTTTCGTTGTTAAATTGGTATCGACTTTGTCCTTCTACGGTACACATACATACATTTATTTATATATTTATAAATATATATATATATATATATATTTTTTTTTTCTTCTTAACGATATATATACATCGCAAAGTTGATCGATTTTTTTCTTTTATGCAAAAGTATAGTAGCCTAGGTACATCGAGAGTCTAGTGACTCAGAGACATTTCCTTCTATCATCGGGATGAGCCTCGTTAAGGTCCTCTGCGAAAATGCATGAGTACGCGGAAGGAGAGGGAAGAGAGATGACGATGAGGAAAGAAGGTCTTTGCTTTTATTTCTCTCTCTTCTTCTCTTACTAGTGATGGAGAGCCACCTCGTGGAGTGAATGAGAGATGAGTTGAGAGAGAAAGAAAGAGAGAGAGAGAGAGAGAGTGCCTACTACTTATTCTGGATCGCTGGATTATAGGGATGAGTAGAGTGCAAGACTGGAATTTCAATTTTTCTTTTTTCTTTTTCATGTTTTTTCTTTTTTTTCCATTTTTTTTTTTTTTTTTTTTTTTTGTTCGGGTTGATTATGAGGGATCGCGGGATGTTATTTATTGTTTTTGTGGGAGGAATAGATTTTTGTTATAGCGATGGATGGGAGACTTTGAGAGATTGAACGCGATGCTTATTAAGAACGTGATGGCATTTGGTTACATTTGAATTTTGGAACTCAAGTAGAATCTATGATCGATTTTAATATTGCATAAAATGTTGAAACGTTATATTTTATTCATAAAATTTTATACATATTATTGTAGATTTTATGTCTTTAAAATATAAATTCGTTAGAATTTGCACGAATACATATAAAATTTATCGTGTCCGTCGAATGGTAAATAACAGTAATAAGTAGTAACAGACGAGTACAGCCGTACGATATATCACAAATAGCTATTCATAAAGAAAAAAAAGAGTTCGATAACGTAACACACAACTTTTAAATCGTAAAATTAAAATCTAATACGTGAAAAAAAAAAATATCGATGATAAATTAAAAAAAAAAAAGAACAGAAAAATTTTTTGAACCAATGTAACCCATATAACTTTTACGAACAAACGCAAAACAATCGAAAATCGAAACTTTCCGAACGTGATCGTTCGATTCGCTTAGTCGTTCGTTACTGGTTTTGGCCTATAGGCCGTGTGCCAGGTCTCGTGTCTTTCTGTTCCTCTTTTTTACTTTTGTTTTTTTATTTTACCTAACCGTAGCGCAGTAGGTTGTTATTTACTCGATCGAGTCCCAGTGCTCCGTTGATCCTTAAAAAAAAAAAAAAAAAAAAAGACTCGAGCTTGTTACGTATGTATGCTGTTCGAGTTCGTTACCCTGGTTTCGTGAGATACTCGATAAACTCGTTGTAAATGTGTTTGCTCGATTCGCGACTAATCATTGTTTGGTTCGTTAAAAAATTGTTGAATTGTAAAGTAGATTTTTTTATCGTAGCTGCTCATTGTTATAACACAAAAAGAATGTAGAGTTTTAAGCAATCATTTTGCATGCGAAAATCTATTTTTTTTTTAAATATAATGATATTTACTTCTTGTTTTCTTCATTTACTAAGTAATTTTCCAAAAAGAGCTTTAACGCATTCTTAATTAACCTTCGAATGTATTACTCGATATATTACCCTAATGCTATCAACGACTTACTCAAAGACAAAGAAACAAAAAAAAAAAAAAAGCTGCAACAGCAACAAGAACAACAAGAACAACAACAACAACAACAACAATAATAACAGTCAAAGTGGCGAAAGTAAAACATGAGAGAGCCTGGAGAGGCGCAAAATCTGTAGACTGATAATCAAGGGGCTATTATGCAGCAACAAGACAATAAAGCCAACGCCGCGTGTACTTACCGAGCTTTCCGTATATCATGCGCCGGGCATACGCGCGCGCGCGCGCGAGCGAGCGCTTGAGCTTAATCTTCCGAGCGCGAGTTTAATTAAGGCGACGAACGCGCGCACGCGGGCATCGATTAATTAGCCCAAATCCGGTGAAATCCGGGACGCTGACCGTTTATGCACCCGCCCACTTTTCCCTCGTTTTGCTCATTTTGTACACATGCGTTTTCTGACGTTGTTACCTATTTACGAGGTTGCATCTCGCGCGAGGACGATTGTCATCGATTTGTTTCCGTTAGTTTGGAAACTTTTTCATTCTTGGCTCGAAGTTCGACTTTCTTTTTTTAATAACTCGATTTTATATTGTGTGATAGATTTAATGTTTTTAAAATTGTGCATTGTAAATCATGTATCGTTTCGTCGAAAAGTATTAATATTTTATAAACTCAAACGGTTAAATTTTTTACCAACTGCTATAATACAATATATCAATCAAATTTTAAAATACTCCAAAATAATTTGCCACAGTTTAGCATTATTTTAAAGAATATAATTTACGGCTTACCAGATTTTTACTCATGAAATTCTAAAGGTGCATTAAAAGTTAGGATTAGTTATCGCAGCGGTAAAAGTTCGAAAATTTTAGCTAGAGAGCAAGAGAGAAAATTTGCAATAAAAAACGCAAGAAAATTGTTAATTTTACGACGGGCGTCAACATCTTTATTACGTTAGTTAATTTTATTAACGCGCGTGTTATCGGTATTGCAATTTAAAGCCCCGTTATTCACTCTTTATGACGCACCCTAAGATAAATTTAATTTTATACCGTACATCCTAAATAATTACGGCGAATCTATTTTTGTAAAACTCTCCTTCTTTTTATATCCAAGCCGTAAGTTCCGAATATTTTTAAACTACTTAATTTATGGATAATCTATGCACTTGCATTATTATTAAAGTTTTATTTATAAGTATATTTAAACGACATTTTCTTAAAGTTGTAAACCAAGTATACTCGAATGAATTTCATTATCCGCGATCGCAATTTCGTCGGTATTTATATGAACATATACACATTATACTTGTGAGAAAGTTTCAAGGACAATTCGCGCGCGCAAAACCTTTCGCTCGATCGGGAAATCCATAAAAACTTTCGCACCGTTTAAAGCAAACAATTGAGTTTCTTCGGCGCGTTACAAAACGGTAACCGGTACCGCGTTGCAACGACGATCGTTCTATTTCATTTGAGTGATAAAAACCGAAAAAAAGAAGCGGGCAACCTACTGGAAAAACTCGATTAAATAATAGTCATCGATTTTTTATGTGTGTGTGTGTGTATATATATATATATATACATATATATATACACATAAGGTATTTAAAAGCAGCCAAGAACGAAAATATAATGGCCGACCCATTTTTCTTTTATATCTCCGCTCTATTCCCGGCCGCGCCTCATGTACCAATAACGCGAAGAATGCGCAGAAAGTACGCGCGTCAGCTTATACATACATATACAAGTATACATACAATATATAGGTGTACATATATTTATATACACGTATATAAGTAAACTTAGGCAGCCGTCGCCTAGATTCAGATTCGCTTGCGGTATTAGCTTGCGGTTTTTGGGGCCGCGTGGAACGCAGCCGATCCTTTACTCTCCTTATGTTCCATTTACGGATGCGATGTATGTGTGGATTGGTGTGCTCTTTTTTTTTTTTTTTTTTTTTTTTTTGAATTCTTTTTGATTGTCATTATCTTGTACGCGTTTCAGATATTTTCTTTCGAGTAGTAAATTAACGAATTAGTTGATGCGATGTTGGATGCGTGAGTTTTCGTGCGTGAGTTTAAATGAAAAAGGTAATTACAATTAATCATAATATTCATTGCTATAAAATTATTTTGAAGAAACAAACGAGACTTCTTGATTGTCGTATAATTTATTCTATTTTAGAAAATGAATTTGTTTATTTTCAGCGAATTTAAATAAATTTAAAATCATCGAATTAATGTTTACGCCAGCAATAATTTTTAATCAAAAACTGAAAAATAATTCTGCAAGGAATTTCACATAAAAAAAATGAAATAAAAAAAAAAAAAGAAAACAAAAGAAAAAACATTCATAACCTCAAGCCGGACGAATATCATTCAGCCGCACACAAACCATCAAATAACTAATTCATCGTCGAACAATACTAAAAGTATCCATATCTCCAAAGCGAAAGCAGTCAAAAGCGTTTATGTATACACACATAGACTCGGGCGCGATTTCTCTGCAAGCACAACTCGTCCGCGCAAAAACTGCAAGTAATAAAGCAAATTACAGGCTGTTGCGATCGTTAGCCGCGCTCTCGTCGAAATGAAAATCCGGGAGCCGTCCTGATCTATCGTCCTGATTGATCGCGACGTTTCATCGATCATACTTATCCACATCTATAGGTATATACATTTATATTAAAGGAAACCATTAATGTACCGTAATAAATTAGCGCGTGTTTCACCTTATTGTTATATATCGATACCGTCTTCTCTTTCTATACGATAATTGGCTACGATTGTGTGTTTGCTCGTCAGTGTATATAAACGAAACTTAACAATTTATCATCTTAAATAAAAAAACATAGTAAGTATTTAAGATGGAATTTGTAACATAAATTTAAATCGTTGCTTTTAATGTCAAAGAAAATATTTGGTACCTGAATAATTTTTTTTACGTCACGATTCGGTAATGTTTTGTTATCTTTAGATATTCGGTATGCATTTTTTGCTCAAATAACAGTCAATTAAAATAACTATTCGCAACTATGGAGAATAATCCAGAACGGCATGTGTTTTCTTTCGTTTAACGCATTCTTGGGATATGTTGTAAAATTAAGAACATATTTAGTGCGATTCGCTCGTTTATTAAATCTATTATTTATTAGAAAAAGTTATTATACTTTTTCTTTTTTACACGTCGATAAAAAGTTTAATAATTCGTTTTGTATTAAAGAGGAAAAATATTTTCACGAACGATTATAAAATTAAAATACCGCTTTAACGCATTTAACGATTGTCAAATTTTTACGCATGCATAAGAACTGTTAAAATCTAAAAATTTTACCGTTCGTTCTTTACTGCAAGCAATGTATACAAGTATACGAAATTAATTATTAACCATAGAAAGATAAATGCAAACAATCTATTTTTTCATAGCTTCAGATTAACCATAAAATGATTCTACCTTATACAACGCAAACGCAATCTATAAGACATATCAATTTTTGATTGTTAAAATATCTTCGACAGTTTCGTCTTTACACCTTACTTAATGAACCGAAATCAACGTAACATCGGGACATCATCTCGATTCCCATATAACTAGCTAGCCGTCGCGTAACAATAACTCAACACCCGAATAAAACAATAAAGCCAGACAACAACAACGAGGCGAACAAAGCAGCGGGTGTCACTGAACTCCGGACACTCGCGGCTTTATGGCACCGAGGATTCGTCGTCTTACCGAGGAGAAAGCAAGGACGTAATCGCTACTCGGCTCGTTATACGTACACGCGTCGTCGCGCGTGTCGCAACGACGTTATATGTATATGTACATGTGTATATATGTATAAACGCTTCTTCACCTCGAGATATTGCAGGTTATTATCCTACCTGTGTGTGAGAGATAGAGAGAGAGAGAGAGAGAGAGAGAGAGAGAATGGGACAATGAGGAAGATGTGCTGAATAGCTAGAGATGAGTTGCGATATATGCGTGAACCGTATGAAATTGGTTTTTCTTTTATTTATTTATTTATTTTTTTTTCTTTTTCTTATAAAGGTGTTCCTTTTATTTTAGCGATATAGATGCTTATATGAGGTACAGAAAGAATCGTTTTAATAGAATTCTCGTTCGTTGATTTACGTTTATTATTATTTATATATGTTATGTTTATACGTCGTGTGTATGTGTGGGTTAATAAGTTGGAAAATTGATGTATCGCGCGGTGATTATAAATACACAAGCGAATATTGTGAATTCACGAGATTAGATGAAAATGTAAGAAAACACGATTATTCTTTCACAATGTAAATAAATTTTACTACAACGCTTGTATACTATGTTAAATATACCAAGGTGATGAATTTACATTCACATTCTCTTTCTATATATACCGCGCTAACGAAATTTTTATTATATAATAGTCTCGATAAAAAAAAAAGAAATCTACACGCACATACGCACTTGAGCGATCCCAACGAAAAAAGTAATACAACGGCAAAGAAAAGTTGAAGATTAATTTCATATTTTTTTTTTTTTTTTTTTTTTTTTTTTTTTTTTTTTTTTTTGTACAGCGAGAAAGTGAGCGCAAGAAGAAAAACATTTTATCCACAAAGAGTAAAAAAGGAAAAAGATGATTTCGAGAATCGACACGCGCGAAACGTAACTCGAAGACTGACGCGCGCGGACGCGAGTAACGAATTCAATCGCGAGACTTGATACTTAACGTATATATACATAACCGTACTCTTCGTTGTAGCTCCGAGGCAAAGAAAAGAAAAGAAAGACGATCTCGTTATCTCGTTTTTATCGTTTCGAAATCGCGTTTAATTCGTCATAGTGGGAGAAAACGAAGCGACTTTTTTTCTTTCTCGATAACTTTCTTTTTCTTCCGGCAATTCTCCATAAAAGTATCGATGTCAAAGATGCGAAAAATAAAATGTAATGGTTTACCGAAATAAAGATTTGGATGGTTTTACGATTGCGATTAGAAATAGATTTGTGTTTTTGCGTTAAAAATTATTCCGCCGAAGATGTGTGTGACCAATATATATTCTTTTTTCTTTTTTGTTGAAAACATTAATTATCCTTGTTTATCCTTCTTGCTTTTTATCAATCTGTTCGTCGGTTTCATTTTTTACTTCTATAATATTTTTAGTATATTACGAAATTGTTTTTTTATCCAGAGCTGAAACGGAATTTATGATCGCTTTAATTGAATTATCGAATCGCTGAATTTTTTCTTTTATTCAATTTTATTCTTCTTCTATACAAAAAAAAAAAAAAAGATTTTTTAGATAATTTGTCGATTTATTAGGTTGGAATTCTTGTAAAAAGATATACGTCATTCCTAAATTTAGATTATTTGTGCAAAAAAAAAATTGATTTTACTTTTTATGAATAAAACATTAAAATAACAATTAGAACGTTAATAAATTTTATCCAAAAAAAGCTAGATATTAATAATTAACTATACAATTCATATCGGTTTAAAAAAAACTTCAACATACATGATATTTTAAACAACATTTTTTTTTTTATGATAAAAACTACAAAATACAAATCTTTTGTCTTCATTAAACGAAAACCATTAACATTTATCGTAGAAATCGTCCGAGTCGAAGCTTACCTTCTGAAATTAAAAAAAGAAAAAAAAAGATACAAAAGCATTTCTCAACCTAACAACATACCTCGGCAAATAACCATGATAATAAAAATAATAACAATAATAAGCAAAAAAAAAGCGTGTCGAAATCATCGAGCGTCTTATTACAATCTTCCTGCGTGTGCTAGCGGTGAGCGCATCATCCTCGCTCATTAACCGACATTGTCATCTTCGTCGTCCAGAATAAGAGAGAATTGTTTTTTTTTTTTTGCACCTCGTTTTTTTCACCATCTCACGCGTTTTTTTTTTTCATCTCGCTGGACGAAAAGAAGATGAAGAAAGAAAGAAAAATAAGATGAAAAAAATTCCCGGTCGCGACGATTGAATCGAAAGAAAAAGAAGAAAAAAAAATAAGAAGGAACGGTTATACGAGTATACCATCGGCGCATAGATCTGCGTATAATCGCGTAAAGTAATCAGCGCGCGGCGGAATGCGCGAGCACGTATTTCGCACTTTCTTTCGACGATCCTCGCCTCCTTCTCCTCCTCCTTCACGTCGTCGTCTTCCAACTCGTACTTCCTTGTCTCCAATCGTTCATCATTCGATCGACCGGCTTGAACGATACGGGTGAATGTGTAACACGTGAATATAGATTAATTTCTTTTCTTTTTTCACTCGGAAACGATGAGGGATGAAATTTTTTTTATAAAAAAATTCCGTTGCGTGGACGACGTATTTATAAATTTCTCGCCGCTTGAGATATGGACGCTTCGCGTTGTACGTTTCGAAATTCATCGGATATTAGACATTTGGGATGGTTTTAAATTTAAAACGACGCACTCGATAATATTGTGTACGGGTGATAAGTTGTTTCGCCCTTGGAAAAATTTTTAATACGGTATATATGGAGAGGGGAATAAAAATTTTTAACGAGATGTGTACTTTTTTTCTTCTTCTCGTGCAAAATTTGCCGAGCTTATGTAAAACTTTTAATTATACATTACAACAGGTACGCTTTATTTTAAAGGTAAGTAACAATTTTATTCGTAGAGGTTTATTGTAATGGAAATTGAAGAATAAAAATACAACATATTTTATGTAAACTTTTAAGAGATCCCCCTCCTCCGAAAAAACAATGTAAGCACGAAAAATGTATTAAAAATAATATATAAAATGTTAATCAAAGCTTAAGCTTAGTATATAAACGATAAATAAACTTTCATACAATCTCGAAAAGTTTAAGACCATGAGAAACTACAGATGTATAAAAGTACAATTTTTCAAAAAGAAAATTTATCTTCGACAACAATTTGTCAGGCCGTTCAATAGAAGATTGACGCGAGGGTAAAATACACGACTCCCACAAGGAGTACAAAGAAAATAAAAAAGCACTACGCGAAGCATCGAAACGCTCCTCGTGCCGGAAAAAAATTCCGACGGGTCGATTCGAAAAAAGTCCTTGTGGACTTGGCGAAGAAGAAAAAATGTCGCTGTATCGACTATCGCTTAAAAATATTTTCTTACGTTGTTCTAACAGAAAATCAATAATAATTTTTTTTTTTTTTTTTACGACGTCGGGAATAATTTTTTCAAAGGACGATCGTTAATGTTTTTGTGAAAATTAAAATCGTGATAATTTGAATTCCAAAAAAAATATTTATCGAATGAATTTATATAATTTATATGAAAATTGCTTTGCATAACTGTTTATAAGGTCAAAAAAAAAAAAAAAAAATTACGATAAGATTATTCAAGATAAAAATGGATAGTGTTTTGTTAATTTTTATCAATTTTGCAAATTTTACTATATTAACTTGCTGGACATCCTTAAATTAACATGTTTTAAGTGATAATAAACAAACAAAATTTCTCTGGATTTCAGTAAAAAGAAAAAAAAACTTGTTTTCGATATAAAAAGAAAAAATAACCCTTTCACTTTCTAAATTACCATAAAGTATCGATAATAGCCACAATCATTTATCATTAATCGAATAGCTTTAACGACTTTTATCCAATATATTCCAGTAACTTATCTTTTTCAATTTTAAGACCAGCCGTTTACTCGTCAGAGTCCATATATATCAAACACATGCGAGTCTCCATTCGACATAATTAGAGAAAAACAAAAAAAGTAAAAAATAAAAAAACGAGCATCCAAGCGTACGCTACACCTGTCTTTTAATCCGGACTTCTAATTGATGGACGAAAGGAAGAGGGGGTGTATACACGTATACGCACCATAACGTGCTAACGTTAGAGAGTCCCGCGTACATTACAAACGAGAGGAACGAGCAGAGTCGGACTCACGCGCGCGAAAGTCGTTCCTCCGTTGCAAACAGACCGGCAACATTGACACTGAAGCTTGTACATATACATGCGCGCATTTGTGTGTGTGTGTGTGTGTGTGTGTGTTTGGGCTCCGTACGATTTAATTTGCGCGCAAGTGTAACGCGTTAGTTGGTAAAGTAATGGCGGTTTCACGCGCGAGGCGCGAAACGTTTTCCCCGACGACTATTAACGTAGGTGGATGCGCTTAACTCGCTTGTTTGACTATTTTTTTTTATTATCATGCGAGAGTTTGCGATGCTTCCGCTTTGGCTGTAAGACGAACTTTCACGACTCTTTTGGGCTTACGTAAGGATTTTCGGTTTTAGATGTTTTTTTTTTTTTTTTTTTTTTTTTTTTTTGTTAATCGGGTTTTTATGTAGAAAGCGTCGCTTGGATTGATTATGTTTAATTGTGCATTGTCTGCGAGAGCATGAGTCAAAGCGTTGCTTTGATCGTTTGGTAGGTTGTTTACGACGATCTCGTTTTTATTTGTGTAAACAATGGGTGAAATTTGTTTCGAGCCATTTAAGCCATTAACTTTCTATTGGAGAAATTTATCAATTTTTATTTTTATTTACACCTTACAAGGTTTGTCTTTTTTTTTACCGAAAGGAATATAAATGTAACGAGTGACGAACAACTGTAAATTTTGTGAATTATGTATATATGGACAAGTACTATAGACGTTTATATCAATAATAAAATTGTTTTCAAATCGAATGTTCTCCATTAAATTCTTACATTACTTTCAATTTGAATTGTTTAATGATTTATACATTTTGAAACTAAAAAAGTACGTCTTATTATTATTGACAAAAATCATAAAACATAAAACAAATTTAAATAAAAAAGCTTTTATAAACGATAATTGATTTTATACTTTTTATCGTTTTATCATTTAAATAAAAAAAAGTCGATGCATTTCAAAACAATTTCAAAACAATTGTAAATCATAAAAATACAAATCCATCGAAATAATCACTTCTCTATAATACCATACAGCTTTGCCCAATAATTTTTCATCCTCGATCGTCAAACTCTAGCTTTAACCAATTAGAAAGTAAAAACTGGCAAGCCGTAAAAATCTCAAGTACAACATTTGATATCGATTCATAATCGATAATATATGCATCACCTTGAGTGAAATTCTCACGCAAATAAATATTCAGGTCAAGACTTATTACAAAGCACAATTTTTATTTTAAAAAGCTGAAACTACTATAGCATCCCTGAGTATACACGATGCGAACTGTATTAGATGCCGTTGCGCTTACACAAACGCCATTACCATTTACTACAACCGCTCATCAAAATCTTTTCTTTCATTTTCAAAAAAAGCATAAAACGTTTATAAAACGAGCTCTGAAAATCTAAAAGCGTTTCTCACCTTCGCGCCGTCATTGATTACCGAGAGTTTATGAGCGACTTGAATTATTCGACGAAGATGATTTATCGTTGCGATGATATGCCTGAGCGCGAGTATTTCGTAAGTCGTCGTTGCCATCCTGGCGTTTCGAGCGAAGTTTTGTTAAATTTTGGGGTAAAACGTATATGCGTATATTTGTAGAGGTGTACAGCGGTTTTGCGGCTTTGTATTGCAACGCTACCGGGAATCGAGCTTTGATTATTATTACACTCAGTTCTTGCACAAGGGATATAGCGCGAGAGGCGAGATGCAAACTTACTTCGAAAGTGTTTACGACTGATTTATAAGTCGTGTGGACTGTGCGCCTTAATCGAAATCGATTCGCGATTAATTTTAATTTGCGAAAACATTATTTCACGCGCAAGTTACGCGATAACGTAAAAACTGCTAACGGTGTGTTGTACATATTACATAGTTAACGAACGTTAATTGAACGCCAATACTCGAGAAGCATAAAGTAAAAAGCATTGTTATAAACGCATTTGTTTAAAAGCATGTTTGTCACGAAAGTGTACACATATATATTGTCTCTTTTTATATATTTTTATTAGAATGTACTTTAATTTTTCAATCTATTTTTATTAAAATAGCATTCATATCAATTATTCTACATTACGTTTTTTTTTTTCGTGAACATTTTTTTATACGATGTTAACTAAATAATACCGATAATTTAAAGAATGTTTAACATTTTTATTTTGCATTTTTTGTTGACATTTGCCGTAACATTAATTATTGTTAAATAAATAAAAATGATAGCGTAAAATTTCGACGAAAAATTTTATTTAAAAAAAAAAAAAAAAAAAAAAAAAAAAGCACAAGCTAATATCAGAAAATTAACACACGTAAACATCTAAACTACATAGAGCAAGTTAAATGTTTGTACGGCTCGCGTATGTCAAAAATATCTGGAGCATTAAGTATAACAAACTCGTTTTTCTCGCAACGCGCACACACATACACACAGAAAACTTCGATTAATTTTGTCATAACGGTTTTACAAATTCTCAGTTCGCGAGACATTTTCACAATTTTTATTCGGCTTTTCATCGATCGATTCAACTATGCTTACATATATATATATATATATATATATATATATATATATATATATATATATAGGTACACGTACAAACGTGTCTGTATAGATATGTGTACGCGAGTAAACGCGTACTTTTTCACGATTATAACGAGTAAAAAAATAATCGAGTGTTTCACTTAACGAAGTTCCGCTAGCGCACTGAAGTGTCGCAAAAAACCATTTCACTATACGTATGTGCATATCCGTACATCTCTCGAGTTCTCGAGTACAGATGTGCATGTGTATATGAGTATTCGTGTATCAAAATTTTTCTTGATTACTTTTGACGTATAACGTCCGTACATCTCTGCGCATAGATATACGAATGTGTATGCACCTTTATTATTTTTATAACGAAGAGCAGAAGAGAGTAACCAATCGGTACATCTTCCAGTGATTGCCGCCAATTATTTTTATACGGATTGCTTATCAGACGTTCGTTATATTATCTGCGCTCCTTTGATTATTAAATATTTATTGAAATAATGATGCGATCGGAGAGGAGAAATTATTGTAATAAGCTTTCATATTCCGCTACTGTGCTGTTAAAGATTTGATTTATATCGTTCGATATAATTAGGGCATCCGGTTTTAATATTTCTTTTTTTTTCTATTTTTTATATCCTTTCGATTCGTTACTACTTTAATGTTACGTTACTTTACACCTCTTTAATTTAAATAGCCATTAAAAATTTTTTAAAACTAAATAATTTGATTAATTGATTTTTTTTTTATTTTATAGCATTGAACTTATTTATTTAAAACTATTTTATTTAAAATTATTATTAAAATTAATTGGAAAATTTATTAAGTAAACTTTTTCGTAAAAATTTTATATATTCTGGTGATACGATATAAAATTACCTAATTTACATTCTCGGAAGGTTAGAAATTATTTTTTAAAATATTTACTTTATTAACGTTGCTTGAAAAATTTTTTTATGAAAAAATTGTAAGAAAATCTAAATCGCGCATAAAAAAATTGCGTAGACTGCATATATATTTAAAGTAAACGTTATTTTTTGCTTAACCTTTCTTCTATTTTTATAACGAAAATTATAAAAAACTTTTATATTAAAAAAAATAAAACAAATAAAAAAGTTTTAGTTACTATATTTTTATTTCCATTTAACCCCTTAACTTGTACGCTCGAGTTAATTTAAGCGCACTTAATAGGCTTTCAAAAAAACTGTGCGTTAAGGGGTTAATATTACAAACACTAGTCGTCATGAAGTATAAAATAATGCGATCGTCATTAAAAATTCTCTTCCATCTACGAAAACAACGATGGCATATTAACAATTTGACCTAACAAAGTCGCCGAATAAAATCAAAATACCCATAAAGAATTATTCGAATACCAATTATCAAAATCGAAAAAAAAAAAAAAAAATAATAAATAAAAAATAAATAAAAGCTAGCTGTATATATATATATATATACACACATAAATAAAAGACTCACGTGCAGCGACGGCAATGATCAGTAGGACGGCTAAAATACCAAGAGAAGAACTTTGACGGCGTAGGTTAGCCGGTGAAGGTGATCGCGTCGTCATGGTGTCTTCTCGGTTACTGTCGCTGAAACTTTCCGCCGGCGCATTCAGATACTCGTTCTCTCTCTCCCGTGCCCCGAGTGCTTTTTCCCTCACTACTTTTACGTAGCGCCGCACTCGGGGGCCTTAAACGCGGCCCATCGCCGGTACGTACGCAACGCCTCTCTCCCGTGCGCGTCTGCTATCTCCTTCTCTCCTTTTCTCCTTCTCTCTCTCTCTCTCTTTCTTTTCTTGCCGTTCGCTGCTGCAGCGTACGCGATTCCTTCTCTCTTTCATCGAGCGATCCGGTATATATGTGTTTGGGTCTTTCTCTCGCACCTTTGCTGTTCTTTATTTAAACCTTATGTACTTATCTTTCTCTCTGTGTTTTTTCTTTTTTTTATCTTTTATTTGTAAACGAATTTCCATTTTTTTTTTACATACATTTTATACGTACTTTTTTTTCAAAATTTTGTCAGCCTTTTGTTTCGTGTTCATCGTTTCGATTTATTTTCGTAAGTAAAATTATGATAAAATTAAAAAAAAAAATGAATAAACGCGCGAGAAAAGGTAGTCATTCATCTTTGTAACGAAAGTGCAATTTTTCCGCACGTTGCTATGCCAAGTTAATTTCGTCGCTTTTGTAACGCACCGAGCCATACGTAAACCATAATTTTTTTTTTTTTTTTTTTTTTTTCGGTACAGTTGTGCTAAATTCACGTAGACGCTATTAATTTTAGATGCAATTTAAAAGTAGGTACGTGCGAAAATTGCAGAAACGTGATTTACCCGAAAAAAAAGATGATTATTTGTATTAAAATTAGTGGGAATGTTTTGAAAACATGTAGTAACGAGTTTATACTTTATAAGCTTGTAATTAGTAAACGAAAATTTTTTATTTTCGAGTTATAAATGTTACGAAAAAAATTTTATTCCTTAAAATCAAATATATATGTATATAACATTTTTGGTACAATAATTCCAACTTAATAGAATAATTTGTCTATAGTACAAAATACAATATACAAAGAGCTTTTGTATTAACATAACGCAAGAAGTTTTAATAAATTATACTGACATTTCAATATTTTAATTTAGGACATAACGTGATTTGTTTTTTAAATTAAATTTTTAAAAGGAGATGCTTCACTTAATCACGCTTTCAAAATTAGACTTAATTTATGCTTTAAAAATCGTCAGTCTTTACATTTTAATTAATTTCGTAGATAAGAAATATTGTGGTTTAAAAATTCTTCTTTTATAAAAACTTTATTTTCTTTCTAATTTATCTTTTAAATATTTCGACATCCAACAGATTCTTTTACATCCAGAAAAAAAAAACGTTCATTTTCTATTATCGCCGAAACGCTAAAACGAGTCTACAATTGTTCTACTTAAAACTGAATCGATCAGAAATCGGTCACGCAATTTATACATACACCAAAACCGATTATAAAAACCGAAGACCGAGAAAGACTCGATATAAAAGACGTTTAAAACGATTTTCTCGTTCGGTGGGATATAAGAATCAGGAGAGAGAGGGAAGGGGGAGGGGAAGTATCATCACTTTCCACAGCCGAGCGCAAAAAGCTGAATAATAACAACGAGACAGTTCCTTCGCCGGAGCGCATCGGCCATAACCGGTGAGAATCAATTATATATATACGTATATATGTATATACACTTGTGTCCGAGGAGAAGAAGTTCGGATTCACTTTTACCTCTTTACACGAGCGAGAACGAAAGTAACTCGCTCGAGCGCGCGTATATATAGCGCTCCATCTTTGTCGATGTAATCTTTCTCTTTTGTATGTATATAAATATATATATATATATATATATATATATATAGTAAAATACAAGTAATCATGGCGATTATATATGTGTATTTAATCGAGGCTATCGTTAAATTTTTTTGCGAATCATTACGTCGCTCGTTGAAATTCGAACGTTTCGTTTGCTTTTCTAAGGCTTATATATATATATATATATATATATATATATATATATATATATATATATATATATTACGAAGATTCGACTTGAATTTTCGTACACTTTGGGGACTCTGTTTTCGAAAGTTTTGTTCGCGGTGTTGTTGTAACCGAAATAAGAAAACTTTTGTGCATCGGAAAAATATCTGTATTGTATATAATTAAGTATACAGTTGTTGGAGCTCGAAGCTCGTTATAAAAAGTTTCTATTCAAATTTTGTAAGATGCTAGTGCTCGATATTTTTGATGCATCGAGGCTGACTTGAATGAATACATCGTAAGATAATACTCATACGGGTAATTGAGTAATTATAGAAATTTTTAAATAGTATTATGTAATTTATTCTATGTAATATTATTATGTAAATTGTAATACATTATCTTACGAGCATAAAATATTTTGAATTTAAAAATTTGCATTTTAAAAATGTTGGTAAATTGTTGATGTTTTAATCTACTATATATCCAATAATAATTATAAAAATGCAGTTTCCGCCGATACTTTTAATTTAAAAAAAAAAAAATTTAACATTAATTTTAAAGCAAACTTACGATGTTGATAAATCACGCGGTATCATTATTCTTCTAAACAATCCCGATACAGAAATATAAATTACATTTTAATAACGCACACAAAGCGTTGAAAATTCCTCAAACATTCCAAACGGTATACGATGTACATCTCAACAAAATACTCCGTACGTTCAACCAATAAGTATCGCACCGCGGTGATAAATCATTTGCGTGTTTATTGCCCGGAGTTACCGTCAAATATGTACCGGGATTAACGTCTTATACGCGCATATCGAATTCTATTTCGTGAATAAAAATAGATTTGTAATGTGTTCAGGGTCGTTGAGCTAGTTTTGCGTTGGGAAATTTGAAACCCAGCTATTCTAGGTCGTAAAGGATTACTTGTTGGCATTGTATTGATTAAATATTAAGAATATTTTCTTGCATAGATAGTTGTACTTTTTATTTGGTTGATTGTAATGTTAATAACCGTATATAAATCCAAACATTTGATCGTTAAAAAATTAAGTATATATGAACAGTTGAGAATAGTTTTTCTTGTTCAGCACAATTTAATGAATTATCTTAAACTATGTATCTAAACGTTTACATGTATAATTTTTCTTAGCTACTCAATCTTAGTTAATTACAGTTATCCTTGCTAATTTACCTCACAACAATAATATAAGATCTAGGCTTTTCCAACAAAATGCACATATCCGCTTGAAAAAAATTCTCAATATCCAAATAAAATTTACAATTCATCGCGCGCACGAATCTAAACGTTAAACCATCGTCGACAACGAACGTGTCATGTATATTTTATTGCTCGCTTTTTAGAAAAAAAAAAAAAAAAAAAAAAAAAAAAAAAATTTGCGTCACGCACCGACAAATATGGGTGTCATAATTCTCATTTCTACCCTTTATCCCTTATTACCTTTCTTTCTCTTATTCCATTGTCGTTATCGAATGATAATCATCATCGACACATCGACATCATCATCATTGCGATGTATAAGCGATTGTCTTCCAGCCTAGAAACCAACAGCTTGTGTATATCCATTTCTTGCATAATTATCAGCAATTAACGCCGCGGATGTACATCGTTGCTGAAGTTGCTGGCGTTGCTACTGCGCGAGCGCGCGATTTTTTACGGCACGCGAGCCGAGATGAAGAGTAACGGTTTCGCGTGCGGGACTCGATGAGATATCGTCTTTGGACGTGTATATATGTATGTGGAATTATTCATCTCGCGATTGTAATTACGCGCTTGGGTATATGTATACGCGTGAGTTAGGATTGTTTTGAGACTTTCGACTGTTTACGCGATATGGGATTCCATTTGCGCGGGTTATTAACGGGATATGTCTTGTTGTTTAATCTTTTCTTGCTTTATTTTTTTTTTTTTTTTTTTTTTTTTCATTCGTTGAATTTCTATTCTCGAGTTTTTAACGTGGCTTTTAAATTAATATTGCGTTTTTTGTTGATTTTGTAAGTTAAAGTTTTTAAAATTGATAAAATTTCACGTTTATTTACCAAATTTTTAATAAAAGTTACTAATTCGAATCGAATATTTGCGAAAATCTCTATCCGTTATTTTATTTTAAAATATATTACGATGTATTTTCAATTCTCGATAATCTATCATATTTTAAATTTCAAATTTTTATAAAAATGCAATGTTATTACATATTTTTCATTTTTCTATAAACTATTTTATCGTAAAATTGCACGTATATTTGTGTAATATTTAACGAAATATAATATTGCAATAAAATAAAATCAAAGTAAAAAAAAAGAAGAAAATGCACGTGTATGCGAAGAACGATATTTTTTTTCCCTTTTTTTTCAAAGCGGTATTCATATAAAAACGCGTACATTTACAATTTTTTCTCTCTCTCTCTCTCTCTCTCTCGTTTTCTCCATGCAGCGCGACAAACGAAAATTGTTTCGGTTCATTTTTTATTTCGACGTCGTTTAATCTGGTTCACTCGGTGGCGTTGTCAATTCAAAAAGTCTTTGAGAAACAATCGGACACAAAAGCCCGCGCACTTCTAGTATTCTATATATATCTCTCGCGCTCGCGTTTGGAGAAAAACGATTAAAGGGAATTATTTTTTCCTCTTTTTTGCAATAAAAACTTTTTTTTATTAAAATAAAATAGAAATAAAAAAAAGACAAGTGGTAAACTAATGCGTTTGTGTATCATATTTTTTATAGAGACGTTCTTTCGCGCAAATATAATTTTGCAATAATATAGAAATAAATATTCGTTTAAAATACAATAATTGTGTTATGTAGCAATCTATTAAAAAAATATACGAAAAAAATAATTTTACAATATTTTATTGTAAAAGAAATAAAAATGTATACAGTTAAAGCATAATTGACGAAATAAAATTGAATCGTTTTAAATTCATTTAACAAGAATAAGTTTTTTTTATGAATTATAATGCGTTAGAAAATTTTTAACAAAAATTGTAGACTTGACAGTGCATCAACGCATATTAATAAAAATTTAAATAAGTATTATTCATTTCATACATATACAAGAGAATTAATCATTTATAAATATACGAGTTCTATTTTTGATACATTCTAACGATGAAATAAATATTAGTAACGTAAAATTATTTTTAAAAAATTGGTAAAATTATGTTTGCTGCATTTTTAACACATATAATCGTAATAATTTTTGTACTTTAGTAATAAAGAAAATGAAACTTTGAAATATAAAAATGAGTTTTGAAAGCCATTCGCAGAGGTCAGATATAATTGGGAGAAAGAGAAGAAAAAATAACTTCACGGTCAATTGGAATGCGGTCACTTCTTAATAATTTATAATATTTTACTTTTACCAACTTGGAAATGAATGTCCGCGTAATTAAAGTAATTCTAAAGTAAAAAATATCATGATCAGCTGTTTGAATAAATTTATTATTAATAGAAAATTAATTAATTACGTAATGATTTACAAGGAAATAGAATAAGCGGTAAACGATATTACATTGAATTACGGAAAAACAATTGGCTTTACTCATCGTCATTCGAAACATTTATTTCCTTTGCAATTATAAGTAATCGTTGCGAACAAAAAAGTTAATTTCCGCAATGTTTAAAATAAATGAAAACGAAAGAGTAACAGAAATAATCCTTCGTCAACTTCGTCGTTTGTTTACAAAATTTCTTATTTAATGCTCGACGGTTTTTATTACCATAATAATCAAAATCTTTAATTAAATAACGCTCTTTTAAATCCTTGAATTACAAAATATATTGGCGTTACAACGAATACACAGTAGAAGAATTTTGTGGTATTGGTATCGCGTATACTCTCGTATGAAGTATATACTGTATACTAGACAATCGAAAAAAGTAAAACGTCGCTTTAGCCAGCGGGAGTTCATTTTGTATTTCGATTAAGTTTAATCTGCTCGGCTCGGCAGCTCCGAGCGCGAGTCGACAATTCAAAAAGGCTTTGAAGGAGGTGGAGGAAGAGGAGATTTCAGTAAGAGAGAGATGGAAAACCGGACGAAGAGAGCGCAGACTACATAGAATGACAACGAAGGGACACGTACAAGTGAACGAGTGAAAGAGTGAGAGAGAGAGAAAGAGAAAAAGTGAGGGAGAGAGCAAGAGACCGTCGGAATCCAGCATTGCTGTGCATTTCAAGTGCAGCGGCATACTATATACTCGTTGTTCGTTGCAGTTTTCAGATAACCTAGAAACATCGCAAAGTTTTCCCCTTTTCACTGAATTTCAATCAAACGACGGAAGCGCAACGAATTTCAGTCGATATGCTGCCGCGCGTATACCGCTTGCGCGCGTGTCGCGCGTTAAGGGAACGTTTCTCTCTCTCTCTCTTTTCTTTCTTCCCTTCTATCCCTTACACCAATCTTCTCTCTCTCTCTCTCTCTCTCTCCCTCTTTCTGTTTTTTCGTTCCGCTTCGAAAATGCATTTTCATTATTGTTATTGTCATCGTCGCCGTCGTCGTCATCGTCGTCGTCGTTGGCTGGTTGTAGTTGTCGAGGGTGGTGTTATTGTTTCACCGTTCAAATCGACAGTTATATACGCGTGAAATTGTAAATTCAATGCACGACTTTGCCGTACGGTCTCGCGCGAAAATTATTAGAGCCGCCCGTTTCAGCCTCTGTTAATAAATGCACGACGAGGAGATGCGCTCCTGTCCGTTTGCTCGTCCTTGTCCCGTACATTTGTTTATGTACGCGGGCTCGACGATCGTTTCAACTTTGAGGTACGAACAATTTTACAACGGCTTATCGACTTCGTCGTTTGGAGGAAACGCAACGTGAAAAAAATATTGGAATATTCAATTTTGAATATTCAATTTTTTTTGATTTTATATCGTATTTTGTTGTTTGACTCTTTTTAATGATCTTTGATGACCAAAATACGTATTAATACAAGATTTGTATAGAAAGTAAATTAAATTTTAATAAAAATATATAAAAACTATGATGAATCATTGAACAAAGAATTCTTAGTCGGTTAAGATATATAAAATATATTTTGATAATGTATAAGATGGACAAATTTCAAACTTATAATTTTAGAAGAAAAATAAACATCTGTATAAAAAAAATTAATGATAATTATAATATTGAGTCATACGAGAGAAGTAATAAATCTAATTTTTTTAACGAAGTTTTGATTTACGATTAAGTACAATAAAACATTGTTTATCTCTTAGCATTGAATTGTTGTATTTCATCACTCCATTGTTTTGTAATAAAATATTTCGAATATTATTAATTATTTATGAGATATGTAACTTATAATAAAAACAATAATTTTAGTCGAAGTTAAATAAAACACTCCAATTTTCTACTGATGTAATAAGTCAATGAAAGTAAAAGTCTAAATTTACGTCACTCATAAAGATATATTGCTTTATAAGTGTCACTACCTCGCTTTGATATTCTAATATTTCTTTAAACGATCGTTGGTTTATGCATAATTTTTAAAATATTTATCACTTCGAAAAATAAAACTTAGTAATATCTAATGATTTTAAAATAATATTTAATGACTAAATCGGTATTATAATTATTCATATAATTTCAATTGTGCAACGACGATTAATTTCACGTTTGAATTGTACACCGTAACTATATATTTCGATTTAATTTCGAAAACGTAAATTCCAGTCTCGAGAAATATTATCACAACTCGAAGCCACCTACTCGCTATTATCACGATAAAACAACGGTAAAAATCTATTCGGGACTCAATAATAACCGAACCAATAAAAAGTGTATTCGCCGAGCTACTTAAAAATAAAAAAAAAAGACTCAAACGCGCACCACAGCAATCTCCAAAAAAGGCTCGTTCTTCCTCTTCGCGATCTTCCTTCGGGCGTCGAGAGGGAAAGTCGCACCTCTCTCTCTCTCTCTCTCTCTCTTTCTTTCGCGCGCCTGCGATGAAGAAAAACGAAGAGGACAATAATCTCGTAGCGACTCTCTTTATACTTACGACATCGAGTAAGACGAGCGCATCTGCGAGATGAAAGCTATCGTCGACTCGGTCGATCGTTTCGAATTATTCGTTCTCTTCGTGCATATCGATGGGTGTATATCACGACAATGACGATGACGATTGCTTTTCTTTCATTCTTTTTGTGATTCTCGTTGCTGGATGAGAGCTACGAGAGGTTACGTTTCAACCTCGTCGTGATAAATTTATTTTAGGCGCGGCTTTTTTGTGTTTGTGGTAAATTTTAGATTGATATGTTGCGCTTACTCGTAAAGTTTAAAGATATAATAGTATATGATAAAACGATGATATATAAACGGGATGATAAAAGTGTAAAAAGTAAAATAAATATGATCAATGTAAATTTGATTGAAATTTGTTGCTGACTTTATGGACTCGTTAAGTTTCAACTTATCGTTTAATTTATACTATTTTAATAGTTCTTACTGATTATTAAAAAAAAATTATAAAAAAAAGTGTTAAATGTTAATAAGAAGTTGAATAATAAAGTTGATGGAAGACATAATGAAAGAAATTAAACGAAAGGAGATTGTAATAATGCAAAATTTGCAGAAGTGTGAATACGTAAATAAAATTAAAAGTAAATAAAGTTAGATTATTAAGTGTAGCGATAGGGAAAAAACAACGAATATCCGTAAATAAATAAAGTACGAGTAGAAAGACGGCAGCGAGAAACGCAATAACGAGATGAGAAAAGAAAAGAATGAAATAAACATGGGGCAAGATAAATTAATGATGACACAAAATAAGATGAGATTCTTAATTCGGTTGACTTTTATTGTGAAGTTTTAAGAGAAACTACGTAAGAACATTTTGCTGTAATAGACCACAGATGTAGTGCAATGAAACACTAATTTCTTAACCGAGATATAGCGCTTTTGCGACTTACCATAATAGACATGATTAGGATTACTATAGTAATGTCGAAAAGGATTCATTGATGTCAAAAAAAAAAAAATATTTATGTTCACAATTGACTAACGAAAAAAAAAAACAACAACATAATTTACAAGTTTTTTTCAATCTACAATGACGCAGAATGTCAAAAAGACTTTAAATACGATGCTTATGAAAAATATTTTTTTATTTCTCAATAAATGAGATAAATGTTTAAATTTATGAATACGTATAGAAGTTTCTTTTTATAGAGCGTAGAACTAAATGCATCGAAGAAAGAAAATACTCGCCACTGAATATCTCGGTAGCCCTGAATATTACGAAATAATTGAACAAAGTCAAACTTCACCTTGCCAGCTTCTTACAGCTCACTGAATACCTACACACTCATACGTATATATACATGTCTGGTGAATATATTCACCACGCCGTAATAGTGAAAGCACGCGAGGCTCCAAAAGGAGTTGCGCGCGCATACACACACACACACACACATACACACACATGAACACACAATCGTCGTAAATTAAAAAGAAAGCAAAGTGCTTGGAAAAAAGCTGCTTCGACGAAATGTAACGGCGCGTTTGCCGAAACGACAAAAAATATGAAACCAAACCGCACGCGCGATTTTTAGACTTAATATATATATATATATATATATATATATATATATATATATATATATATATATATATATATACACGTCTTACATAAAAGAGATTCTCCTTGCGGCGAATGTATAGGTATACAAACATTCACACGCGTCACTACAACGAAGGAGAAACGAAAAAGCGAAAGATGAAAAGTTCCTCTACTCGTGCGTTTCGTCTGATCGATGCGAAATTATAAGCGGGAATCTTGATATTTGCGTACAATATGCTAAGATAAATATGAGTCATACGAGGAACTCGATGTAGGAAGTATGTATAGAAAAATAAAAAATTATCTCGCGCGCAATAAATTTTCGGACGACGATGCCGATGAAATAGAGGAAAGACGTAGCGTAGGTATACACGAATTACTTTTCATGGATTGGGTTTATGAAATTTTTATTTGCAAACGAACATACGTTTCCGTTGACATAATAAATCATAAATTTACTATTGTTCAGGGACCGATAATTGCGATAAGACAACGTGATTTTAATTTTTATTATATAGGTATGCGAAAACGTACAAACGATTTTGAAATAATAATATTTTACAACAACGAATTATTTTTTCACATATTGCAAAAGCTGAACAATGGCGAAAAAAAAAGAAATTAGTGAAAAAAAGAAAAGAAAATTGAAAGAAAAAAATTCGCAGCATCTGTTCTGTAACTAACGTGAACACAATTTTTTTTTTCCAATTGTTAACTATCAAGATCTTAATTATGCGTTTAAGCAACGTATTTTTTTATTAATGATATTGTATAATAATGAAAGCGAAATAAAAATAGTTTTATTAGCTTTAAAAATTCATGTATACACATGCGAAGTAGAAATTAATTAAACTAAAAAAAAAAATAATATATCAAATAGTTTAAATTGTAATAGAATCTTATGAACAAAAGTAAACGCGTGTATTACTGCGTTCGTTAAGAAATCGTTAACGCGAAAGTATAAGATAGTCGTATAAACGTGTGCGAATAATCCTTCGAAAGGCGATGAGAAGAAAGAAAAGAAAAGGTATAAAGATGTATATAAAAAAGAAAAATATAAACATCGGCAATCGGCTTTGGATACGTCATGTAAAGAATACAAGACGAGTTCGACGAGCGTGAAATAATTTCCGCGATCCTTGCAAGCAGTTTTCATATACAAGTAATGGGACAGAAAGACAATCGTTTACTCGACGATGTTCGAGGTGTTGATTTCGGCAAGGACACGTAATTATATACGACGGCGAGTTGAGAGTACATGCGAATTGTAAATGAAAACAAAAAAAAAAAAAAAGGAATGAAAGAAATATGTTTGATATGTACACCAGCGTCTCGTTTCATGTACATATTTAAGTATTACGATAATTTATGCTGGGTGAGAGTAAAAGAGGAAATAATTAGCACTGCTAGATAATATGATAATTATGAATTTTAATGTAGGTCAGGTGGATTCTTTTGCAAATTTTTTTCCCAATCTTCTTATATACCATGATTAGGTTTGTTGAATTTATTTTTGTAAAGTGTTTTCAAGTATTGAAGGTTATTTATAAATTTAAAGATTTTGGAATAACTAATAATTTTTTAATAATTATAAGTGAAAGTCAAACGATTATTATTATTATTCTCAAACAAGTTAATTAAAAAGTTTGTTTCCTTTATAAAGATAAAATCACGATCTAAAAAAAAAATATATACATATATATAAGTCTATTAAAATGACAATAATTACGATAAAAATATTACAATCAGATATAAGGGTAGTGATAAATTTATAAATTCATTTCCTTTTCTTTCACAGTCATTCAACTTTGATAAATTTTTTCAACCGTCTTATCCAAGATCCGGTAAAATGAACAGGATGAAAAAAAAAAAAATGGGTGATTTCCACCGTATCGTAAGCAAAGTATATAATAAAGCCATAAAATCGTTTAAAAGCGTGTAAACGCAAGTCACTTGCATAGTATATATACAGATATATACATCTATACAGTCGTAAAGCCCAACCTACAACTGGGAAGTTTCTCTTCTTCTCGTTACAAAGCGCATGTACACAAACAACAACCCACAAATGCCCACAAACACACGCGATGAGCAAAATAAAAAAGCCATAAGCCAGAGCTCGCAACATACACGTATATACACACTTAATACACAAACGTTCGACTATATATATTCTCGTCCTTTTCTTTCTCCCCACTTTTTGTATCTCTCTCTCTCTCTCTCTCTCTCTCTCTCTCTTTCTTTATAAATAAAAAGCAAGGGATCTTTATCCGAACGCACGCGAGCTGCTCGCTGATATTTAATACTTTCACTTGAACTCCTTGACCCGGGCGCGCTTGACTTGGCTACACACGTACATATATACGTACACGATATAAATGTTTGAGTACTGTACTGTACTCGCAGATTATGTCTACAGGATTGTGTGTGTGTATGTATGCATGCGAATCGCGACATTATCGAACTGTGGATACCTTCTTTTTTTTTCACTTGTATAGGAAGGCTGCGGAGCTACATGGCGGTGAAATGTTTGTGGAATGAGAAATGTTTTTGGCATACGTTAGGGAATGTAATTAGGGATTTGTTGAATTACGTTATTGAACGTAAAAAATTAATCAAATTTTGTCTGTTTGAATATTTAATTAAAAACCGCGGTCAATGAATATTTATATTGTTTATTATATAGTCATTCGTAATTGCAGTATTTTTACTTCATTCTATTAACGAATAAAAAAGTGGGACACGAATTAAACACAGTTAAAATAAAAATTTGATTAAATTTTTCTTTCAACATTTTATACTTATATTGTTATAAAATGTATTTATAAATAAAGTTAAATTATTTTCTGATAACAATTAAAATGAAATATTGTTGATATGAAATATTTTAAAACGGTACGCAGCTATAGAAAATAGTTCAATCAACTTATCTCGAGATCATATCTTTCTTTTAATATAAGTATTTTAAAGCAGCACCCGGTATGTCCAATTTTTACAATCGAAGAATATTCAAGGATATATCATTGAAACCGGCATATTTCAATTCATTATCTCTTTAACTTATTATCATTCATTTTATTTAAAATACGCGAGTGAAAGGTTTTAAAAGTTTATTGTTTAAGAGAATTATAATAAAATGTTTACTAAATTTTAATAATTTATACTTATAAATTTCTCCGTTTTAAAAAGTTTCAGATTTCTTGAATATCATAATAACTTTTTATTTCATGATTAAATTTCCTGTCACAATATTGTTAATTTTTTAATGTAATATTAGTAATTAAAAATAAGCATTTTTACGTTTAAATACGTTTCTATTACAAAGCAAATGACTTTAAAATATGGATCATACATTACAATGCAATTGTGTTAAATGAATTTGAAAAGTAATTAATTCTGATATTCCCTATTTTGTAATTTTATCGAGAATAAAATTAAATTACTTGAGATTTCTTTGAAATTGATTTCATCCATGGTAAAGTTATCTTCAGTATGAAAAGTTATATTAATAAACTAGTAATATTGCGTAAATGTTTTATTAAAAATGTTAAATGGTAAATTTTTGTTTAATAAATTTAATGGTTACTACATTAAAACAATTTATTACGTTATATTAATTAAAAATAATTTTAAATGTTGCGCATAAATAAATAATATGCGTTTGCACAAATTCTCAGATTTACGCGAACCAAATAATTAAATTGTGGCAGCCTTGCATCGTTATTGATTAACGCAACCTTGAATCTTTTCTCTAGATTAAAGTCAACTTTGTTCAAAGGAGTTTACATTAAACAACCCAATTTTCCATTCGCTCCCGATAAAAACACACACACACACACACACCCACACATGAAACAGAAACACCGTTGATTCTCCATGGTCATTTTTTAAATGCAGCATGAACAATACGTCTCGCCTACATATATATATATATATATATATATATATATATATATATATATATATATATATGTATATAAACACGAATGTTTACATTGTGTACATGGCTCTGATAAATCAACCGCGCGCGGGAGAGACAAGCCACCAATTTTTCCGTCCTCCGACTTCCGGCTGCATAAACGTCAGCTCGCACACGTCAGCTTCCACGACTTTCCCGTTACGCACAGCGCAGAGAAGACAAGTCCATCGTAAGAAAGATTGAGCGAGAAAGAGAAAAAGACGGATATATATATATATACATATATTGTACGATTAAAATAAATCACGCAACGCGAGCTCGCGAGCACTTTTGCCTCTCGTTCTCTCTTTTTTCCTTGTCTACATACTCTCCTTTTAAATGTGCACGTATATACGATGAAAGACGGAGCGACGATGAATATTTTGCGAAAAATTGTCTGAGAAGATTTTTTTCCCTTTTCTTTTTCGTTTGATCTCCCAGCCATTGTAAAAATAAAGACGGAAGGATAAGTTGATGAGTTGTGATCCGAATTGTTTGCCGAGGAAGCGGATCGGTCGTTTCACGGAGATTTCATTCTTCTTGGTTTTGTTCACGTGTTGAGAAAATGTGCTGTCTTACGTAATTTAAATGGCTTTTAAATGACTATGTCATATTGTTTGTTTAAAAAATAAGACTTTGGCTTCAATTTGTTAATATGGAAATTTATAACACATTGACATAGATTTGAAAAAAAAGGCTCAGTCTTTACGCATTAATCAATTTTCATCTTATAATTTAAACTAGAATATAATTTTAACATAGAATATTAATAAACTTTCGTCGCGTTTGCATAAAATAAACGCGCACCGAAGCCAGTTCACTCTTTGCGACTAATTCTCACGTGATCGATCTATCCGATTCTATCCTTTTTTTTTTTTTTTTTTTTGTTTCCGGGTTTACGGAAATCAACGACGACGTACCGATTACTCTAACACACAGACACACATACCTATACACGTACCTATCGAGCGAGCCAGCGAGAAAAATCACAATTACGGAGCGGTTTCACGCTCAGTCGGTGCTCGTTCATTCGCAGCTTCCACACGCGTATGTCTGTGTATGTGTGAGTCTCTCCGCGTTCCGAAAACCTCGATCGAATTAACGAAAAAATCAAGTATACGATAAACGAAAAAACGTGAGAACGGTATATATATATATATATATATATATAATTTCTTTTTTTTTTTCCGTAAATGGAAGTTTTTAAAGCGTAATATTGTAACGGAGCTTATTTTTCTTCTCTACTTACTTTTTTCAAACGAAATTATTTAAATAATTTTCCGAAATGGTTATGTTAATAATTTAATAATATAGTATTTTTACATTCAAATATTTAGAAATTTATCTTTAAATGAATTTCATCCTTATTGTGAAATGTGTGTAAAAATTCAATTTTTTATATTTAACATTAATATATTATCGCAATTATAAAATAAGATAGATTTCACGTACAGATATATATTTTAAATTTATAAATCGAAATCATCGAATGAACTTTGAAATTACGATACAAATGATTGAAAGTCAAATTCAAAGTGAAAGCGAGAAATCTAAAAATAAAACTCGTAAACTCAACTAGCAAGCGATCGTCGTTTTTCAAAACATCATATACGTATTATAATATTGGAATTAACGAGAAGAATGAAAAATTAAATAATATATTTATTTTAATCTATCAACGTACACTCATTCGATAATCGTTAAATACAATACACATTATAATGCCCATTTTTCACGAAGATAAAAAAAAAAAATAATGTAAATTCATCGTGTGTATATATACAATAAATCCATTAAAAATTATTAATCACTCAAAATTGCAAGCGTCGATAAATCATTACAAAAGCACGATGCAGAAATAGCGTTCGACACAATATTCCAAACAACGCGCGATGTATAATATATACATCCCACCAAATCACCGTCGCTAAACTCTAACCGTCCGTGACAAAGTACAATAATTGCACATCGACACGCGCACCAACACATACTTATACATCCATAACTACATGTGCATACCTTCATGTACACACGTCGTTACACGGCTTCCCGAACATAATGCGCCTCGTGCGGCAAACACCCTGTGCACATACGAATGAATGCCGCGTACGTATACAATACGTTACAAGAGCGTGCAAACTCGGGTAAAAGTACCCGCAAGTTTTGCATATATAGATATATATATATATATATATACATATATATAACGCGTGTAATGTTCCATAGGAAGAAAATCTGTCGTCGGCGGTATGCGTAGTGAAAGAGAGAGAGAGACGACCTATGCTCTGATAAGTTTTTGGAATTTTTGTACCGCTGATTGATCAAGCACACCGTTCGTTGTCGCTCGAGCTCGCGCACGCTTTGATCTACATTAGTCAATGGCCGATTTTTCTCGCTAAAATGCCGTTTCTTTTCCTTTTTTACTTTTCTTCGGCTTTTTTTTGTATGTTTACTTTTGAGAATGTAAATAAAAACGTGGAAATATATCTTTTTTACTATCCTTGTTAAATTTAACGTAAATATTAAGAACAAAGAAAACAAAGTATTATAAAATAGTTTAAAATATAACGGGAAAATTTTCGTTAAAACCTAATTATAATTATTTGTACATAAAAGTTTTTTTAAAGGTCGATAAACAAAAACTATATAATTTTCACCTTAAAGGATACAATACGCGTTGACGCGAAAAAAAAAAAATGCGGTGACAAATTTTACAAAAGTTTATTACCACAGTGTTTACGAGCGCTTTACCGATGCGCAAAAGAAAAAAAAAAATATCGCGTTCATTAAAGTTTTTAATATAATGTAAGGTTACAAGCAAATTTATTTCCGTATATCGTATGCTCGAGGTGAAGTTTTCACAATATTCCATTTTCTCACAATAAAGAACAGGACAATTCGCTGGATCTTATATAACGTGCGTTTAAAGCGTGAGCTTATATATTATAAATAATAAATAAAAGAACTATATTCAACGAACTAATTTTCATCGTATCTTGCGTACATAATCGTGTATACAAGAAAAATAATAATTACACTCGAGATACATACATAAACCTATAAATTAACCATTGTTTCGATCGTACACGTACCGTATTATTATAAATAAAAAATTTTTTTCACGGATTAAATCCAACCGTATCCAAAATCCGCGTAAACTTCATACCGCGAACAAGAGATATAACGGTCGCAAAAGTATTTTCTTTCGACGGTAGGATCAGCGCCGAGTTTACGGAAAAAAAAGAGGAGGAAGGAAGTATAGAGAGTCGAGGAAAATCCTACGTCTTCTTATTTTATTCGATCCTCGACTCGGTGGCCTCGATCTCGAATCCTCGAGCTTTAAAACGCACTCCCGGCTGTATACCAGAGGTTAAAGCTTTGGCAGTTGGTTCGGTACGCGGCATCGTTTGTCTTGTCCACCGTATGTCCTGATTTTTGTATGCAAGTATTGCGGCTGAGAGGTATGTGCGTGTGTGTGCGTGTGTGTGTGTGGGTGTTGCGGAGTTTCGCTTCTGTACTTTTTGGTTTTATGTGTACTTTGTACTTGGGAATTAAATGCTTTAATGAGAGATTATATCTTTATTTATTTATTTTTTGAGTTTTGGAAAAAAAAAAAAAAATAAATAAAATGTTTGAAAATGGTTCGATGTTTTTGTTGAATCATTTATATTATATTTTTGCAAAATTATGTTAATACTTTACTTAAAATAATAATATATCAATAATTTTGGCTTAATTTATTATCTAACCTAATAAATATAATAAAATCTACATTAAAGCATTTCCGCTCTAGGAACATACAAATCGTATCTATTTTTCGTAACGCTTCATCAAACTCAAAATTTTATTGTAAAGAAGATGCTTCATTTCCCATCCTTAGACAAGAAGACAGAAGTCGAGATGATTGAGTTTATCGCGAGGTACGCGGAATTTTTCAATTGTATTCGGCAATTTAGAGTGTATTTTTTCCACGTCGTTTAAAATTTCAGTCGAAGTTATTACATCAACTATATGTCGAGTAAATAAATGAGAATTTAAAAATACGTATTAAAATACGTACTCTAGGATCGGATAGCCAATCGTTAACGCTGCAATTAACGGATACTGGAACTTTTATATTTTCAAATTTGTAAGATGACGGTACGATGCTCGAATATTTTTTTAAATTTCCACTGAGGCCGTAATCGAATTTCCTAAAGTGTTTTGAAAATTTTTAATTGTTTATTTGGTTTATCGTCGATGAATGAAAGATTTGGTTTATGATTGTTCATCTATTAAATAAGGTTTCGTTTATACTTGTAATATGCGCTTCGTAAATTTTAAATATATTTGAATTTTTTTAACTTGTTTAGTGCTTGCTCCAGTTAGAAAGTGGGACAAAAACACCGGTAATAATTCCTGTGAATACAAATCATAAGACATTTAGTCAACATGTAAAAGTATCTAGTAATAGTATATCTACATAATCCTATCGAGTGATTTATTTATACGATTACCTTATAGATTTGTTCCTTATTTTAACCGCATATTAAAAATACAACATTCGTGCATGCGCGATGGAACATACTCGTTTTTTTACGAAACTTTCCGGTAAATTTTTTTAAAAATTCCGTCGTTGGAGTGAACTCGTGTTTACCGAACAATGCCATAAACGAGTGTAATGCGTTTGAAATTAGAAAAATTTATATAAAAATCGTCGATAGTTTGTGTTGAAATATAATATAATAAATGATAAAAAAATTTGACATCCAAGAACGACGTTATTTCCGCCAGAGTTCGAAATATCGAGCTGCTTATGTGCGAGAAATAAGCGACCGGTGCAAGAGAGAACATCATTTTTATAATACTTTTTCGTTGTACTTCAGACGTTCGCTCAGCATTACAAAGAACGCCGTACTGCCCTGACTCTATCCGAAGTACGTTATTTTTGTCGTTATCGGTAGTTTTTAAAATGTGATCCATCATTGCCGGTAAATCGTATATACCTATTTCGTGCCAGCTGAAAATGTAACCAATTAATAACACGACGATATATATTATTGATGAAAAAAAATTCTTGGCGATAATAAAATACTGAGATCTCAAAACTCCGGATCGTCGACAGTCATGTTGGTGTGTTTACGAGAGAATTTTTTACCCCTGAAATTACCCATCCAAACGTCGTAACCGTGGTCCGCGAGAATGAAACCTACATACGAAGAGCGAATTGAACTTTGGTTTATTCTTAATCGTGAAACGTATAAGATTAAACAAAACGGCGTGTAAAATTAAGTTAACGTTACCTAGTCCCCTTTTCGGGCCAATGATTACCCAATCCATGGAGCTGCAGAAGTAGTCCATGTTGAAAAAGCACCGCTGGCTTACCTTTAGGACTTGGATTCCTCTTGTTTCCCGTTATCCTGTGAATTTCAAGGATGTAACCGTCTCCCGTACTCATAAAGTGTCGTTCTACTTTATACTCATAGTAAGCTATCATCTCGACCTGAAAATTAATGCAAATTGAAAACGTATTATTAAAATGAATTATTTTACGATATTTTATTATTTATAGAAATTACCGGCTTAACTGATTAATTTACCTTCGACTCAAATGATTCGACGAGATTAAATTTTGTAATTTATATTTTATGGTTTCAATACATTAACGCTATCATTAAATCACGATAATTTACTCGCATGTTAAGATTATTTTTAATATCCAATTAATTAATCAATCTTGCACTAAATATAGATCATCTTTCAAATACCTAATTAAATTAAAGATCGTTAAATGTATACCAACCGAACTTAGTCAATCATTAACACTTGACACCTTGCATTCATATATAATACAAATTTTTCTAAAATTAAACGAAATTTCATTCATTAAAATGCCGAAATCAAAATTCCATTTCATGCGAATCCCTCGCATAACGCATATGTAACGCATAACTCACAACATTCATGCGAGCGTGCAGATGAGCATCGAGCGCCGCAAATCCATAATCCGTCGAATTAAATAGCTCAGGAAAATCAATTTCATATACACACATATCGATATCCGTAACATTCGACGAGACCCCGATAGCGAGTAACGCAATCGCGACGAGTAAAATCGGTAACTTATCCATTTTCGTGTTACGAAGCAACGGAATTGAACGAGCGATTGTTCGATGATCAACGATTCGTTATATAAAAACCCTGTGAGGCAAGTGACATATCAATACTATTGTGTACAGCGATAAAATCGCTATGTCTAGCATTGTAAGATTTTAAGAATCGCATTGTGTTGGATAACTTCTTGTTATTGGTCGAAATTTTGATTAGTAGTGTATGTTTGGCAATTATCAATGGCTCTTATTGACTTTATCGTTGACCTGTGTTTGTTGCTCCCGTATTTTTTCGCTCATCACCGTATGTCTTGATTTTGATGATTTTTAATGGTTGGATACATAATTTTGCTGATATCTAACGAACATTAATGTATTGTGAATTATTTCTTTTTTATTACCAAAACTTAAAAGGTGTCAAAATTACACATTTTAAAATATCAAATTCTTAAATTTTACACATTTTAGCAATTTAAAATTGCTCAATTTGTCAAAACCTTCATAAATTTTTAAAATCTGTCGAATTAATTAAATTTCAAGCGTTTGCAGGTGACGATAATAATTGATCTCTTTTAAAACTAATCACAGTAGTGTATAAGATAGATATTAATTTTTTAGTAATAAATCTTTATTTTTATTTACTATTCGATCGTGTATTCGTGCATCTTATTTTTTTCAATGTGTAAATTATTGTTCTTGGCTTACAGAAGTATGTTTTATGTTTTTTGTATCTAGTCGCGTAAGTAATTGCATTGGGTATGATAATCAGAGTACTCGTATAATTATTTATAATTTTTACCGATAGCTTATCAAGGTATATTTGATTTTATTTAATATAATGTTCACATTTGAGATTATAAATGTTTGAAAATTTAGCGTTTCAGTCATTATATTAATCAAAATCTCATTATAGTTTACATATGTTTAATAAAAAAAACAATTCTTAATTCGTTATTTCAAGTCAATGTTTTTGTATCGAGAAAAAATTGTAAAATCTGTGTAAAAAATACAAAGCCGAATTAAAAAATTGCAATGGATTAAGAAAGCTGTTTTATGCAAACATTTATAAACGATATTGTTTTTCAAAGAAAAGAAAAATTTTAAAAATTCGTAGTCAGTACATACACCCGGAGTTTTCCAGAAGATTATTCGATTTGAAGTAAAATATATACCCGCATATGAGCTTTTGTATTTCAATTCAATCAACATTTTCTTTTTCACGATGCGCTTGCATTTTTTGTCCGCGCTTTTTTTCCTTTGCTTACATGCATACGGTCACGCACAACCTGCATACGAATGCGCGCGAACGAAAAAACATCCGAACAGTAGATTTTTCAAGTAACTGCCGAGATGATTGAACAGAGTGCTTTTTTTTATAGGACGCGGATTCAACGACAGCGTAGTACACGTTTATGCGTACGCTTTAACATTCGTTTAAATTATTAGAGTTTGTGGATTTCGAAAAAAGCGATGTGATAAATATGTTTGGATTTGATTTTTTATGGCAAAAATTTTAACCGAATGCGAGTGTAAAATCAAAATGGTACGGAATAAATAAAAAGATTTTCTTTTCCCTAAAAAAAAAATTTTATATAATAAATTAATAAATTTCATTTAATACGATAGGTTTAAACAAATTCTAATTTTTAAAGGAAATTTTGTAAATTGTCGAACGAACTTGAAACATCATAACATTTATTTAAGAATTATGTACTTAACCTAAATTAATTGAAAAATTTTCAAGAAAATATTTTAAGTAGTCAAGATTTAATACTTTAACCAAAGAATTTTTCATAACTATAATTTTTTATTTTAAATATTTTGGATCGTTTTAATTGAAATTTAATTTATATATTATGTATGTAATGAAAATTACGTTAAATAAATTTTCAAGACCTAGAATCCAGAGTAATAAAAAAAAAAAAAAACCAAATTCATGTATTACAGCTGCGTAATATCCAGCAAGATCGTAAAAAAATTATTCGATCGCCCATAACGCGATTATATCTAAAAATCTTATGCATAAAAATTCGCACGCACTTATAAACAATCGTAACGATAAATTAAAAAGTTCATAATCCACGTTAAAAATATCCGCCGATTAGATCGACATTCCTACCGCGGAAAACTTGATCGCTCCTCTCTCTTTCTTTTTCACGCACAGCACAGGATCGAAAGATCTCGATGTATACAGCTGTAACGCTCTCTCGTAGCCAGACACTTATGAATTGTGCATGCGGCAATCGATATTTTATGCTTTAGCTCGCGGCTTCCTTTTCTTATGGCATAATCGAGTTCGATGGAGTTCGTTTAGATGGTAATGACGTTTGATGCTCTCGCTGCGCGAATGAATCGCGGCAACTCACGTTTTATCAAACCCGGTAAGAGTTTTATTTTTTTTTATTTTTTTTATTTTTGCCAAAAGAACGAAATTCCATGCACGCGCATTGAGTTTTGCAAGTATTACGTAAACATGACAAAAGTTGTAAGACATCCTCGACTCGATGACGCGTGTATACAATTGTAATGTATCGGTTGATGTTTAGGTTTTGATGAGAAAGCACGAACGTTGGATGTTATCTTTTTTTCTTCATCTTCTTTTATAATGTTCAATGATTTATTCGAGCGTTGGTTAAGCTACTTTTTATTTCAAGTTATGTATTCATTTTTTTAGAATAATTAATTAATACGCATAATAAAAAGAATATTATCTACTAACGCACGACTAAAAAAGTAACTTCGCTTAAGCAGTATCGGAAAAAAGCCAAGCTCATCTTTTTAAATCCCGTGAAAAAAAAGTCCCGAGTCATTAGAAAAAGTGCCCGATTAGCATAACTAGAAAGGAAACACAAGCGTAAAGAAAAAGAAAAAAAAAACTAATTAACATAATCGAAATTTTTTTTTACTTCGTTTCCACCAAACATTACAGTAACTCATATGTATTCTTCTAGCATCAACGATTTCTTTAAACTTTACGGGTTTTAATTTTTTAAACGTAATATAATAACATAATGCGCGTAAGTCGTAATTAAAATCATTAAAAATTGTACTGTACACAATTAATCAGCTGCCATCGTCGTCATGGTCGTCACTGTGAAATTTCTCCTCTATCTCCTGTTGAATTATCTAGAATACAGAGGTATACACGCTCGCTTTGAACGCAGAATAATCATCTCGTCCTAATAATCATGTGAAATTGGAGGTTACATAATTGTAGCATACATATATATATATATATATATATATATATAAAATAATATACATACATTTTCAGCTTAAGTCTTGATGTGCGCGTGTACGCACGTGTATATGCGTGTACGTTTAAACTGGACCGCGTAAACGACATGTATATAATGCGTATCGAAAATGTCGCGCATACATTAAATCAAAAATGTTTAAATCGTCGATAGTTTTTAAATGACGTTAACGTTTTGAAGTTCTCGTAAACATGTTTTGAAAAATTTGTTAATTTTTTAACGGATGAATAAAGGAGCGTCCGAAATTTTAAATATTTATTTTTCATTACATCGATCGAATTCTTAAATTAATCTATTGCTGTAGTAATAATTATATTGGTAACTTAAATGTTTGAAGAGAATTTGATTTCGCTTGTGTAGAATTGTATTAAATTATACTCTCTTCCCCTCTCTCTCTCTCTCTCTCTCTCTCTCTTGCTATGCTGTTGTTGTGCTATCTATTGCATTACTATAAACTATGTATTATATAATATTTTACAGGATTGAATCTGATGCATTGTGTTATGGAAAATAATAAATGTTTTTATGAATGTTATAAAGTTTATACGAAACAATTAAAGTTCACTCAAGTATAAAAGCGAATCTAAAATATTAAATATTAAAATTTGTAGTGCTTTTACATTCGTTGAATAATTTACTAGTCCGAATGTATTGTTTACTTTAATCGCAATAGATACACTTAAAATGGAATGTAAAATTAAAAAAATATTGAATATTTTTATCGTTTAAATTTAAAAAGCCATTTACTCATAACTCGTTTTCTATAGGAAATATCGCAATTTTGCAAATCAAGAATCCTTTTAAACACGCAGACGAAACTTTTACCGCACTCGACACTCGAGCGAGAAAGTCACTCGAGTACGTTTATAAATTAATTTGCAGCCTGCGATCAGACTACTCAAACGACTTCGGTGTAACTCGTGGAAGCCGGTCTTCGCGGATGCTTTTACCTCTTCTTTTTTTTTATTACAGACGAAAGGAAATAGGAGGCGCGATCGTGATGTAGAGTAACGGAAAATCGTGTAATGATCGATCGAAAAATATACCTTTGGGATAATTTTGTAGTCTGTAGGTTTAAAAATGTATTTTTTTTTTTGTAAAATTTGTCCTGTTTTATTCTACAATTTTATCAATGTAAGTAACTAGATTGAATAATTCATTGCAATCTATATATAGTGTTATTTGGTAAATCTTGTAACTAAAATAAGTAGATATGTACAATGTATGGTAAGGCAAACGTCACAGATTTACCTACCTAAGTATCTAATTAATTAAGCGCTTAATCAAGTACGTAATATACACAATGCATTGTATACAAACTTATGATACACTTTCAATTAATAAATTACAACGCTTATTGTTTATTTGTAAGAAAACAATGTTGTTTATAAAATAAACATTTTGTCGAATCTTGGATAACTTATTGTTGCATTACAAAAAAAATGTAAAACTAATTTAACAAGTTTTACATATTTTTTTACATAATTTACTTTTAAAACTTTCATCTTCATTATTACGAAACAGAATATTAGTCTTTTCGTTTAAGAGAAAAGAAAAAGAAACTCCAGCGCGTTTATTAGAATTCATTTAAGCACTTAAAAATGAAATACATCACTTTCCATACATATATTATAAATGCTGCCGTTTTAATATCGAGTCGAAGAACTACACAAAAAAGCCAAATCGTGAACTTTCTATAAACGAATCAAAAGGACGTTTACAATAAAATAAAGTGCGTTCGTACGCCATATTTAAAAAATATTCGAAATACTTTCGTAGTGCGGTTGATTAAAAAAAAGATTTAAGAAAATTAAAAGAAAGTTTTCTCTTTGCTATAATAAAAATTAAGGTATATAAAAATGTTGATTGAATTTTACAGCTCCTCGTGTGAAAGTTAATAATGTTAAGCGTCAGTTTTTGAATATAATAAAACGACTTTAATTTATGTTCACGTGCATTGTGTTACGTAAAAATTTATTAAAATTAAAAATAAATCATTCAAGATTTTGTTGGATTATTAATAAGAATTTTTTTACACTGTTATTTAAAATTAACTGTTAATTATTTTTTTATAACTGCGCATTACAAAGAACAAATTTTTTTTACAGTTTTTGCAATTTAACAAAAAATATAAATAATGCAACATTATTTATATTATAAAATAAGCGTATAATTTAATTTAAACTGCATTTATGGCGCAAAGACAGAATGTCTAATTTTTTTTTCCCTAGAAATTTTCTTTATAAACCATTTAAGAAAATAAAAAAAAAAGTCTCACCAATACCTTCACTAACTCGTAATAAAAGTACACTTTCTAATTAAACGCATACTTCACGAATAATCGGTTTATGCATAATTATTTAGTTTCTTTGCCCGATTGCTAAGAAAAATAAAGAATCAAATTCTTTGACATATCCATCGTGTGCCTGTTGTAAAATAACGATATCGCAAGCGTACGATAATAAATCGACAGCCGGAGAGTCGACAAGTTTATCGTAGCGGTCGCTTAATTCAAACGTTGGCGATGCCGTGGATTTTGTTTTTTTTTTTTTTTTTTTTGTTTCTTGTTTTTTTTTCGTCAATTAAACGCGCGCCCGATGCCTAAGAGGATCGAGAAAAATAGAAGCAAAGCTGCAGAAGAAGAAGAAGAAGAAAATAAGGGCCGAGACGCGGCCGACGTTCTAACGATAAGGTCCGTTACGCACTCGTGTATACATACATTCGTTTTGTATAATACGCGGCTGTCGCGCGGCACACGAACGACGATCTTTTAACGAGAGAAGACAGACAGAGAGAAAGAGAAAGAGAGAGAGAGAGAGAGAGAAAAAGATAGCCTTGCAAATTGACTAGAATGTCGGAACGAGCATTGCGCTCGACTTTTTAAGGACGCGAATTTTCCTCGTGTATTGTGGATTTGTGCTGAATTGGGAGAGAAATAGTTTCGGTTTGTTTTGCCGCGTTAAGTGGGGTATAAGAATTGGAAATCGTTGCTTTTGATGCTTCAATTTTACGGGTATACGTATTTGTCAAATTTCGTTTTTGGAATTTCAATGGATTGTAAAAAAAAAAAAAAATTATTTATAAGGATGTATTTTTAATAAATAATATACATATGATTTCAATTTTAAATTTGCACAATATTAAGATATTTAAAATTAATATTAATTCTTTTTAAAATACTCATACAATAATGTCTAAATTTTTTTCTTGCCAATAATACAAAAATTTTGTAATGCGCAGTAAATAAGATAACCTAATAATATTTTTAAATATTAGCCATACATAAATTCTTTAAAATTTAATGAATTCAAAAAATAATTTTGAAATCTAAGTTTAAATCTTTTTTTTTGACATAATGCTAAGAAAAAAAAGCCTTAATAGTCGTAAAATTTTTTATGATTCTTATCCTTTACTTTTACAAATATTAACTGTCATTATTCAATAATATTTTTTCCGCAGTATAACGATTAAGTCCACGCTTAAGAAGATGAAATTTCGGAGCTTAAAAGGATGAATTTAGGATTTTTAATTAAAATTTGAGTTTAAATTATCATACCTAAAGCGCTAGAAATAAATGTTAATTACTCGACCGACATAAAAATCTTATAAAATAATTTTTATAAGTATTGTTGAAATAATTCTTCAAATAAAAAACAAGTAAGTATTTAACAATATTTAGTGAAACGTTAGAATAATAAAAATTAAATTTCAATAAATGAATTTCATGGATTATAATTTTGATCCTTCGTTTTTCCAAATATGAATAATAATCGTCGAGTAATATTTTATCCGGTACAACGATTATTATATCAAAAGCGCTGGAAATAAATATTAATCACTCGACTAAAATGAAAACCTTTGCAAAAAAGGAAAAAAAGAAATGTCTCTTTCATTTCATGCACCTCGAGTTCATAAAGTCGAGGTTTTCGCATATATTTTTTCCTAGCGCGTTACTATCCAACCGAAGGTTTTCTTCACTTTCAGCCTTACGTTTTAAGAACGTCGCGAGTCCTCGTTTTTCACATTGATCTGAATAATGGCTTATCCCACTCACAGAATCTTCGCATTTGGGAATGCAAAATGTCATCCCGGAGAAGAAGAACCGGTAAAGAAATAGCTAGCGTCGGCTCATAAATCCGTAACAATGCCAAGCGCCGACGAATTTAATGCCCGCGATCCGTCGCAAAATCTTTATTGATGACCCCGAACGTTCTCACTGTCTCTTTCTCTCTCCCATTTCTGTCCGAAATTATACCAACGCCCTTGGCCCTTACTCTGTTACGATATAACTCAAACTAACTCAAAATTAGCACGATTGCGTATAAGCGTATGAGTTATGTTGGATTTCGTATTTTTCTTTTTTTCAGGATTTTGTAGGTTAATAAATGCTTGACACATATGTTGCAAATAATTTTTGTAGATATTCTTGTACAGATTTTGTATATAATATGTTGCATCGATTATTTTTTCTGTTACGAATAAACTTGTGCTTTATTTTTGAAGCAAGGCTGGTTAATTTCAGATTAAATAGGAATTAAATTTAGCCCCGAGTGGTTAGCATTTGATGAAAAAGAATAAACAAAATCAAGTGCCGATAGTCGTGAATGAAACTTTTTTATTAATCATTCTTTTTTATAAAGAACTTTACATTTTTGTAAAAATTAAATATTAGCAATTGTGGAATGAAATGTTAAAAGCGAGTTCCAAAAGAAATAATTTTTTGAAGTTTCTGTCTTATAATCATTGTTGCATTACTCTACAGTGGATTGAAGTACACGAACGCATTAAATTTAATGTTTGAATATCTATACAAACATTCATTCATTAACAATCTATAAAATTCATTTATTGAAATTTCATTGCTATCAATCAAATGATTAACCAAACATTATAAAATACTTATTCGCTTTTTATTCAAACAATCACTTTAACGCTACCTATAAAAATTATTTTCCATCGTCATTTTATTAACCAGCTGCTGCTTCTTCTTTCCTCAATCGCGCCGAGAAAATTGCTAATCGAGCTCGTTCTCTCCCTTCTGCAATAAGATGCTAATCAAGCGAGTATTATCCGGATAAGCGATTAGCTTACAGACGACGGCCGACTAGCGACGAAATTGGTTGCAGTTATACAGCTCGTAGAAGAAAGAGAAAGATAGAGAGAGAGAGAGAGAGAGAGAGAGAGAGAGAAGGTCTTCTACGCCTTCTCATTATTATCCTTTTATCCTCGTACCTTGTCATCCGGCTTGCTTACACGTTTGCGCGAGCTTTTCAACTCGAGGGCCCTTTGTTTTTTCTAGAGCCTCTATATCCCTCTCGTGTCCGATTTTCTCTTTTGCTCTACCTCGAGTTGATTCGTTCTCGAGCTTTTGAAATTTATTGGGAAAAAGTGGTGGCTGCAGATACTCGGCATTTATCTTTGCCATTTTCTTTTTGTCTGTAGATGTTGTTGTATACGTTTTGCATACGAGTCATTAAATATAGGAATCATAATTATGAGAGTTTTCGAGTTATAGATCGTTAAATGCGCATCCCGCGTTAGAAAAATACATCGGTGTCGGTAAAATTTAACGAAATACTTTTTGTTTTAGTTTGGAAACAATACAAAAGAAAATAAATAATGAAATTTATTAATTTTAATAAAAGTTCTTTGTTTTATATAAGTTTTTTAATTTGTTTATGAAATTATAATTTATCGTCTAAAATCAATATTTTAAATAGTCGATATTTATATAACTATGCAGAAGCAAAATAAATTTCATTTACCCCGCACGCGAAACTAACCATTTCATCTTTCTCTCCCTCACTTTTCCTACTTCGCCAATCTGGTAAGACCAGAACGTGAACCTTTTGGATTCTACACATACCCGTACAACATATTTCGATAACAGCAGCCACTCCGAGCTGCAAGCTGTTACCGAGCCACGGATGGATTTTGTCAGGAGACAGAATACGAGTGAGAGACAGAGAGAGAGAGAGAGAGAGAGAGAGGGGAAAATACAAGGTGTAACCGTACGCAGAAGATAGTAGAACACGTGGTAAATTTGATCAGCAGCATCTGGAAGTTGAAGCAAAGTCGCAAGGACTAGATGCCCGGCTAGCCGATCAACCAGTCCATCTTGTTGGCCTGTCTTCTCTCCCTTCCACTCGCGCGACCCACTTGGAAATTCCCGCTCGATCTCGTTGCGAGCGCTGAAATACTAATTAACTTTCGTTGTACGTGTGCGTTTGTGTATGTATGCCGACGCGACATCGTGGTAATTGCTTGTTTTCTTTTACGACCAAACGGTTTACACGCGTACGAAATAACCTAGTTATCGGAAAGGTATAGATAAGAGAGAGAGAGAGAGAGAGAGAAAAGACGAGCAATGAAATAATGTCGATTGTTCAATTGAGGTGGATCTTTAATTACGAGCGCGACGCTCGCGTAATATCAGAGAATTACATGCTCTCGAGTTCTGTGTATGTACATATTATGCGTATATGAATGATTCTGCAAATGTTTTTAATTCGGCGATTATGCAGATTAAATTTTGCGAAGTATTTTATCATTTATTTAATACCTTATAAAAATTGAAAGATTTCATTGATGTGCTATTGTCGAAATAATTTTGATTAACATTGATAATTATTTTTGTAACGATAAATTTATTTTCCAATTTGAAATTTTGATTTTTATCAAATAAATTTATTAGCAATTATATTGGGAGAAAAATTTATGTATCATTAAACAATGTTTTCTCACTTTCTTCATGTAATGAAAGGTATAACAAAATGTACAATAATGATGATGATAATGAAACGTAATGTACTGTAAAATATTATTGTAGCTTTCATTTCTTAAAACTCATTTTAAAAACGTTATTATAATTTTTAATTTTTCATATTAATATGTAAACCCAATTTGTAAAGTTTAATCTATGTTATTATAATTTTATAATAAGTGTAAATAGATTCTTTAAAAATAATGATATTTTTTGGGAAAAGACAATATTGAATATTAGAACGCTGATGAAAAATTTTGCACAACTGTAAATTAATATAGGTTGCTACATTTTTTTTCTTTTTGAAAGCTCGTTTAGTTTACAGAAAAATGTAAAAAAAATTTTTTGGAAAAATTTTATTTTGGTGCAAATCGCAAGCATTGAATGTACATTTTTGAAAAATTCTTTACTATTTTAAAATTTTAAGCCATAAAAAACTATATTTCGTCCAATAATGGAAAATATAATAACACAATATTCAAAAGTAAAACAATAAAAATGTAAAAATATCGCCAAATTGTTAAATAAAGTAAAAAATAATTAATCATTCGAAATCAAATTTTTAATTATTAAAAAGGTATTTTATATTATTGATTTAATTATTTATGCAAAAAAGTTTCATTAATTTTATTTAAATTAAATATCACATAGTGCAATACAAATTTTAATTTGAAAATAAAAAATTTTGATTGACATTATTTAAATAAATCAATAAATTTTCCGTAAAAAAATATTAAAAAAATATAGACGTGTCAAATAAAAGAACAGTAAGGATCCACTTCGTTTGATAGCACCGCACTCAAAAGATTTAGTCGACTCGTGCAGGCGTATACAATTCATTTTGCGTCTACTTAGGATTTCTGATGTTCTATCTCACCAAAAAATACACGTATATATATATATATATATATATATATATATATATATATATATATATATATATATATATATACACCCAAAGATCTCTTTAACTTTACCGTTAAATAAGTAAAAAATTAAGCCACGATACGGCAGTACGTATTCGAGGGCGAAATTCGTTCGCAAAAAATACACGCTTACCGTTGGGAGGTCAAATCCTACCCAAGAAAAATCCCACGGTGGTAAAACGTATCGTTTTCTCAGATTGATTTCGTTCAATCTCTCTCTCTCTCTCTCTCTCTTTCTCTCTATTTTCGTTTTTATACACGCACGTATACACTGTACCTACATTGCGCGTGCACGCGGTCGATCTTGCAACGGTGATCTCCTCGTCGTTCGAGAAAATGAAGAAAAGATAAGGTGAGACGAATTGTCGAGGCTAGAGATGAGGGCATAATGAAGAAAACGAAACGCGAGAAAAACCGTGGCTGCGGTGCAGGTCAAGAAGAGCGAGAAGAAAAATGAAGGTCTGTGATGAGAAAACTAAAGAAGTACTGCACTATGAGGGAGATAGTGCCGTGATTTTTATTGAGAATGATTAAGTTCTTAGTTTATACGGTAGATGTTTATGGAACGCTGAATTTTGTTTTTTGGTTTTGTAAATGATCTTTACTGCAATTTACAGGATATATTACTCGAGATTAAGATGAAAAATTGAGCGTATCACTTCTATCGAATATATTGGAGGAAAATATGTAACGAAAAAACAGAAAAACAATGCGGATAGTAATTATAAGTTTGATAAACCCAATATGTATGTATATTGGTGAATTTTTTCGTTTTGATCACATTTTTGTATCGATACTCAGTTTAGTTTTTGAAGCAATAAAACAACTCCAAACTTCTCAATTTAAAGCAATAAAAATTTATTGAATTACTACTCAACGACGTTATTTCAAAAACTATTTTTCTTCCGATCAATCGGTAAATAAAAGCTGTTATTTTACACCTATTACTTATATAATATCTACATTCACATAAGATACAATGAATTCTACGTCTTTGCCAATTTATCCATAATTTCGAGCTCATCCGTACAATCGTCGAGCACATATATACCACCTTCGCAAAACAGACGAAGATAAGTGAAAGTGTATATAGGGTTGTGGTGAAACAAAAGCAAACGCGAGTGAAAGAGAGAAAGAGAGAGAAAAAGAGAGCGAGAGAGAGAGAGAGAGAGAGAGAGAAAGTCGTATATAAGAGCGCGAGAAAATATACGCATGTATGGGAATGAAAGCTCGAGAATAAAGAGAGAAAGAGGATAAAAATAAATCTACCGAGGTACGTATGCTTATCATGAAGCTCGTAATGCCGACGGCCTCCTTCCGACACGAATCTCCACTTCGCTAACCCCCGCGACGTGATCGCGTACGCTTACACACACGCGTACGCTTGCGAAGCATTTTACCGCAGCGATTTTCATTTCTTTTTTTATTATTTTTTTTTGTCCTTTTCCGTTGGTTTTTTTTTTTTTGTACCGTACAGCTTTTGTTTATCGCTGCTCACGTGGTACGTATTTATCGTTTGATTGATGCTAATGCATCTTTCTTCTTTAACATTTTTTTTTTCTCGTTTTTTGTGAGTTGATGAAGAGCGTGAAAGTGAGCTGGAATTTGTTTTTTGTTTTCGTTCGAACGATTACGTAGACGGATTTATTCGTTGAGAACATTGATAAAAGAGACTTTGGTTACGATGCGTTTGATTTATTTGGATTAAAAAACATTTTTATGATTCATAGATGTTGTGGTCATTGACATTAAAAGGCTTTTCATTCAAAAGAATCTAATTTTTACAAAAATTTTATATCAATAATCACCTTAATTTTTTAAAACTTTTTACAATTGTTTCGAAAACGAAGTCTAGCCATGCCCAACATTTATCTACTTATGTACATAAATGAGAAAGTATTCTTTATATAATATTTGAAGTTTCAAAGCATCGTTTTTGCTGAATTGTGATTAATGATTATTGAGCAAAAATTCGCTAACGACATATTACTTTATTTATAATTTAACAAATTTTATGAAACTTATAAAAGTTCGTACGTATAAACTGTGAATTTATTAATTAAAAGTGTTAACAGAACATTAATAAAGAAATTCCCTTTCATTGTAGAACAATAATTTCACCTAGACAGCTGATAATTTTTTAATTCGACTGATAATAAAAAAAAAAAATAAATAATAAAAAATTACTCAAGACTGCATTTGATTTTCTCAACTAACGCGCATGAATCCGAGACGAGTTTTACCAGTCGCAGGGCACGCGACTGTTTGCATGAATCTTCGTTTTTCTCTCTCACTCTCTCTTTCTTTTTCTCGACTTCTGGAATTCGGCGCGAGGATGTATACATAAAGGACGCAGAAGCCGTATACGCACGTGCTACGTCGGCTTTACATGGACGTTTGCTCTTTCCTTCTCTCTATCTCTGTCTCTTTCTTTCTTCTTTCGTCTTTTACATTCGTGTATGTATCATATGTGTTTACATTTATACACGAGAGAATACATGACGCGACTCTGCTTTGACTTCACTTGTCTATTTCTCTTGCGCGCGCCGCACTTTATTTACTCACGTCTCTCTCTCTCTCTCTCTCTCTTTGCCTCTTGGTCTCGCGAGTGCACGTATAGAGAAGAGAAGAAAAATGACGACGACAATAATGATAATGTCTGCAATTTTTCGCTTTGGTGGTATGATTTTTTGTCATTTTATTTAGAATGCAAGTTAAGATATAATCGTCGCCAATAGTTATTGCTTTTTGAATTTTTTACAACGAAACTCCCATTTTTCCAAATATTAATATTTTTTGTTTAAATATTTTTTTTTTCGTTCTTAATATTCTGTGAATAATTAGTAGCCTTAATATTACAAAATAATAAACTGTAAAGTAAAATTCAACAAATATAAAATGGAGATAAAAAGGTAAGTAAATAAAATCGTTTATAATAAAAATGTTATACTTTTTAATTAAGTTTGTACGACAACAAAGCTTAAATTACTAAATAATGCAGATAAAATGACGTTGCTAATATAGTTATCTTCAAAAGAAGTGTAAAACCAAAAAAAAATTTTCTTATCTGCTTGCAAATCTTGATTTTTTCTTTTCATCAAAAACTCGAATGTATAATTTTATCTTAGACTAATTAGGTTTTCGGTTAATTGAAAATGCGCATTTACGCTATAAAATATATCTTTTGAAACGAATTCAATTAATAATAAATACGTTGATCTCGTATTTTTCACTTTTTCAATGTCCGAGTGAACCATCCGAGTGAATATTCCGATTTTTCTTTTAGTTTTTTAGACTTCTAATACAATCTAAAGTCAACGAGTAAGAAAACAAGAGGTGGAATATCTCCAAGTGTCTATCTAAAAGTCAAAGGCCCAAAGCGTGAAAGGTATAAAAATCCACGGGAGATAAAGATAACTGAAAGATACGAGTAGAACGAGAAAGAGAGAGGCGGGGATATTTGTAAAATGTAAAAGGAGAGGGGAAATGAGAAGAAGGTCGAGTGCACTCGGTGTACAATCGATTTGGTTAGACGAATCTCACATTGAATTCCGCCGCAGTTACAAAGCGAGGAAATTGCGTAATTTCCGCTTTTCTTGCGCGACGTAACGTTCTCTCTCTCTCTCTCTCTCTCTATCTCTTCTATCGTCTTATCCCTCTTTCTCTTTTTATCTTTCTTTTATATACAATCTTCGGGAGATGAGTGGCAGTCGCGTTAAAATTCGCCAGCTTATACCAGCTCCGCATGCGAGGTGCGTGTCGTTGCACACGTCTAAGGCACACTCCACCGCTGTCCAACTCAACTTGCGAGATAATAGGGATAATACCTTTCTTTTTTTTACTTTTGCTCATCGACATTTTTTTTTTCTTTTTTTTTCTTTTTAATAGAGTTCAAAGCGGTTGTAATGCGCCTATTTGGTTTAAAGATTGAATTTCTCGATAATTTAAATAATCCTAATTTTTATAGTTTAGAGTTTTAGATTCAGGCATTCAATAAATAATATATAAATAAACTTGAATTAAAAATAGTCCAAACAATTAGCAATGCGTTAATAACCGTTGTCATTCATCCAATCTTTGATATTAAAATGTTACACATAACGAACTACGAAAAATTTTCGTTCATCAAAAGAAAAAAAAGAAAAACTATGTACACCATCAACACACAAATACTACACCATATAATAAACTTTACTTCAATTTTATTTCTACTTTACCAATCGTTGAACGTATAAATCCATCGTAAAGATAATAGAAGAATTGAAAAAAAAAAAAAAAAAAAATTTTTTTTTTTTTTCTTTTTTACCTTCGCGCCTTCGTCGACGTCGCTTACAAGCATCGCGCGTTTCGATAAAAAGGGAAGCTTCTATAGCATACAGTCCATTTCCTGAATGAAAAGACTCAAGCGACCGTCTTTATAAATATGTATGCATATATGTATATATACTTATGTATATACATATCGGTGTATAAAATTACGAGCTTTTTCATAAACCCAGATATCGTGTACGCACTCGTAAAACAACTCTCAACTCTAGTACACCCATACAGAAACGTATTGACAATCGTTACCATGAGAAACTACATCGAAATAAACAAATTCTGCGACTCGTTTGCGCGATGGTATTAAATTTATGTTGCTACGTCGTTTATTTTGTGTACACTTTATACGTGTGTCCATAAGTTTATGCGTGTGCATGTACGTATGCATAGGGTATGTAATAAAGTAGGAAAGTATTATAATGCAAATTTATTGGTGATATCAATTTATTACATTGGAAAAATAAATGATAAAAGGAGTTTAAGGTACGGAATACATTTTAAAAATATAATATATATTATTAAAAGCAAAGTGTTATTTGATAAAATGCATTAATTTATACAGAAAAATTTACAAAGTTGTGCGCAGTATACGTTGTAACGTATAGCAATAATAATATATTTTAAATAAAACTCAATGGGATTTAAAATAAATAATTAATAGTTGCATTTTCGTAATATTTATTCGATATTCATTTAAATATCGTTTTTATTCCAATTCCATAAAATTATTATTTTTTTGTTTTTAAAGATAGCGATTGAAAAATATTTTCCGTCATTATTAAATATCACTAATTGATTTTGGATTAGGAATCATAATTTTATATGATTTTCATTGACTTCATAAAATGTTATTTAAGGCTTTCATATTTTATCGTTTTATAGAACATAAAATATGACGAAAATATTATAGCTTAGCTAAAGAAATTGCTTCTGAATAAAAAAAGAAATAAAAATTGTTGGATCACTATTATTTTATTAAAACATTTAATATTCGTATTTCGCAAAATAGATATTATAAAGAAAATTCAATTTCAAGATGTCAAATTTTTTTTTACAAAGGCAAGCATTTCAATATTTTTTAATTGATTGCAGTAATCAATTTTAAAATTAATCTAAAAATAATTTTGAAGCTTAATTGATTAAGTGCGCGCCTTAAAAATATATATTGAAATGTATAAATAAATAAGTTTAAATAAATACGTAGGTAAAATTATTATTGAACAGATTTTATCGAACGTTTTAAATATTTTACATTCTTATTTTTATATTCCTGTAATTTTTAAAATTCGCAATAGTAAAATCAATAACTCTATATAATATATAGTCGATAATATATTTCCCACAATGTCTGTAACATCAAGTCGAAAAAAAAAGAAAAAGAAAAAAACAAGCACGAGAAAAAACGTTACACACATGCCGATGGGTTAGCGCATCGAATAGCTCGACGAGAATAAAAAAAAAGAGCAGCCGACGAATTTTCATTAGTCGCCAATGAAGCGCGTCATTGGTTATTCCATCGTCTCATTGGTGTTTTTTTCGCCGGAAAAAAAAAATATTTCGCTGGTAAGTTTTAGCGAAATGAAAAAAAAAAAAAAAAAAAAAATGAAGAGAAGGCGGGAGACATTCGATCGTTGATAATGGAATGTATACGTACGCGATACTTTAAATGCACAAACGCGTGTAGATTTAAATAAATTGTAAATCAGAAAGCGATATTACGCACTAGATGACAAAAAAAAAAAAAAAAAAAAAAACCAACTCGAAACACGATTCCTTTATCTTGCGGTCGCGCGCAAACATTTTTTGTGGCATGCGCGTTTATTTCTTTAAACTGGCAAACATTGCGCACAAAAAAGAATTTAATTTTCAAATCCACAAGGCAATTTTTTTTACCTTTACTTTTTCGTCCTTTGTCTCGTATAATTAAACTGTCCACTAGAAAGCTCGTGTACTTTGTTTCTATCGCCTTCCTTTCCCTCTTTTACTCTCTCTCTCTCTCTCTCTCTCTCTTTATTCTCTCACACAAACGAGTTAATTACCCAAATGTTTATTATTGGAAATTTCGGAATTAATACGCGGCTGAACATATATAGATGTATTTGCTGGATTCGTTCGCTTTTGTGGAAACTGACGTCGACAACGGCGTCGACAACGGACTTGTAACATTGACGCGAAAGCTTCAATTTCCGAGGCAAATGTGTCGATAAGGATTTCAAATGTAAATGAAAAATGCGGTTTTGAAAACAGTATATTTTAGATGCTCAATTTTTCTTTCTCTTTCCCTTTTAAGCGATAACTTATTTATACTGACGTTTTTCGATATTTCGAAGATTTACAAGAATTAGATTTGAGACATTTGCGATGTTTAAAATTTTGTAATACTCTTTCTGTCTTTTTTCAAAATCAGATATGGAAAGCTTTAAAAGAGATGGAGAAAGAGAGAGAGAGAGAGAGTGAGATAGAGGTATACATTGAAAGTAAAACGTGGTTCGATTTTTATATATTTTTACAGCTAAAAATTCAATAATACAAAGGGGTCGCATGAATAAGCTTAATTTTTGACATTTGGTTTATCGAATTTTTACATTTTATTATAAAAATTTAAAATATTCCAACATTTATAAATCATAAATTTTACATTTATGAATATTATTTTAATAACTGACGCATAAAGTATTTTTAATTCAGTTTCAGCAAACACGATACATTGAATGAAAACAACGCATACATACAATTTCATTTTTGAATTAAAATTGTTGAATAATATAAAAAAAAAAATAAATTATAAAAAATCAACATTTTTAATAGATTTTTCGATATTCTTATTTTCAAAACATTTTATCTTTTTTCTTAATTTTATTTAAAATAATTGTTTTATTTTTTCATTAATTTAATATATTCCGCAAATATAGTTTTTCTTCTAATTGTTTTAATAAGATAAGAAAAGGGAAAAAGAAACCGTAAAATAAGAATTCTCTTAACTCATCGCTAATTCAAAACGCACTCCCATAGATAACATCGGTGCAGTCTTCGCTCTCATACAGGAAATTACGTAAATTTAGAATCTTAACCGGGGAAAAAGAAACGATAAATGTTACGTCCGTTAAGCGGAAAAGCTCCACGGAGAGTTTGCAAATGCAAAAAGAATGAGGAAGCCAAAGGGGCGAAAGAAGAAAGAGAAAGAGGGAAAGACAGTAGCGAGGGAGTAAGAAAAATAATAAATCGACTATCGACTGCCACTGCTATCACCTTTCTTTTTTTCTTTCTTCCTACTCCTACTTTGATCGTTTAGCGATCGCAAGCGCTCGGCCGATACTTACATAAGAGAATCGCTTTGTCACGGCGACAGTAATTGCGAGAATCTATGGAATGCGATGATTCGTGAGAAATAGTGAGTTTTTTTCGCAAACGATTTCGAAGGACAGTTGAGAGATAAAGAAAGAAAGATGGAATATCGAAAAAATTCAAATGGAAAAAGATGAACGAAGAATGCAGATAAAGAGAGCGAGAGAGAGAGAGAGAGAGAGAGAGCATCAGAGATGGCAAAAGACTAAAGATAATGGTTTCAAGAGTAAAAAAAAAAAAGATAAGTATCGTTGTTGATAAAAAAAATTAATATTAAATTGGATCGTACACTTTTGTCACTATGTGTGTTGATTTATATCGAGAATTACTTAATCACGTTCGAGTAAAAATGTTTTTTTACATAATTTAATGTTAATTAATTTGTGTAATGTTATATTATTTAACATCATTGATTTAATATTCGTGTGATTTTATAAAATTAAATGTTCCTAAATTATCGAGAATTAAATTTGTAAATAAATGTTTAAATCATCAGTATTTTTAATTATCTTTCTATTGTGTATTTAAAATTTATTGTTTAATTTATTTTTTTTTTTTATTTTTTTATGTTATTATTTAAATTTTTATTATTAGTATTATTTTTATTTTATTTTATTTTATTTTATTTATTTATGTATTATTATTTTATTTTAAAATTTTTCATTATTATTCAAAATTATAATTGAATATTCAGTTAAATTTATATCTCTACTGAAAATTATTTTGTTATTAATCGAGTCGTAACATTCGGTTTGGAAGTCAAGCAAATCGATTTATTTGTAAACAATAAACACAACGAACGAGCTCGGGCAAGGTTATTTCTTAGAAAGAGAGCAAAACTATTGTACGTGAGAACAAGGGCCCGTGAAATATAAATAAGAGGTGCGCATTCTCGAGGCTCTCAGTTTTCGCGAGCTATTCTTGTAAAAGTATCTGCACTGGACTTTCGGAGGATTTTTCGAACAACGGGAGGCGATCGATATCGGCCTGACTTCGACCGTTTAACCGACTCAAGCTGTTGTTGCTGAAATTATTTGTAAGCTGAACTCATCTGGATCTGAACATCTTGGGCAATTTCCACATGGCGCCGTCTTATTGAATGCAGGTTTGAACTTTTATTTTCTATTCTTTGTGTTTCATTTGCGGGAGCTTCTTGTTTTCTTCATTTGTTATTTCTAGACAATTATATTATTATTTCTTTAATATGTTCATTTATTCTAATAGTTGTTTTTTTTTTAAATTAAAAATAATGGTCATCGTATTTAATTATATCTAGTTATTTATTATTTTTTTCCATAAACATCAGTAAAATAAAATATTTTTTTCACACTAACTAAAAATTTAATTTATTATTAATATATTATTTTTTATCAAAAATTATTTATTAACAATGGTAATGAAATAAATCTCTTAAGAAAATTGATTATTCAAATAATTATTAAATTATTGAATATTAGAATAAAGTTAAGTAATAATATATTTTAAATACTAATAGTTATAAAAAGAAATACTTATTTATATTTTGTACTAATTATCGGTTATTATTATTATAAAACAAAGATTTTGTTTAAACAAAGTTGTTTTAAAATCATAAAATTTATATTGTTGCGTAAATTCTAAAGATATTCTAGATTTAATAAATTTTGAAATTATGGTTTTAATTTATGATAATTACGCATGTTATAATTATAAATAAAAAAAAAAAAAAAAAAAAATAAATGAGAAATGCCCCGAGAATTTGATAAAAACGAGAGAAAGAGAAAGAGAGAGAGAGAAAGAGAGAGAGACAGAAAGAAAGAGAGGGGGAGAGAAAGAGCCGAAAACTGCAGGAGAGACATAGTAGACAAGGGTGGGGTAGCTCGAAATTTAAAGGAAGGGGTAGACGGAGGGGATGAATGCAAAAAGATCGAAAGGGAAGGACAAAGGAACAAGTAGCGAACGCGCGACGTTAAGAACGAAGAATAGAAGGGAGAAAGAAGAACGCAGGGGCAACCCGCGCTTGCCAGGAAACGAAAGAGAAAGAGAATAAGAGTAGAAGGTCGAGAGTCGGAAATGCAAAAAGAAGTACACACAGATCGAAGATGGAAAGCTTGAAAAAATAGCCTACTTCCCCTTTTCATTTTGGCTTCCCTTTCGATGGAGTATCAGAGTGACAAGTAATGATATACTTATGAGCATGTGAGTGAGTCGCAAGAAAGGGAGGAAAGAAAATAGGAAAATGTGAAAAAGAATTGCGTAAGATATCGTTTTCTTCTTTATTCTTTGTCTTTTTTCAAGACAAGGTTGGCTGAGTTGTACGCATAAAAAAGTCAAGAATAATAACTGGTAAAAATTGAGAAGGAGATGCTCGAATACAACAACATTTGGGAAATGACGAAGACAATATGAGACAAAGAGGAAGAAAAAATGAAAAAAATAGAAAAAAAAATTTATGAAATTATACACGAGGATGACTGTGCAACAGTGAGAACTAAAAGAATACAAAAGAGATGAAATTTTTATTAAAGTAATAATAAAATTGCATTATTAAAAGTTTATTGCGATAAATTTTAAAAATAAAAGCATCTATGTAAATAGGAATTTCAATATTTACAAATATGATGTATGAAGAAAATAAAAATAGAAAAAATGGTACTTTTTTATGTAAATATTAAAGAAAAAGTTAAATTGTGTATAGAAAAAAAATACATTTATAAAAAAATAATCCGATAGATTTGTTGATATAATTATATTTAGTCAGAGTGAATAATAGGTCTAAAAATACGATGCTTCAAGTTATTCTACCACGAGTTAAATAAAAAAAATATAAGAAAAAGCAAAAGAAGAGACTGCTAGTAGACAAACGTCCAAAAAATGATGTGCGCGATAATGCAAGAAAATAAGAGTAATTTTCTCCTCGATCTGAAGAGAGAAAGGCACGTTTCTAGAGGGTAAAAGAAAATAGAAAAAAAAATGGATAATAATAGGCGCGAAGAATAAAAAGCGGAAAGTCCGAGTGGGATTAAAAAAAAAAAGGAGAAAACGTATATGAGAGAAATTGACGTTGCGCGAGCAAAAAAAAAATGACGAAGAAGAAAGAAGAGAAGCGAAACTATCTCCAAAGAAGAATGAGAAAAGAGTAAGATAATATAGGTAGAAGAAATAGCAGTAGATACAAACGCGCGACAGAAGAAGACATAGATACATACTTATATACGCGCGTACTAAAGATAGTATGAGCGACAGAGAGAAGGTACCACTACTACGTACACGACACACAGTATGAGTAAGTAAGATAACACGGCAGGACACAAGGTAGATAAAGAGAGAACGAAGCGGACACCGTGCGAGAGGGAGAGAAAGCTACTCTCGAGTTCACGAGTCGAAGCAAGCAAAGCGCTAGAGAGAGAGAGAGAGCGAGAGAGCGAGAGAGAGAGAGAGAGTGAGAGAGTGAGAGAGATAGATAGATAGATAGAGATAGAGATAGAGAATAAGAGAAAGAGAAAGAGAGAAAGCGCACACAAAACGCCCCGCCCTCTTCGCTCGTCACGGGCTGCGCGCAGCGTCCCAGTACTCGTACATACGCGCGCACAACCCCCGTATAAACGAGAAAGAGAGAAAGAGAAGCGCGCGGGCGCGGATCGATCGCCCCCTCACGCGGGTTGCCGCCGCCGCCGCCGCCGCCGCTGACGACGACGACGACGACGACGGCGACGACGACGTCGGCTGCCGAGGTACGAGCGGCTTCAGTCTGAACTCGGGTTCACTCAGTCTACGAGCGTTTGCCACGAGCAGCCAACCCGTCGCTCATCCCGTCGTCGTCACTTTTCATTCGTGGCGAGAATTTATTTATTTATCATTATTACTATTATTATTATTAACTGTCGGCTCGGAGAGTAAAAAAATAAAAAGCGGCTGGCTTTTGCTGGCTTATGGTTTTTTTTCTCTCTGTGTTTTTCCCTTATCACGAATTGTCGAAAGTTCATTTTTTGTATTTTTTTATATTTTTCAAATACATTCTTTTTTTTTTTTTTTTTTATTTTTTTTTTTATTTTATATTTAGTCGGTTTATATTTTGCAGAGTTCGTCTCTCTCTTTTTTTTTTTTTTTTTTGTTTTACTTTTATTCTTCAAGCCGGGAAAAAACCTTTACCTTTCGAGAGCTTAATCTCGTGTGTGTGCACCCGTGCGCGCGCGTGCGTGCGCGTGTGTGTCTGTGTGTGTGTGTGTGTGTGGCTCGAAATAAGAGAGAAAGAGAAATAAAAGAAACGAGATAGATGAAGAGAAGAAAGTAAGTCTTGACCGTGTGCGTAGACGTGCACGTTTTCATTTCCACAACTTTCTTTTTACCGACTCGTTTCTTCTTACTCTCTTCGATCTTTTTCGATGTCAAAAGAAGTCCACCCTTTCGCAAACACACGCGTTTTACGCGGGCTAGCGTAAATTTTCTTGTTGTTTTTTTATTCGCGTTACGTTTCTATTTCGATTCGAAGGTAAAGAGAGAAACAAAGAGAGAGAGAGAGAAAAAATAACACAGAGCGGTGTTACGTTATTTCGTACACATTTATGCGTACGCGCGTGTATATGCTTTTATGCTCTCGTGCGCATACATGTGTATTAATATGACGTTTACGATAACGCAGAGATAGACAACGCGCATACGTAGAAGAGAAACGAGCGGGCGCGCGACTGCCGCGTTTACCTCGGACACGCTTCGCAGCAGCAGCAGTAGCAGTCGGTCGGTCTTCTGTCGGCTTCCCTCCTTGCTCGTATATATAGATATATAAGCGTATACACGCCAAAAATATATACTTCTATACGTAGTTACACGCTCGTATACATATATATATATATATACGGAGACACAAGCACGCGCGCGGTACGGCTAGGGGCAACGGAAAAAGCGCACGCAAGGTTAGAGAGTTAGAGGAGGGAGAGAGAAAGCGTACGCACGCGGAGAAGGAAAGAGAAGGAGAGAGAGTAAATATACGCTAGAGCCAAGGAGAAGAAAGACGCAGTCACACACGACACACCGGCGGTCTTGAGGTCTCCAACCCTTCTCCGGCGGCGACCGGAGACTTGTATCACGCGGATTAAGGTGAGTTTTCGTTTCTGTGTATATCTTTTTATCCTCTTTTTCCTGAATTCGATGTTTTTTTTTCTAGTTTTTTTTCTTATTTTCTTTTTTTTTTTTTTTTATTTTGTATCTTCTTTTGATGTGCAATGCTGGATGTGTTGATGTTTCGCGGTTGTGCTTTAGTTAATGAAATTTTTTAAGTAGAACGAATCATCAAATGATCAGGCGAAAGTTTTTTGGTAGGTTATAGATGTAATGTTTAACGGGTAGCTTTAAAAATTTGACAGATTATAATGTTACACATGACTGTAAGTTCCATTGACAAAATTCATAAAAGTAATTTGAATCTTTAATCGTGGCAAAGTATAAAATATTCCTGTTGTTAGTTAAAAAATTATTCGCCAAATTTATTTTAGTATGTTTTTCAAAAAAATATTTCTCTAATTAGGAAAAGTTTTATACGATAAATGAAATTTTATTTTTAATGTGTATTAAATTATATAAAATGTCAATATTCAAACACTATTATTAGTATTTTCATGTTTAAACACAATGAAAAAAAATTTATTTTCTTTTCTGCAAGTCAATTTAAATATAACATTTTTAAATATGGTGTATGCAAAAAAAAAAAAGAAAAACAAAAGTGACTATAGTATATCAGCATGATTTTAAGCTTTGAATATTTGAACATTTACTGTTACTACTGTAAATATAAGATAATTATTCTGCAATGAACTTAATTTAAAAATCTGTTAATTTTATTATTTATTTTATTTAAAAGTATATAAATATATATATTTTTACATTTACATTTTTTAGAAATATATAAATATTTGCTTTTAAATAAGAAAATTTAGTAACTAATGTTCCATGCATAATAAATACATAAACACTTTAACTCAAACATCTAAATACACATATATTCCACACAGTATATTAATATTTGATTTTGATAAAAATCTGAGTATGATTTTTGGTATCTTAATTTCAATAACAAGCAAAAATATTTTAAATTAATCAACTTATAAAATTATTATTTTGAATTTTAATATTAAAAAGTACACCAATGTAAAGAAAAATTCTATTACACAATAAGTTTTAAAATTAATGAAGATTATTAATAAAAATTTTGATTAAATCCATTAATAAAAATAAAAAATATAATAAAAAGTTTGATTGAGAAATAATGAAAGCCCAATAATAATTATTAAATTATTAATTAATTGTTTACATTTTTCAACTTTTGTTGATAATATAAATTGAAATACAATCGAACCATGTATATTTAAAATATATTTACTTCAATTTTGTAAAATTAGCTGCGAATATTACAAGGATGATTTCAAAATTCATAAATTAGGTTGTATAAACTTAATTTTTCAAATATTGATTATACATGAGCGTAAATAAATGAATTAAATTTCTAGATTTCGCAATGAAATCGTGTTATTCAAATTCAAATTATCGGAATGATTAAATTACAGTTTCATATTGAAATCATAAGGAAATTATAACAATAATATTTGTAATCACTTGCATTTTTATATTTTAATTTCTATGAGATGTAATATATAAAAGTTGAAAGATTATATTTTTATTATTTAGATATATCATTTTAAATCCTGACCAAATTTTAGAAAATTGAAAAACAATCGATGAGTATTTATTACTTTGATATGATTGGCAGACAAATTTTACGATGATATTAATTTTCATTGAAAAATTTTCTATTTTAAAAGTGGCTCTATATTATTTGAAAAATACATTTTTTATTATAACAATTAAAAATAGCGATAAAAGATTATTATCAAGTAATCTGTAGAGTACGGTACGTCGTATTTACTATATAGTATAATAAAATGATAAATCGTCATAGAAATTCGAGTAGCTTATAGAAATGAAAAAAATATCTGCAACACACACACACACATAACGAACCATCAATCCGTCTATCCAGCAATTGACTCGTGTTATAAATACTCATCCGTTAAAAAGTACACATTCTCGAGCTCCTTCATATCCTTCGCATAAGCCCCGCAAATTACCGATTTTCGGTAGTCGAAAGTCAAAAAGAGAGAGAAGAAGAGAGTGGAAAAAATGCAGGAGTGTTGAAAGAGAAGTAGGCAGATATATCTCTCTCTCTAGCGCATAATGAGCGACCGCCGCGTTCTCGTGCAATCTCGCAGTGTTCTCTTTCTCTTTCTCTCTCTTTATTCCCTTCTTCCGTATAAAGGGAATAGCGGCGGAGGAGGAAGAGGAGAAGGAGGAGGTAGAGGTGGAGGTAGAGGTAGAGCAAAAGCAGGAGGTAAAAGAGAGGAGGAAGGGGAAGTCCCCGGCTCGATAAAACGCCGTACGAAGGTTAGGTCTCGTACTGTCTCTCTCTCTCTCTCTCTCTCTCTCTCTCGCAGGTTTCCATCGATTTCGTCGGCCCAACTGTGTGTATACGTACATTCATATATACATATACATGTATACATGCATCCACACATTTTCTCTCTCACCTTTCGCTCAGGTGCAGCGACTGCTTTCACGCGGTCGCTCGAGGCGCGCGCGCAGGCAGACTCACTGCCGGCCCGGCAACTCTTGCACGGAAACGGCAGGGCCGATGACTCTCTCTCTTTCTTCGTCTTCGCTTTCTCTTTACCCTTGGATTATTTATTTATTTTTTTTTTTGGGAGCTGCTCGATTATTCGACGAAGAGAAAGAGAAAGAGAGAGAGGGAGAGAGGCAAAAGCTTCATTGTCGATCGTTTTATAGGCTAGATTTGTGATGTAACGGAGGATTTCTCTATCTTTTTCTTTTCTGCTGCTTTTTTTTCTTTTTGTACTACGACTTGTTCGTTTTTTTTCTTATTTTTTTTTGGAAGAAAAAGCTTCCTCTTGTTAAAAATTTAGACGGCCTTAGATTTTTTCTTTTCTTTTTTTTTTAACCGTTGGCATTTGTTAGGGATTTTGGGGAGATTTTTTTTAATTTTCAAAAAATCTTAAAGTAACTTTCTTGGTTACTTTAATATTTTTGATATTTTTTTTCTTTTAATGGACATGTTTGGATGCATATCATATATTTAAAAGTAAATTTTTAGATTTTTTTTTATACTTATTAATTATAATTAACGTTTGTGGTTTTCATTAAATGCGTGATTTTTAAACTTCTATTTTACTCGTAAAATTCCATAAAATTTTGAAGTATAAAGCAGTTGTAAGTTTTTAAAATATTTTTATAAATATTTTATACCATTATCCATTATAATATAATTTTTAGAAGTCTCAAAAAATTGTCGAGTCTCGTAACTTTTTTAAAAAATTGCCTACATATTCTATTACATTTATAATATGTATCATATATAAATAAATTTATACTTTAATGAATATTATGCAATGCTCATAAAAAAATTGCATCTGTTTGAATCGTAACTTTTGCATTCAAAAGTTTTAACAATAAATATGTTTTAAATCAACTCTTTAGAATGATCTTAAAGTTTATAAGTATAGTATCATGATTAATTTTCTTAATTAGTTTTACGAATATTTATTGGCTCGAAATTAATTATTTACCAGTAATATTGATAAAAAAATTGTGAAAAAATTTTAATTGAAATAATTTACGTTCATGAAAAAATTTTAATGCATGTAATTATATTTTTTTATTATATTTTAAAAACAAATATATTAAAAAAAAAATATTTACTCCTTTCAAAGCTTTTAATATAATCAACAAAAAATAACATTTATAAAGTAGATTCTAAAGCTTTTTCATCGGAGCATTTTTCATAGAAAATTTTTATCTTTTTTATCTATGAACTTGAAGCATGAAGAAAACCTTAACCAACGATATCATCCTAACCTATCAAGCCATTCGTTTGAAAAAGAATGTGCGTAAAAAGCAATCAAAAACCATAGCTACGCAACTGCGCGAACAATTACGCAGTCGTTTTTACCTAAGCTATTTCAAAGTAGAACCAGCAACAACGACAGCAGCAGCTGTAGTAGATATAATAGTAGTAGCAGTAGTGGCAGTAGTAGTAGTGGCAGTAGTAGTAGTAGTAGTAGTCAGGATCTCGTTCGGCGAGAAATAAAACGCAGTAATCCGCGTTGGTGGTTTGTTCTCTCTATATACATATATATCTGTATGTGCATTAGTGTGGTGCGCTTTCCTCGGCTTGCTCGCCATCCCGTTGTTTTCGAGCCTCCGGGAGCTCGAGCCACGAGGGCCGGTAAATAATAGCCGAACGTTATTACACATCCGTGGAAACCTTACCCACGGCCTAATCTCGACGATGCCGACGGTTTTATTTATTGGTCATGGTTTTTTTGTTTTATTTTCTGTTTGTTTTCTTTTTCTCTTCTAATTTTCTTCCAAATAATTTGTTTTGGTATTATTATTATTATTACAATTAGTATGGATAATATATGTATGCGTGGATTATGCTATGGATGAGGTAATTGATTCGCGTAAAAATATAACGTATGCAAATTAGGGAGAGATTACGTTGCTTCGAAAAAATATGTTATGGTGTACTTTGAGAAATTCTGGAAATAGATAATTTTTGTTCTCATTGTTTAATATAAATTGTTGTTCAAATAGTTGATAGGAAAATATGTAACTGTTAAAACTTGAATTAGACCAGCAGATTCGATATGTACTTTAATAATTAATACATTTTAGTAAAATCATGCAGCTTTAAATTAATTATTAATTGAATAAATATACAATTTAATCGATGTAAAAATTGATAATTTACTTGTTGATTGTGATATTAATTAATAATACTTTTAAATGTAGAACTGTCGATTTTTTAAAAATCGGAAAATTATTATTTATTTGAATATTGTTGTTGTTTCAGCGTCGTTTTGTATATATATATTTTTTGCATTTTATTCTATAGAATAAGAAAATAAAAACAAAGCATAATTAATTTTATAAAAATAGAATCGCTCAAAAGTATCGTTCAATTTTTATCTCATGTCAATTTTATTTTATATATTTTTAAATAGTTTGAAGGACTAAAATATTTATTTTACTATCAATTATCAAAACAATATTTATGCAGTTATAAAAATAATAATTGAATCGATGGAAATGTTTAAATATTACAAATTTTCTTGCAATCAAAATCACGAAACATTCCTTAATTGATCGAATAATAAATATACCATTATATAATATATACTTTTTATTTCGTAAAACTATAGACTGTAAATTAAAATGCGAAATCGACTGTTAAAATTGTAACAATAACATGCAATACCAAGTAGAATATTTTGTTAAAGTGGATGAGGAATAAGCATTAATTTACTGCGAATATATTGCACAATGAAGCCTTAGTAAACGAAGCCCTTTTTGATGAATCTACTCGTTAGGTATGGTTAATATATCGACTCATCTTTTTCTTCTTTTTTTTTTTTTTTTTCTTATTTATAATTCTATAACCTATTTGACACACGCGAAGACTTAAGTCGACGTTACGGAAAATTTACTAGTTTAAAAAATCATTTTCGCGCTAATTTAAAACGTTTCGTTAAAAATTTAACGATTTTTTCAACGTTAATTATTAATCGAGGTAAATTTTAGATTCGTTGCTTCTGTTCGTACATATCTACGAGTGTAGAAGAAAAGGATTTTCGACTTGATCGTTAGCACTTATTTCTGATTAGTCGAGAGCCCGTCAAGTGACGTTAAATACTGTTGGAAAGCTCAGTTCCGACTTTTAACAGAGAAACAGAGTGCTCAACTTTATTAGAAACAAAATGGGTTTCGGTCGGATTGAATTTCAATTACATATATCTATAATGTTTTAAAATAGCTTGTATTTAACGTTTGGAAAATAAATTTTTTTATCGATAAAATTATATTTGGCGTTAAATTAGCACCGAAAGAGAGAAAAAAGAGTAAGAGAAATAATATTCGAAAAAATATTTATTTATAGAACGTTAGAAATGTATATCGCGAGCTCGCTTTCTTTATCGTCACACTTGCAACTATTTTGTATTTTAAGCCGCGATCGATATCAGCAAGAAAAGAAAAAAAAGCATTTCTTAAATATCTCAAAGACGGTATGTATATAGTTCTCCTGCATCGAGAAACAAAAAAAAAAAAGAAAAAAAGAAAAAATGAGAGAGAGAGAGAGTAACGTAGAATACGCGCAAAAAGTACGAACTAAAGAAAAAAGCGCGGGAGATGAAGTAAAAGGCAAGACGCGCTTAAAAAAAAAAGAAAAAAGAACGAATAATAAGAGGTCGACAAGACCGAGAAAAAGAGAATTCAGAAAGGGGAGAGAGAAAGAGAAAGAGAGAGAGAGAGAAAAGAAAAGAAAAAAGGGTTGCGCTCATTCGGGGGTTTGCGTGCAATATTTGCAACTCGAAATTCAATCTTAACGCGCGCGCGTTGCCTGACCTTGGCTCTCTCTCTTTCTGTCTCTCTCTCTCTCTCTCTCTCTCTCTCTCTCGCGCTCGCTCGCTCTCTCACTCACTCATTCTTTTGTACATGTATATACGTGCATATGTGTATGTACCACTGGCTTATCGATTTTCGCGCGCGGGCTCGCTCGCTCGCTCGTTCGTTCGCTGTATTCGAGGGAAAATCGAGGCTAAGTGTTCTCCCCTTCTATCATTCTCTCTTTCTCTCTCTCTCTCTCACACACACTCGTTTTTTACTTCTTCAAGCTGTATACGAGCGATGCACAAAGAGCGGGATTTTCGCACCATTTAAGAATCAGTCTTTCATCCTTCCTTCGTATTCTCTTATATTACCTCCTTTCCTCTTCTCCTTTCCCTTTCTCCTTCTCCTTTTTTCATATCGCGCATCGAAATAATTACGGTTTACGAATGATCATTAAGTACGTAGTGGTTGTAGGTTATGAACATTCGCCGGTGAATACCTCCGCTTCGAGCCGCTTGGAAAATTTATGGCGCGCGTGTATACACGTGGATCCGTCGTTTCTTCTCCCTTTTACTTTTTCTTTGCTTTTTTTTTTTGGTTTGAATTTTCTTTCGTACGCCAGTTGTACGAGCTCGATTAGATTTTTGTTTTTCGTCGGTAATTACCGGGTGGAAAATCAAGCCGTGCTGTCTTTTATTTTCATTTAAGTTACGATGCGATTTAGGCCGCGTTTTCTATTTTTGAGCAGTCGGAGATAGAAATGCAAATTTTTTAAACAACTTTGTATTAAGAAGAGAGCATGAATGCTTAAAAAGAGAATTTTTTCGAGAAAATTTGTATTTTTATCATTCTTTTCATTGGCGATGATATTTTTACTTTGCATTCGACTATTGAAAGATTTTCATGGAAACGTAAAAATTTAATTGACGAGTCTCATTCCTTTTTGATTTGTAAAATCGATATATTCAGTATTAAAAATAGTTTTCTTAGGATGAATAAAGTTCAACTGTAAAAATTTATATATGAAACGACCTAGAAAATATCCAGAAATACATTTTTCAGAATTAAAAATTTACGCTCGAACAATTTTGCGAGGATCGATTCCATTTGAAATCTAATAGTTTACTAGTTGATGAATACATATATATGTGTACATACGCGTGAAATTTTTTGAAATTAAATATATCTTTCTGCACCATTTAAAGATATCTATATTTCAAAAAAAAAAAGAAACAATTTTTTTTTATGTTTTTCACGGCTTGCGGTTTTAAGAGCGAGGTAATTTTGAATTTCAATCGTTTTAATATTATCTGAAATAGAAAAAATTTGCATGCGTTATTGACATGAAACACGTGATTCAACGATAAAAAGTTCAGGTCGAACGCTTTCCAACTTATTTATTTGTAACAGTCCCATACATTATTATTTTCTAACATATTTATTCTAAAAATAAAATAGTCTGCCCGAGTAAATTTTTAATGCGTTAACATTTGAAATTACCGATAATCTTCGTAATTTTAATCGCACAAGTTTTATCATTTTTATTATTGCACGTAAAAGAAACGGCTTGGAAAAAGTCAATGCAGTTATTGTATATTTTATAGACATAATAAAAAAAAAGAAAATAAATAAAAGTGGAGCATTGTTCCATTTTCTACTTATTAAAAAAAGTCCTCGTCTATTTTTAGAAATTGCGGTACACAAAAAACTAGCTTTTGCTGCTTCGAGTTCGGAATGTTTCGTGTGTAATCGATAGTGATTTTTCTTTTTTTTATTATTGTTTTCCAAAATTTTATTTTATATAATATTTAAAATTCGTAAAATAATTAAATAATTGTAGAATTTTAACTAATGAAAATGTTTTTATATACACATTTTGATTTTCGAAGGGATAAATAAAAAACAAAATAATCGAATCAACGTTTATTTAAAAAATATATTATAAACTTTTTGTATTAAAAAGTTTTTATACTGTAAAAAATCGGTTTCATTTTAAGTAATTAGTAATTTTAGCAAAGTGACAAACAAAATTGAAGAATCTCTTTATTAATTCATTATTTAAATCAAATGATGAATTTTCTTTTAAAATACAATAAATAAAGAAAAATCATTTAGAATGAAAAAAAAAATTTCGTATAATTTAACATGAAATGAATAGCATCAACGACAATTTCTAAAAATTATAAAAATTACGAATAATTTCCTATTACATAACAAAAGAAACGTAGAACAATATAAATCTGTCAAAGAAATTCCAAATAGTCCAAAAAAATATGATCGAGGGGTCAGACCTATTCTTGTCTTTAGTTCCTCTCTCCTTATCCATTTACGTTACACGATACTTCACATGCACACTGACACGTCGCATTTAACAAATGAGAGTTACTTTTCTCTTTCTCTTTTTTCTCTCTATTTCTCTATTTCTTCGTCATTTTCTCTCGTAATTAGGGAGGAAAGGAGAATTCGTGCCCGATTATGCGAATAAAAGGAAAGAACGGAGCGAGGAAGTCGCGTGCAGCGTTGCGATTTCTCATAGTCTGACCGGACACCGACTCGATCTACTGATCGTGATCTACTTGGTACTCGGTCGATTGCATCGCACAGGTAGTTCCGTTTTTTTTTTTTTTATTTTTATTTCTTTCGGAATGGTTATTTTCCGACGCGTGATAAATGTGGGTTCTAAATAGGATCGTCTTCTGTTCTTTTACGTTATTGTGATAGGTTGCTTAATTTTCGTTTAGAGGAATTGTTTACGTAAATTATGCAGTTATTGACAAAGTAAAAAAATTATTTACAAAAATTTATTTATTTATTGTTATGTGTTTGCAATTTTCATGTAACAATGAGTCTATCGATATCCTCGCGTATTTGTTATTTTTGTTTCGGCAATTAATTATCATTTCTCAGGCGTAAATTGAAGATTTATATCTTCATATTTTATTTTCTCCACTTTTTTATTAATAAGTGACCATTGTAAGATTCGAATAAATATTCATTGCGCGGGGAAGAAAATAAAAAATTTGCGTGTATTTTTACTTCGTCAAATATATTTCATTTTACAAACTCAAATTTTGCACGTTTACTTTTTATTTTATCGAAATATTAATATTTACATTTTTCTGCAAGAAAATTTTTGTAAAGATTTAATTTGTGCTTTTAATAAAATAAATAGAATAAAAATAGTTCTTTTGAAGTATTCGTCAAAAGTATTATAGCGTTTTGATATTTTGATAGCGATTTATGTAATGTACATCATTCAATAATTATTAATCAATAAATTTGTTTTTTAGTAGTAGTACGTTTAATTTTTATCGCGGTAAAAAAATCTATATTTAATTTTTATCCATTTTTTATTTTCCTAAAATAATATTAAAAAAAATTAAACTTAAATAATCACGATCAAGCCTAATTAATTTTCTTGAATTATCTCAATACCATCTACAAAAACATATTTAATCGACCATTTTTCTACCTTATCAATCGTTCATACGAAAGCATAAAAGAAGAAATGCAATCTTGTCGATGTACAATATTAATTTTGCCAAAAAAAAAACTGCCCAATAGAATAAAAAAAGTAAAGAAAAATAACGCGTAAGACGCAAAACAAAAAAAAAAAAAAAAGAAAAAAAAAGGAAAAAGAAAAACTACGCTTATAAATATTTCACCCAACATTTCCTTCTTTTTCTATTTCACAACCGTCATTAGGGTATCTTTAAAGCGAGACTCTCGGAATAGGCAATCGTTCGTTTTGCGGGCCGTGACCTTCGATCGGTATGGCCTCTCTTTCCTCTCCTCGCGTCGTGTCGTTACCCGGGCAAAGGGTCTCTACGTCTACGATAAGTGTGTATATATCTATATTCGTGTGCAGTCGATACTTACACCTTTATGTACAGATACATGATATATGCACACATGTTTGAGGTTGCGTTTTTCCTTTTTTATTCACGAGGAGTACAGCGTATAGGTGTATATAACTCGCTTGCTCTCCCCTAGCGGTCGGGGTTACGTTTTACTACCGCCTATCTACCGCTCGGCTCTACGCTCGTGTGTACGTGTCTCGAGCTCGCGTGAGCGTTTGCGTTCTGCTTGGGGACAGTGACTTGGAAAATAGAGACTAAAATGGATGTATGTTAAGAGAAAGAGAGAAGAGGGTCGGGCGCTTGGAAAAATTATTTGTGTTATCGTGATATTTTTCATGGTTGTTTTTTTTTTTTTTTTTTTTATGTATGTCTTCATTTATCGCTCGTATAAATTATAATTTAACAAATACGTTAAATATAAATTTTTGTTAAATAATAATAAAATAGCATTGTTTACTATTAAACGTTAAATAATTCGTCTCGCAATCGTTTTCCAAATTTAAAAAAAATAAATAAATAAATAAATAAATAAAAAGCCATTCTTTATCGTTCTAGCAAATGATTGCACACAATCGACCGCTAATTCCTCGAAAGCCAAGCACATGCACGGAAACAAAAAATAAAAAAAAATAAAAAAACAAGAAGAAAAAATCTAAAAGTCAAACACATGATCAAATCCCTCAAAAACACTCGGTTTCTTCGATTAAACCATAGTTTCCTCGTCCGTTGGGAACGAAGCAACGCCGCTCCTCTCTAGATAGAGCGCCGCTGCGGTCGGTACGTTGGATGGATGCATCCAACTCAATAGAAAGAGAGAGAAGGAGAGAGAGAGGGGAGGGAAGGGAGGGAGGGAGTGGGAGAATCCCTTGAGGGGATAACCAATGGGCTTTGTAGAATTTCGACCGATCGCTCGTTACCTCCGATGCAATTGATTAGCAACTCCGACGGTGTTGCCTCGTGGTTTTATCCAAGTTTCCTCTCGTTCCTCTTCGCTTTCGGCTCGATCATGGTTTGTACGCGCTGCAAGTTAAGATTCTAACTTTGCTTATCGCTTAGCTTCATCGTGTCGATTGTTTTCTACGTTTTGTGCTTTTTAACTTTTTCTCATTTAAAAGTGAATGAATTTTTGTTTTTTTTTTTTTTTTTTTGAAACAATAAGTTTAAAACATTATTTTTATAAATTTTTATTTTTTTTATAAATATAGAAACAACTTTAATTGATATTTAAATTTAAAAAAAATTAATTTTACTATTGTAACACAAAGAAAAATTAATTAACTTTTTGCTTAGAAGCCTTGTTACATCCTGTAATAAAAACAACTTACGTAACATTCATTTTCTATTTCTAGATGAATTAATACGAATCGTTCGTTTGTACAAAAGCTACACAATGATGTCATTATAATGCATAGTGAGTACAAAATAAGATAAACTATGCACAAACGAGATGCGCAAATACGTATCGCAAAAGTGTTATTTTAAAGTTTTAACAGCCCCTGCGCCGCTAACATCGATATAAAGCGGTTGAAAAACGTTGCCGTAATTCTTGATTTATTTCGGTACTCGTTAACTCTCGATTTTTCATTTGCTAAATTTGTGGAAACTTTTTACTTTTTTAATTAACCCTATGAGTACTGAATTATGGTATTTGAAGATTTTTATGTCCATGGGACAGATTTAATTTGTCGCTATATGGATTATCTTAAATTCAGATGACGAGTCTCACTCGTCAAATGTACCCAAAGATTTAACGTAATAATAATAACGTGACGAATTTTTTCAAGACGTTTAATCTTGTAAAATTATCAAAAGGTAATTTGAACGTGAAAGAAAATAATATTTGGTTTATTATTAGAATATTAATGTATCACTCTCTGATATTATTGATTATTGAAATGTATAACAAGGAGATTTGTAATAATTACAATTATACTTATAATTCGAGCGATCAAACTCAAAGAAATAACAAGCGAATGAACGATCAATTATACAAGTCACGCGATGATTTTACTCTAATAAATAACGTTAAAAAAAAAAAAATATATGCATCGTCAACTTGAAAAAAAAAAAAAAAAAGAAAAATATTGTTTAAAATTATATTCGATCCGTATTTATTCAATACACAATTATCCATCGCATTGAATTTTTGCGAGTAAAGTCTTAATTTACTTATCCGGCAATTTTGCAAGGTTAAAAAATATGACCTTTCACCTTTTTCAAACATTGCACAGAGCGACTCGATGCGCGCGCGACGACAGAGAGAGAGATAAAGAGAGAGAGAAAGAGAGAGAGAGAGAGAGAGAGAGAGCAAAAAGATTATCGACTCGACCGACTTTTCTGTATACGTGTTTCCAAGCTTTAGACGTACATACACAGAGATATTCTATTAGCATTTTTCCGCAATAAAAATCGCGACCAACCTCACCTCCTTCCTCCCTCCTCTTTCCCCATTTCTCTTTTAACCGCGATGTATCTTTTGCGCGAGTATAAAAATCGGACGACGAAGATAAAAGTTTGAATTCTCGATGGAAATGGAAAATTTTTAAATTACTCTGTTGTATTTTTTCGTTCTTTTTTTTGTCCTATGTTAAATTTTTTTTTTTTTTTTTTTTGATATAACGAAAGTATTTACAGTTTCGTTATGATTAATGATTCCGTTGCGTTTGAAAAAAATAAAGGAAATAGTAGAGTATGAATTATAAACAAAAAAGGTATTTTATGATAGTAGCTGATTATTTCGTGTTTTAAATGCACGAAGTTTATGTTTAACGATACTGTTTGTCTGTTTTTTTTTTTGCGTGTTAGCACACATTTCGATGACAGTAAACGTCGCGTAATATTTTACGTTCGTCTGTTTTATATTTTTATTCACCGCTAACGGTCGTTAAAATGTAAAATTATTGTCGGAATCATCGTATTTTATTTTGAAATTGTAATGTGTTTTTAAAAAATGTATAAGCACGATTTATGATGACGCCTAATGATGTTTGATGATCGGAATGAATTCATTTCCCACGATAACAATAAAACAAAAATAATCTATGTCGTCATAAGTTATATCGTTTAAATATAAAATTAGTTTTTTTATTGTAAGAAATGAAATAACAGTAAATTTTTACATTTCTAGTTTCGAAAATTTAATTTTTACCCAATAGTATAAACATAGTTTCATGAATTTTGATTTAATAAATAGAAAAAGAAAATCTACTGCTGTTAAAATTATTTTAAAATCATAATAATCTTAATGGATATAAATAAATGTTTGAAAATTTAAACAAATTTAATTTAATTTAAAGCATCAGACGCGTATTATACTTATATTGTACTGATAAAACATTGAAATATTTACGAGAATTTATTTATATTTTTTTTTTCGCGCGAATTTGTAAATATGCAAATTAATAATTGAAAATTGAACATTCACGAAATTCGTAAATGTCGAAGATACGTAAAAATGCATCAGAGCAAATATAAGCGATGCTTTTATCATTGACTTCTACAGAAATATTGTAGAAATTAAGGAAATGAATCTGAAATTGTTTGCATACTCTAATAAACAATAATGATGAAATTTCAATAAAAATATATATATATATATATATATATATATATATATACAGCTAGTATGTACGAGAAATAAAATTAATCGCGTTATTTATTCGCTTAAAAACAAACAAGAGAAACGAAAGTCCTGAATAATAAAATTTTGTTAACTATATAATCCACAAATACGATTTTTTTTTTAAGGGAAGAGAAGAGGCAACAAAATTAATATAAACGTCGCTTGCACCGTGAACGTTTTAAACAAGCTATAAATCATACAAACTCACACTCGCTTATGGGTACCGCGACGCAACGATTTAGTAAACTTCGTTACGAAATTTCCAACCTATCGAAATAAATTAAGGGTCGTTACAACATTTGCATCGTGCGTTTTTGAGCGTTTAACCAATGCAGCGAATTTACAATGAAAAATTGTCTAACAGTTGGCTCGTTAATTATAAACAATGAATAAGCAGTAACAGCGACAATAAAAAAAATAAAGAAACAAAAAAAGTGTGCTGCAGTTTCATATCTGTTTTGCAGAAATGAAAGCGGAAAAAAATAATTCCGGCTCGTATGCAAGACGACGACGATTTACTTCCTTGATTAGTTTCTTCTCGTTTATTTTCTCTCTCTCTCTCTCTCACTATTTTATTATTTTTTTTTTTTTTGTTTTTTACTTCCTCGTCGTAGTTCGTTGTCGTTGTACGCGCGTTTCTGGTAGTATACACATGCACACGCGTACCGTTTCATATTTTTTAACCTGTATATTCTCCGACCGCTTGCTCGCTCGGCTGGCTGACTGCATTTTTTTTAACCTTCTCTTTTTTTAACTTTCTCTCTCTCTCTCTCTCTCTCTCTTTCTCTCTCTCTCTCTTTTGCGCACTAGCAATGTCCGTGAAAAATGAACACAGAGAAAAAGAGAAATGGCGGTAAATTCTGCATTTCGTTTGTGACGTTTTTTTCTTTCTTTCCTTTTTTTTTTAACCTACCCCCACTCGCCCTCTCTTTCTATAGTACTCGAGACGAAATAAATGCCAAGTCGCCCCTTTTTTAATGGAGAAAAAAAGGAACCGGGTCATCTTCCAACCCGCTCGCGACGAAAACGTTGAAAAAAAGAAATGAAAATAAAAATTCACGACTAGCTGGCCGCGTGTGCGACAACGACGGACGATTTTACGTCCGATGAAACTTTGACTTATATTACTACATTAGTATACAAATGTGTAGGCAATACATAGAATTAAAAGTGGATCTTCTTTTTTTTTTTGTTTTATGTACAATGTCTTACTCTCTTTCTCTCTTTTATTTTTACTCGTTTTTTCTTTTCTTCTTTCTTTTCTTTTCTTTTTTTTTTTTTTTTTTTTTTTTACTTTGCTCGCTTTTAAAGTGCAAGGTCGCCCTAAAAACGCTTGTAGAATTTATATTTAAAAGTGTTTATCATTATACACGCAGAGAATTTATCCTTTCCCCCAATTTTTTATTTTTTTTATATTTCGGACAAAAATTATCGAATAATGCTGTCGTATTTAAAAGTGACTGTGAAATTTATTAAAAATCGTCCATTAGTATATTAAGCATTAATAGAACCATATAAAATTCTTTTAAAATTAATGAAAATAAAATGCATATATTATTAAAATATTTTTTTATATTTTTGAAATCTCTTATCAATTAAATAAAACAAGAAGACTAGCAGGTCCTTAATTTATTTAAAATGAGTGACATTTCACATTCAATCAATAAAAATACAAGGCAATTTTACATACTAGAATTCATTTTGAATTCAACAAATTTAATTGTTCGTTTCGTTACATAAAAATTTGAACATCAAAAATCAATTTGATGTCAAAAATCAAATGAAAAACAAATTTTTATAAATGTAACCTTCACTGTGTATAAATAAAATCGTAAATTTTCTTTCTTGTAAATGTAAATCATAATAAAAAGTGCTTATTTTCAACCGAAATATTGTTTTAGTTTTGATAAATAATTTCTTCCATTTTTTTTATACGTTGAAATGTTATTGTTTAGAAATTTTTTTGTCAAATAAACATTCTCTTCGCTTATTCCTTTTTTTTTCATGTATTCGGTTACAAAAACTAATTGTTATTAAAATATTTAACTATTTGTTATTAAAATAATTTTCATGAAATTAAAAAAATAAAGAAAAAAAAGATGTTTGGAAAAGCTTTTAACTTTGAAAATAAAAATTATATTAAAATTTAGGTGAATTTCTCAATGTCATAATGATTAGTTTACTTTAATGTTTAGAAAAGTATTTAAAATTAAAACACAGCGGAGAAAAAAAAAGTAAGCCATTTCGTTCTCAACTTTTTTCGCACTTCCACTCATACTTTCGACCCATCTTCCTTTCGTCGGGTTTCGCTCTATTTTCCAGTTGGGCGTAAATTCGTAAATCGACGGCCTGAAAAGGCAATTTCGCAAGTTCACCGTGAGGTAATTACCCACCCCCGCATACTTACACAAAGATACACACGTACACGTAGCGTTGCAGATATCGACTAGAAGGAGAAGGAGAAAAAGAGGAAGAGAAGGATGAGAACGTCGATGCCTTCGTGAAAATCGCGTTTGCTAGCTCAAAAAGGATATACGCGGGAAGGGAAAGGGAGAAAAAAAGAAGAGTATGCGAACTAACGTATATGGAGTGAAAGAGAGAGAGAGAGAGAGAGAGAGAGAGAAAGAGAGAGAGAAGAGGAAAGGAAATATAGATTAGCCGAAAACCGAAGCGGCGCGCCAATAACAACTTTCTTCAAACCTCGTAATCGACCAATCCACAACTTCATTGACGTTCTTTTTTTCCTCCTCTATTTCACTCTTTTTCGCGATTGTCCGTTTCGTTTTTCCCTTATTGACTTCTTTTTCCCTTTATTCTGTCGCTGTACTTTGGGTTCTCCTTTTGTCTCTTTGAAAGAAAGAGAAAGGGAGAAGGTAAACAAGGAAGCATGATAGTTAAGTGACTGTCTCCCCATTCTCTCTCTCACTCTCTCTCTTTCGTTTCGAGATGAAAAAAATTAAGGGAGAAAGAGAAAAGGTTGAATGAATAGTATCTTTTTTTGTGTGTAAAAATGGGTTGTAAGACTTGTTTCTTCTCGCTTTTATCGAGACGACATTGCAATAGGTTTAATGATAAAATGCGAAAATTGATTGTTGCTTGAAATGAAAAATATTTTTCCGGGATTGTTGCATGACTTCTGTCACATAACTTGTTGTTTTTATTAAAAGCAAACATATTTATAATTTTTTTTATAAACGTATACATTTATTTTTAAATTTCATTATATTAAAAATGAAATATTTTTGTCTAATTCAGGTTAGTGTACCAGTTTCCAATTAGCGCTTATAAAATAAATCACAAGTCCAATATATTTATTACCGTTAAAAAAAAAAAGAAAGTTAAAAAAGCAACAGTATTTTTCTCAAATGAAATGTTTTACGTTAACAGATAGAGGATTCAAAACTTTGTTTTAAAATTAAGAAAAGAATTGAATTTTAGAATGTTTCAGAATTCAGTTTAGAACTAATGCAAAATAAAACAAAGAACGAAAAAAAATGGGTTCGAAAAGGCGGAAAAAACCTCAATAAACCGATACAAATTACATTTATTCTTACTGAGTTATTTATTTTTTTTTTTCGTTTTATTCATTCGGATTGCACTTCTTTTCCCCTTCCCCTCAGACTTCAATTCACCGCGTTGCCGATACTCTATTCTAACGCTTTGCCGACAAACGTTCAGCGTACATATACGTACAGCCATACATATATATTTTTATATATACATACGCGTGTTCCATTTAAAATGCAAAACGGCATTCGCTCGGATCTTTTCTCTCTTTCTCTCTTTCCCTCTTTCACTTTTAGAGCCGAAAAGGCATCGCGCCGATAATACACCCGTTGTTTTCCCTTTGACGTAAAAATTTCGTTTACCCTTTTCTTTCCTTTTTTTCTCTTTCTTTTTCTCTCCTTGTCTTCTTCATATCCCACCTCGCTGTTACTCAATTCTCTTCCCTTCCACCTTCTATCTACTTTAATTTTTTTTAGAAACTCGCGCCGAAATACGAAAATACCTCTCTGGAAAAAGAATTCAAGAGCGAGAAAGAGAGAGAGAGAGAGAGAGAGAGAAAGAGAGAAGAGAGGAATGTGAAATAGAAATGCGAAATTTAGATATATCAGAGAAAGAGAAAGAGGGAAAGAGGGGGTTAGAGAAAAGAGGGAATGAGGGGGTTAGAGAAAAGAGGGAATAAATGCAAAAAAGGAATGTGTTCGTAGTTCCATTGATGGTAAAATTCTATTTGCTGGGGAGATCATTGTCGATCGGTAGAAGAAAGTCCGCCGTCATTCCTTTCATTTCATATTGGAAAATGTTTGGGGAAACGTTGGCCTTTCTATTGGGGGTATTATTTTCTTTTTGGTTTTACTCGGTAAGTTTATCATTTTTTTCTTCGACATTTTAATATTAATACATAAAATTTGTATAAGATCCCGTGTAAAAATGTATAAATTTCATATATACACTGTATGTATCTCGATATCTATGAGAAATAAGACTATCCCATTCATAAGTTTGTAGACGTATATTGTATAGTCGCTACATGTAAGATTCATGTGCGATGCATGTTACATTAAGTTATAATATTTTAATAATACAATAACATTATAATAATGATAGAATAATAAAATAATATTTATAATATTCTATCAATAATATTACAATAATGATACAATAACACAATATTACAATAATATTGACATATTATTGTTATAATATCGCAAAAATATTGGAACAATATTGCGCCAATATTGCATCCACATAGATATAATATTGTGACAGTTATAATATTGGATAAATATCAATACAATGTTACAATAATGTGGTAATAATGTTTGACAACATTGTTAAAATGTTGCTGTTTGAACAATAGATACATTATTGTAACAAGCTTTTGTACATATATTTTATGCACATGTGTCTTACAAATAGTCACTTTACAATATATACATATATATTACATGTCTTGTATATACGGGATACATAGAATTATTTTTATACGGGACAGCTTTTTTACGGCAATGTTGTATGTCAACTTTAATATTTTTTAGATGTAAACAATGTATATTGATTCATAATATTGTCCTTACAGTTTTTGTTGATTAATGGGTATAATGTTTGATTTGAAATAATTAAAAATTAATTTTTATGCCCGTTTGGGTATACTGTTTAATGTCTTTCATTATTCTCATAGGCTTAACCGATATTGCTTGCTGATAAATGTTATCACGATAATAACTATAATTATCTAACCTTATCAAGTTTTAATCTTATCTTTCTAATTTATTCTTAATTTTTATAGGTCAGCCTATATTTACCGATATAAGATAGTTTTAAAGCATAAGTGAAAGGCATTTAATCCATCAAGGTAATAACTTGATGAATAAATGCAATGCAATGTAAATAAATAATTTGAATATTGTAAAATAAGATTGTTGAAAAATTTCTGATTTTTCTGTTAATAGATATCTTTATTTAAAAAAAATATTAAATTTAAGACATATAAATAATAATTGTTTTATTTCTGTTTTGAAATTTAAATGAAAAAATCATTCAAATGGTAAAGATAAAGATTATTATATTTAAATATCTAAGGTAATGAATCCTGTCCTGCACGTTACAGATTAATACTCGTATACGTCTATTTAATATTACCAAATATAAAATTTCAATGATCAAAAATCCATAAGCTTATCTTAAAAATTGAAATAAATTTCCCTTACATGGATAATTTCGTGGGCTAACACTAATTGCGAAAAGTGAAAACAGAAATACGACGAGATAGCGAGACACGGGTCGATACACGCGGGCTCGCGCGCACAAAGATGCGTACGCGCGACTTTATCGGTCGGCTCTTGCGCGCTCGCCTATCCGCAGTCTCCGCACAGCGGGAATAAAAACATAGATGGAAAGGAAGAAGAGATGAGAGGGAGAGAGAGAGAAAGAGAGTGAAGCCAGTTTTCTCTCCCTTTTCGCTGCGCTCGCGCGTTGTCACCCTCTTTAATCATCGGCCGGAGATTGGCTGCAAACGGTATCTCGCGACATAATCCCTCTTTCGTTAGCTATTCTGTTTTTAGGAATTGATGGTCGAGATGGGAGCGAGAGGGGGGAGAAAATTTTGCGCGCGATGTTTATTTTATTTTTTTTTTTTTTTAACAGTTTTTAAGCAAAAAAATTGGAAAAAATTATACGGTGTTACGATAGATGATTCGATTTTTCGAAATTCGGTTTTGGGTTTTAACAATGTTTTTTTTTTATTCATAAATTTCAGTTTGATTGAATAAAATAAATTGATTAAATTATATATTTTTTACTGTTTTACTTTATTGATTGATTTTTATGTTGCCGTAAAATGAGATGAAAAAAAATATTTTATAAGCATAATTTTTATCTTTCAAATAAATTTTAAATAAATTGACAAAATATATATTGAAAATTCAATTAAATTTAACATACGTATTTGAACTAAAGAATTATCCTTTTTGTTGTATATTTTTTGAAATAAAATTCTTCTAACGCTTAAAAAGATCATCCTTTTACGATGAAAATTCCGATAATTCAATGGTATTCTATTTTCAAACAAAATATAGAAACGAATTGATATATTTCACATTGTATTTTGTGTAAGCTTAAAAATTTGAAACAAAAAGTTTTGTCAAAAGTTATTTTTCATCGTTTTTAAAATATGCTGAGATATTAATGAATCTACATTTTTTTTTCAAACGAAATATTTTCTTTTGTTAAAAAGAAACTATGCATACGGTAATTGTACACAAGTATCAAACATGTTTTAAAATTATGCAACAGTATTTATTATTATAAGGTTATCATTTCAAATCAATGAACAATGTCATTCGTTATTTTTTCAACGATACCACGAAAACATCTCCACTCTTCGTGCACTCTAATAAAAAGCGTTGATTCATCTTTATATCGAGGACGAAAAAAATAGAAAAAGAAAAAAAAACATAGAATTGATTAGGTCTCTCATACATAGATATCCAATTCGGTGTAATTATCCATTGTAGTCAGGTATAGGTAAATGTAGAGAACACCCACACATACACACAGAGGCACCGTCGGCATCATTCGCCAATTCGAGAATTGTTCGAGCGCACAAATGAGGTTGGGTTCACGCAACCGCTCTATACGCGGTCTTGCTCCTTCATCAATTGACGCCGGGCTTCGCTCCGGATATCCGTCCGTACGCGAATAAGAGAGGCGAGCGAAAGAGAGAGAGAGAAAGAGAGAGAGAGTGCGCGTATGTGTGTGAGAAAGATCGCTTTCTCGTTCTATAGTATTCTAGGAACAATGCCGTGTAGCCATTCGCGGGGCCGTTTCTGGCGCAGAATCGAGGAAAACCGCGGCAGCAAGTTATGCTGCGTAAGTTCCCTGGGGTTCTCCCGCCGATGCTGCGAGAGAAAAGTCACTTTGGGAATTCCTCCTCCTTCTCGTCGTCGTCGTCGTCGTCGTCGTTGTCATCTCTCTCTTTCTCTTTATAACGTTTGCGTGCTGTCTTCGTTTATTTGCATTTTCTAGACTCGTTTCTCTTCCCAACTCTCGAACCTTGTGCTTCTCATGCAAAGCTTTTTGGTACTGTAAGAAAGAGACGGGCTAACGCTTTTCGTGGGGCTCTGCTGCGTAAGCATCGGTAATGCGTACTGGAAAATTTTTGTCGGAGAATTGTTAGACGTCGCTAGGGTTGGCTCGGTGATATCGGTTGATTAAAGACTGACCTACGTTGCTGTTTGGGATTTTGTTTTCTTTTTTCTGATTCGTGACGAGAATTGGGTTAGACGTGTAAAAGTACGATTTGTGGTTATTTACCTTGAGAAGTTTCTTTCTTAGCTTGTGTATGCTTACGTCGACACTCATTTATATATTATGAATTTGACGTTTTGATAAAAGATGACTTTGAAATAATTTTAATAAATATAAACATTTTTGTCTACTCTTTTTTAAACTTAAAAAAAATATTTACTCCTCGAGTTAAAATAAAAAATTTATAAATCTTGAATAAGTTAAAGTTAAAATTATTATTTTAACAATTGAGATTTTTTTAAAAAAAATTAATATCTTTACGTATACAGAATACAAAAAGTCAAGAAGAAAATATAATATATGCTCAGTTGCTGTCTAATATTCATGAAATAAATTTGTGTTTAAGAAAACATATTAAAATGGAATTTTATTTTAATATTTTAAAATTTTAAAATAGAACACTATTTTTCGTCTTCATTTTGTTAGCCCTTTTATTTTTTTTTTTTTTTTATTTATTTTTTTGTATCAATGTGGCCTTTCTATAGATATGTATGTAACTTTTATCGTTCGATTATTGGAGAAGTCGAAAGTGTTCGGTCACAAATTCTTATTTCGATGAAGGATCGTTTAGTAAAGGTAAATATTAAAAATAACTAACTCGCATTTTTTTTTAAATAGATAAAACTAGCGATTAATTGGAATTTTAACTTATGACAATTGATTGTAAATACTGTTTGCGTGAAATTTAGAGAATAATTGATTATAATAAATTTAAAAAATTAAAAAAACCGCAATAACCGTCGCACATTACGAGCATTTCTACAGTGATCAAGCGACTTTGTAGAACCGCACATTTACAGCTATTTTTATTTCCCATATCCGTCACCTGATCACAAATGTAATGCCATAAAATTTCGTAAAATTGTGAGCGAACTTCAAAGAAATAAGTCATAAGGCTTCCTCCCGATTAATCGCCAAGAGACACATTCACACTCTCGAACGCTTGCACCTTTCGCTCTATAGACTAAATCCAGCGTGACCTATATTACCGACACGAGTGGAAGTACATTATAAACGTACTCGCATATATGCAGACACACACACATACACACACACACACACATGCGCGCGCGCTCGCACGCACGCTCACAAGCAGACATCCACCATCGACATTATCGAAACGATCGTTAGGTGAAATCCTATTAGGTGCTCGCTTAGGCACGTACTCACATACGTAGGTAAGCATACGTATGTATATATAACTCGCTTGGGTCTCGAAATAGTATATACTCGTATATATATATATATATATATATATACATATAAAGGTGAAAATTTTTAGGGAAAACGATTCTGGCTAATGAGAACAAAATGCCGGTGCGCGACCGGTGCATAGAATTTCTCGGCGCGGAGAAAGAAACAGAAAAAAATAGAGAGAGAGAGAGAGAAAATATACTCGCGGGGCTTCCAGTAAAGAAAAGGGAGGCGGAAGTACAAAAAAAAAGAAGAGAGATAGATAGGTAAAGAAAGAGAGTTGAAAAAAAAAGAGGGAAAGGAAGGTAAGAGAGCAAAAGAAGATTAGTATTAGAGTTAAAAGGCTTACCTGCGAAACAAGATAAATCCATTCTACATTCCGCCTCGTTTCTCGCCCCCTTTAAGAGTACGTACGCCTACGGCTAAGAAGTGATACTTCCTTTCTTATGTGTGTTGCAAGATAGAGAAAGATAGGAGGAAAGTTTTTGAGAACGTTTGTATAATATGGCGAGGCTTTTGCTTTTTTTTTATTTTCGTTTTGCGTCAAAGTAGTGCAAAATTTGAAAACTTTAAAAACAAAAAATGTTTGTGAAAATGGAAATAAATTTGTTTAAAATTAATTCATTTATAGAATTATGCATAGCAATTATAGATATCATAAGAAAATCAAGAAATTTCGAACAATTTCATTGATCAGTAAAACTTTACATTACAGTTACACGTGATTATCAACTTATCTAAAACGTTCACGTATCATTGTCGTGTTTTTACTTTGTAAAGAATTTTACTAGCTTACACAATTTTCATTACCTTTAAAAAATTAAAAAAGATGTCTTTTAAATTCAGTATAACAATTGTCGTGTAATAATGCTCACTTAACAAAAAAATAAAAAAAAAAAAAAAAAAACAGCAATGCTGTCAAAATAACAGAAAGAATAAAGCGAAAAATTCGTGTAAATTCGTACCCGAACCACGACGTCATCGGGTAATCTAATTTTTTTAAGAAAAAAGTCACGTATATATATTTCTCAATTCGGAAAAATTGTTTATTTCAAAAAATTTCACTTACACGTGTGCCCGTTTCTTTCTTATCACAAGTGAGAGAGGCCAAAGAATAACAAATTTTCCGAATTCGATAAAAATTATATTTTCGTTGGAATTGATATTAATTGGTTATTTTAAAATAAATGTTGTTCTAACTGTCGAAAGGAATATTTTTGTTTGGTTACGTTAGTTTGATGTACAATTTTTTTAATCAATACAATAAAAGTAAACGACGAGATACGAGGTACGACTTCATCAAGCAAACAATGGATACAAGAAAAATCACTCTTACTCGCTCGCAATTATGATAAACATCGATAAAACTTTCCTTAAAGAGGAGAAAAAGACAATCGTTGATTAATTGAAAAAAATTCGCGCGAAGTAAGTAAGAAAAACGCAGGAGGAACTAGAGTAGAAAAATCGCTCGCGACCTTCTCCCCTTTATTCTTCGTTTTATTTTATTTAATATACGTATTTATATATATTTTTTTTTTTTATCAACAAACGCTGTTTATCTCTTCCGAAGTAGCCGGAGGATAGAGACGCAGAAAAAACTTTTCTCATTACGAAAGATGACTCGGGGCCAAGGCGCTTTTCACACTCCCGCGCGACTTCTTTTTCCGGTTTCCGCTTATACTCGAACCGTCACTTATGCGCTGTACCTTAAGAATTTATTATGCGTAAGTGTCGGTGTGTATGGGTATGTGTGTGTGTGTGTATGTGTGTGTGTGTGTGTGTGTACGTGAGTGCGTATAAGATAACCAACGTTGAGGGATGTGGAAAAAAAGTTTTTCCATTTCTGTGATCAGAAAAATGTCGATGTAAATGCATAAGGTTTATGGTATATATGATACGATAATTTTGAAGACTTTGGGTGAACGTGAAATGATATATTGCGACGATCGATCAATGATATGACTTCCAAAAGTGATACTTTTGGGTAAGGCTAATTGTTTAAATGCCGAAACATAATTTAGAATGAAAATAAAAGAAACTTGTATCTATCTATAGAATGATTAATTAAATCTAAATTCTTTAGATAAATTTTAAACTTTTAGATGATTGGATAGTTTACGAAACTTATAGTAATTTCATGAGTGACTAATATCGAATTTAACTTCGTTTTATTCAACTTTAGAAAGAAGTAAAAGTAGAAAGTAAAAGAAAAAAAAGAATACATTGAAATTATTTTATTCCAAAAAATAAATACAAGAGAAAATAAAGATAAAGCTAAAATGTAAACATGAAATCGCACAGTATACCTGAAATAACGAAAGATTTATAAAACACGCAAATGTATCCATACATGCATATAAACCTAAGTTGTAAAATCGTGCGTATAGATGGATGAAAATAAAAAAAAAAGGAAAATTAAGAGAATGCAGATTGATATTTCAGCCTCCTTAGAAAGCATTTGTGCTATTTCTAATGAAGTTAACATGATGCAGTGCTTTAGCGATATCGAACCAAAAGGGAGAGAGATAGAAACCGAGAAATTGCATTAAACGCATGATTGATGATGTAGCGTTTATGGTATCCTCTTTAGTCATAAAGCAATTTCTCTCTTTCTATCTCTCTCACCGTGACTCCAATTACATTTATATGGCTCGCTATGTAACAAAGTTTGCAAACTTTCCGATAAAGTATACATCATTTCAATGATTTATTTAGCCTTTAGTTCTCGCATCTACCGTTGATTGTTCTTCTTGGTTTTAAAAAGTATGCATCCAAAATTATTCGACAATGATATTTTATATATATATATATATGTAATATGAATAATGACGGTTTTGATTTGCATTTTTCGTAACGATGACGTAAGGCACATTGTATCGACGTTTTATATATGGATTTGCCGACGATAAATTTCGTTACACCAGTATAAACTGATAGATTGATTTTGAAAGTACGCGATATTCGCTGAATTATGCATGTCTTAATTTGTTTTGAATAAATAATGGATGACTTTATGATTGAATTTATGTAAGAGTTCCTTTAATTTATTTTTCCTCGATAAGGTTTCTGGATAATTATTCATCTTGAAATAAAAACTTTTGTAATACGCCGTTGTAATTTATTCTTTAATTATAAATATCGATAAAGATCGGAGAAAAATTTATAGTAGACTCGTTAAAGTGCATTATATCGTATACCTTAAATTTTATTTGCTCAGATAGTAAAAGAAGAGTGACATTTTTAAATTTTATTGATAAAAATATACTATTTTTTGCTAATATGCTCGTATAAATAGAACGAAATTTTGTCAAGCGTCATTAATATTGTTTTTTTTATTCTTTTCAACGAGGAGTCGTTACAATATATAGTCCAATTATATTGAATATTCATATTTTTTACGCGATGCACCACAAATTTGCCAATCCATTACCAAAATTGAATATTGATTAAACAAAAGATCCATATTTCGAGAAAAATACAGCATTTATCCAGAAAGCATACTCGAAAGAGCCTTCCAAAATTCGTCTCTTAAAGTATCAAAATAGAGTCATAAAAAAAAGGGAAGAAAACGCGCGTGGAAGAAAAAGAGATAGATAGAGAGATAGATAGATAGATAGAGAGAGAGAGAGAGAGAGAGAAATGGTGTCGGCGCCGGAAGCCGTAACGTGTCGCCTCCTCGTATCAAAATATTGTACCAGTGCGTTCCGACAAAGTGACTCTATCCACCGGGTATACGTTGGCGCCGTTCTCTTCTTCCCGTTCTCTTTTTTCCTCCTCTTTCTCTTTCTATTCTTATAGAGAGATTGGATTTTTCCGGCGCCGCACAGACGCGACATTTCCTTCTCTCTCTTTCTCTATGTCGTACTAGTAGTACCCTTCCAAAGAAAATGGACTACGTGTTACTGTCTCCCTTTATATCTCTCTCGCTTTCTCTCTGTTTTTGGGCTCAGATTTCGAAATTTGTAGAGGCTATAGGAGACGATGTAGAGAGTTGGCTCGCTGAGTTGGCTTTTCAAAGGGGGATGATTTGGAAGACCGAGATTTTGCGCTTGCGAAGGTTTCCGATTTCCTTTTCCCGAGAGCCCTGACGGATGGGATGCGATGGAGAGCTGATCTTTCTCTCTCTCTCCCTCTCTCTCTCTCTCTCTCTCTCTCTCTCTATATCATTCCTTCGTTAGTTGGCTTTATGTTTGCATTTAGGAAATTTAATTAATTTAAGTGTAATTGCAGATACAGAATGAAAATGTTTCTCAAACGTGTTACTATACTTTTTTGTTAAAATAATGTGTATAAATATATATTAAAATGATAAACAATAGAATCATTTCAACTTCATTTTTTATTACTTAATTGATTAATATCATATTTTAAAATTAATGGAATTAAAATCATACAAAAATTTTACGATGTTCCATCAATGTTTTACGATTTTACGGGCATGTGATAGTTTGATTCTTGTGCGAAAAAAATTTATTGCGCGTTTTAAAAGAAACAAATATATATTCTGTGATAATTGAGACTTATTGGATGCTGTTACTATGAGACAAAATATTATTTTTCAAAAAAATTTACGAATTTCCAATTCCGTACAAGGAAAATATATAAAAAAAAAACACAAATGTTAGTTGTTTATGTTAAACGGGAAAATACTTTAGTTTAGAGTACAGACGCGAATAAAAATAGTATCGTTATCTCGTTAAATTTTATTTAATTTTTTAAGATTTCTTCGTAACTATATTTTTTAAAAATATTTACATCAACTTCAAATAAAAAATGTACACGTCATTGAGGGGTAATAAAGAAAAACGAAAAAAATAACGAGTTACAAAATTCCGCTTTCTGTTTTTAATATTCCAAACTAACTGCCTCGCTTGAAAAATTGTTCGCGTATATAAGGACGATAAAATACTCCGAATAAATAATCGTCCATTGCCATAAACTTTAAACGTTACTGTATCTCTACACTATATATACAAATACACACACATAAGCGCGCACATAACAAAATTCTCCTCGTTGGGCTCGCTTATCACGCGCGGAGTTTATTAGTTGACAATAAGACTCGACTCCAGCTCTTCTATATATATATATATATATATAAACACGTACACGACGACAAATTCGAAACGCAGCCTCATCGAAATTCTTTGCGGATAAAAATAGTAAAAATAAGCATTGTGAGATATATTTCAGCGCTTTTTCCAACCGGAATAATAACAGTGATCGGTTACTTCATACACTTCGAGTGGAGAAAATCTCGAGAGGAATAATGCGTATAACCTAGGTTGATGTTAGAAAGAAAGATTACATGTATTATAGAATCACGTTGTACTGTAAGCAGCTCGTCTTCTACGGCCTTTAATTTTCTTTACTTAAGCTCGGTGTAAAGATTGTGCGCGGTGCGGTTTACAATTACCGAAACCGCTTCATTAAATAACCGCGACAAGAGCTTTCGTAGCGTTTTCATCGCCACTAATTATCGTGAGAGAAGACAGAAAGAGAGAAAATTTCTAGATTAATTAAGAGAAAACGGTAAATATTGTCATTTTATCGCGTTGCTCGGAAAATATAAAAAAAAAGAGACATGAGGTTAAGGATGTACGAATTGGGACTCTGAAGCTTTATTTGTTTACGACGATTCGCGTTTGTTTGTAGTTAGTTAATATGATCCCCGTGATAGTGTTTGGGATGCGCTTGTGTGTGAATAATTTTCGTTCTTTACCTGAACGTTAACTATGTTGTTAATACACTTCTTCATAGTGGGTTGAACGCGCGAAATTAAAAGATATGGTTTTAATTACGCAGCCGGATCTTTTTTCCGTGTAAATTTAAAAAATAAAAAAGCAGTTCGTGGTATGTAATTTTCAATTCTTTTTCATTTCCGCTCTGAAGGATATATTTCCAAAATGTTTCTAGCGCATATATGTCTGACTATACCGCGACATTTACTACTGCGAATAAGAAAAATAAATAAATTGATACCGTGTAGCATTAATTTTTCCAATAAACTAATAAAATTTATAATGCATCAGATTGTATTTAATAAAATATCGCATTGCAAATATTTTTAAATGAAAGAAAATTTTATATATCAAACACTTTCTATACAATATTGAGTTCTTATTGTTATTATGTTTGAGTTTATTCTTATTTCGGATTATATAAATCATTTGAAGCGATGCAACATAATTTATTGAACTGTTAGATATAGACAAAATAATTTCAGAGTCACGTAAAATATCGAAAAGAAAAAAGAAAGTGAAAGATTAAACTGATTACCAATATTCATTCATATTCGTATAAATAATATTAATATGAGTATCGCGATATAATTTTCTTGAAAAAAATAAAACACATCAAAGAATAATTGCTGCTATAAACTTTAATCAAAATTCCATCATTCGCTTAATGCAGTTTTTTTTCTCTTAGAAAGAAAGAAAGAGAGAGAGAGAGAGAGAGAGATAGAGAGAGAGAGAGAGAGAGAGAGAGAGAGAGAGAGAGAGAGAGAGAGAGAGAGAGAGAGAGAGAGAGAGAGAGAGTGAAAAAAGAAACCTCGATACGAGCAATAAAGTTGAGAGATATACAACGACTTGACAATTAGTAGAGAAGTTGATGTCTCTTGGGATAAATGAGAGGAAAAGAAGAGAAAAGTAAGTGTCAATTTTCTCGTGCGTCTAGTCTAATGTATATACGCACCCACACACACACACACACACACACACACACATACACACATACACAGATGCGTATACATATATAGGCCAGCTATCTTGGTTATTCAATTGATTTTATCGATATATATATTTCTTACCGGTATTGGATAGGAGATTAATTTGTTTTTTTTTTTTTTTATGCTTGTGTGTTTATTATACTCGTATACATAAAATAAAAACTCTTTTAAGAAATTAATTTTTCCTAGATTTATCGATGCATAAAATATTTAAATAAAAAAATTTTATTTTATAAAAATATATCTTATGAAAACTAATTTCCTTTTTTTTATATCAATGAAGTTCGCAAATTGTAAAGAAATTTTAATTATAGGTCGAATCTTAAAAAAATGTGCACGAATCAATTTTATAAAATAAATTCTAATTAATTTCTAATTTTCTGTTGAGATTGATTTTTCAATATAATTTTTTATAAAAATAAATTAATATTGAAGAAATATTATACTATAATCTTTAAGCTTATCGATTGATAATCAATAACGTAAACTTTTTCAAAAGCAATATTTTAATATCAAATAGTAGCGGCGCTTAATATTTTATTATACGTTTGAACTTTTATATTTATGCATTATTTATAATCCATTATTTATTTTCTTAAAAAAAACTCTTTTAAGCATTTCAAATTATATTTCCAGTCACACAAATAAATAAAAAAAACTCCGTTCCAAAATTCCATTTGCAATCGAGCGAAACCCAAATTTCCGTAAGTCCGTTTGGCAAGTCTTTCGTACGACTCTCTCGTTTGCGATTAAAATAAATAAAAACTAAAGAAAAGCCGCACGATAAGGAAATAAGTGAAAAATTCATCGTAGGTTTGGCATACTGTATTGTACGTACGTTGGAAAGTCCAAGCCTCCCAGGAATACACGCTTTCTCTTTCAGTCAGCTAGAAGCTTCCTCTCAGGTACCGAATTCTCTCAGGAATCTTACGTAAATCTTTTTTTCTCTCTCTGTATCTCTCTCTCTCTCGCTCTCTCTCTCTCTCTATTTCTTCTCTCTTACTCTTTCTCGATTCAACTTCTATTTATTTTCGAGTTCTTTATCCTTCCTTTTTTATCGCGAGCGGTTTATTGCTCGTCTGAGTTAGTTTGTTTTTAAACGTATTCGTTATTCACGATTGCGTCGACGCGCGGAAATATTAATTGAGCGGTTACGTGTAAGCTTAGTTAATTAAGAATTAAAAGCGTGCTTCTAATGAATCGATTTCCCTATTTTTATTTTTCTTATTGAACGATAATTTGATTTTAATCCGCAATTAATTATGATTCTAAGATTTACAAATATAAAAATGTATCTGACCGAATATATATTTATATATATGTAATGCTATTTATATATGTTTTAAGTACCATATTAAAGATTATTTTAATAGTTTTTTACTCGCGATATTTGTAGATTTATAACGGAAAGTGCAAAATTTGCGTCTAGTCTATAAATACAAACTTCTCTCGTGAACTTATGAAAGATCATAAAAGAACACTTTGGGTTGATTACTTTCGCATAAAATCTCCTTCATTATTTTTTAGTAAAATGCGAAAGAGAAATTGAAGATTTTATAGTATAATTCAGAATGAAGTTTTGCGCGAATAAATTGATTTAATTAATTATGATAAAAAACATTTTACATACTTTATTAGGCTGTAAGAAATGAGAAAGTGGCAAATCACAGATTGAATTGATATTTCGTAAGTAATAAATCAGATAAAATCGACGATTTGTTTTGTAATGGTTGGACTTTTTAAAAACTGTAGAAAAAAAATTAATAAATAAAAGCTAAAGTCTAATAAATTGTTTTTCTATTCTATCTTTTAAATTTCAACCATTGTCGAATAAATTTAACGACGAATTTTCTCCCTAGCTACATTGTTTAACCATAAAATTTCACATTCCATACGAAGACACTAAAAAAAAAAAAAAAAATGTTTCGTTCGCACTCAATCTTATTCGTCATTTTCTCTCATAGCGTCGTATAAATTCACGAAACAATAACAGCTTTCTCTTCCAAGTAGAAAAACGCAGACAGTAAACGAAACGACGATTATACAACGACGGCGCATATTACCTACGTTTGAAATAAAGTCAGACTGCATGCTTATACGTACACCTTGTTTTTTTTTTCCTCTCTTTCTTTCACATGTGCGCGCGCGCGAATACGTGCACGTATGTACGTATAAGCTACGATATGTTTGCGCTCGGCTTGTGGAAAAGTGAGCCGAGTATACGACAGCTGTGCGAGAAATCTCTAACGTTATTAAAACTCTCTCGTGATTTACGGAAAAAAAGCGAGTCGGCATGAAGTTTCCCCGTCGCGGGATTTTTTTTTTTTTTTTTTTTTTTGTAGCGTGGATCAAAATTTCTTTTATACCGTTTTTATTTTTTGTTTTTATTTCGGTCTCCTTTTCGTTTATTTATTTATTTATTTATCTTTTTTTTTTTTTTTTGCGCGAGCGTATGTCCGCGTACACGTTTTACCGCATGTTAAATTAAGGTAATGGTTATGCGTTTCGTGGGATTAAAAATAGAGGATGAAAAAAAAAGGGCGGCAGAGGAGTTAGGTAGCTCGCTACGAATTGGGAAAGCTTATTAAGCGCTATCGAAATTTTAGTCGCGCAAATATTTTCCAGATGTAACGTTTGAGAGTGCCACTGTGCGATGTGGAGAGAAGCTTGTACACGATTTTTTTTTTGGATAAAATAAAAACGTTGACAAATGTGGTACCATTTGAAAAATTGCAGTGAATTAAATTTAAATAGATTTTTATTCACATCTATACTATTAATCCTTATTTGAAAAGAATGTAAGATTCTTACAGAGAAGATTAATGTCTACTTAGTAAATAAGAAATTTACTAAGCAGACATTAATTTTAAGTAGTATAACCATATATGTAGTAAGGCAAGTCCAATCGAATAATTTCTCTCTAAATATTTTTTCATATATTGTTCAACTATTTTTGTTATCAACCCAATCTGTTTCTCAAATATTACAAACGTAAAATATCAACTTAAAATATACGACCTATCTATCTCATCTTTTTACCACATAACGGGATTGCATAACTATTCCTTTTGTCAATACACAAATTCCACTGAGGTAATTTTTAATTAACGTTAGACCACGAGTTTTCTTTAACCGCGATGGATGCAGGAGTAAAGAGACTACTAATGTTTCAACGCGTATTTGAACTTCTTGGGTGGACCGGACTAAAGTTTACCTAAGTCACGGATGTTAAAGGAAGGAAGGAATGTACGTGTACTGGCTCGTTGCGAAAATGCAACATTTCGATGACGTTGATTCTGGTTGGTAACTTCGATGTCGTGGAATACGTGTACGTGTATTTTAGTATTCAAAAAGTCACGAAAGAACGTGACTGTGTTTAAATTATGAACGTTTGGAATATTTTCGATTTTCGTGAAAAAAAAAAAGTAAAAAAAAACGAGATTTCACGCGAAATTTTCGGATATTCATGGAAAATTGAACTTTGAATTGAATTTCGTAATGTGCTGCATTATTTTTAAATTTAAAAATTTGCTGTTTCGTATTGAAAAATGAATAACTATTCATTAGTAATACAAATATACGCTTTATAAGTTGAAAAGTTGAAATAATTTTAAAATATTACAAGCGACAAATCATAATTATTAATCTTTCATTACAAAAGATCGCACAAAAAAATATTTAAAAGAAAAAATTTGATAACGATATAATGGAGTGAAAGAAAGTCAAAGTAAGAGAAAGAGCTAGGGAGAAAGGAAGGTAGATACAGGAAGGGAGAAAGAGAGAGAGTAAGAGGCAAAGTAAAAAAGGAAAAAAAGAGAACATTGATGGCTTTGCAAAAGAAGCGCTTTAATTTCACGGGTAGCAACTTTTTATGGACAATATTAGTTTTTTGCCAAAAAGGAAGGAGATTCTACTTCTAGCTCTTCAACTTTTCTATTTTGAGTGCAACGCGCAGTAAACTTTCAACTGTCGCTTACATTATTTTCGCCTTCTTGCGTGCATGAAAATTTTAGTTTTGTAGACGCGTGGATAAAATACATTATGATTTTCAGGCATGAAAAATTACGAATTTATAATGTTATACTTAAAAATTTTTCCTCTCCCCGAATAATGCGTTTTATAAAATGAGAATTTTTTCCATCAAGAAATTATTTTATTGAGGTTCTGCATTATTATATCTTATTGCTTAAGCGATTTACTAAAACCTTTTTCATTTATGTTTATCGAAACTATGCCACAAAAAAGTTATTAACCCTCAAATATTTTTTAGATATTATATATATTACAATAAAATATACTAATATTTTTTATTTAAACAATAGTGCAATTCAATATATTAATTTGAAATTGTTTTTTTTTTGTGTTACAGGTAACAACAAAATTTGATTATATCGAAGTTTTACGTAAGTCATATACATATAATATCTTTCAGTATTATAATGATTGCTGTAACTCTGAAACATAATAAATAATCTAATTTTCAAGACAATGAAACACAAAAGTACTTACCAATTTAATTTTACATAGGTAAAACAAATATTAGATACTTTACTTTTTTGTTAATTAATAATGTAAAACGAATTTTAAATAATTTAAAAAACTCAAACTTTCATTTCTAACCAATGGTCAAACAAAAAATGCAACTTTGAAACTTAAACTAATTTAAATAGCGAACTTAAATCAATGTTTCATGATTATTCGATATCTTTACCACGCCACTATCTTCTTGTAAAATTTTCGAAATGACAAAAATGCAATTAAACAAACAGCTTAGTAAAATAATATGAAAGCTTTATAGAAACATTATAGCATCGCATAAACTAATCTCGCGACGCTTACGACTTTTTAAACGAGCGAATTAATCTCAAAGAAGCGGGCCGCTTTTATTTCTAATAACTTTTCGGGAGATTTCACAGATGCCTTCTCGCGCTATTATTTTCTCTTTTTAACTTCCGTACGAGCATCTCTCCTAGGTGACGCTATATAACGTTTCATCTCTATTTCTCATTCTCCCGAAATTGCCTGCATATTTTAGCCGTCGAGCTTGCGTTATTATCAGCGCTCCAACGCGCGTTATAGCTTTTTCTTCTTCGCGTGTATGTTTTTTTTTTTTTTTTTTTTTTTTTTATTCAAGAGAGCAAGGAAGAAAGAAGAAAAATTCGATTTCTAAGCGTTGCTTCTGGAATCTAACACATCTTGGGTAGTCCCGAGGGCTGCTTGCTACTTTACTTTTTGGCCTCGTTGCGCCAGGTTTTTTATAATTTTTTTTATTTTTCTCTCTACTAAATGCGTCGCTTGTTATGTCAAGCTGTATGGGTATTTTAACATAACGTTAAAAAGCAAGTATGCGGTAGCATTCAATAGTATATTTATACATGGCAATTATAAAGAATTCATACTTATTTTACAGATGAATAATAATGAATAAAATAATTTTCTTAAGTAAGTTTTGATCAATCAGTTTAAACGTAGCATTTTAAATGTAAATTCAATTCGATTATTTATTAGCCATGACATTAAATACAACGGTAATTGATTCTGCGTTACAAAAACTTATAAAAAATCAAAATACTTAATTTAGTACATTATCCAAGAAAACGCACATAATTTTTATTTCATCGTTTCATATCCCATCCAACGCCGGAATAAATCGCAGCAAAGCTTTGCAAAGTCCATCGCGTTTTACCGCACACGTTCCACGTTGCAAAACGTCGCGTAAAGTTTCTTCTTCGCGTGCACGCGCTCTCCGTGCGAGTTTTCTCTCATTCGCAAGCGCGCGCGCACGCGCTCACGCACACACGTTAACAGGTATGCAGAAACCGAGCACGTAGAAAGCGCTTCTCCATGCGCCGACGGCTTATCCGTTTAATTAACGAGGACAATGGATGACGTTGGCGACCGAACGCCAGAGATTGCTCCCTGCCACGCGCTCGGTTTACCTTGTCCCCTCGCTCTATCACTCTCACATTCACACACTCTCACTCTCACTCTCTCTCTCTCTCTCTCTCTCTCTCTCTCTCTTTCTCTCTCTTTCTCTCTATCTCCGGCTGTGTTATTGTCTACTTGGTTTCTCTCGTGCTCCTGTTCGCGTATACGTGTGCTCTTATTGATTGTCCCTTTTGTACTCGCCCTTTCCCCCTCTCTCTCTCTCTCTCTTTTTCTCGTCTGGGAGATCAATAAATATTTGACAGAGAGAAAGAGAGAGAGAGAGAGAGAGAGAGACAGAGAGAGGGAACGCGTATTTGTATACCACGTTTCAATTATAACGAGTGGTATATACGTAATTGTATATATCTATAGTAAACATATTCAGTGGAAAAAGTTTGGGATTCGGCGGGAGTCGGGTCACGGTAAAAAAGTGGGTGTCTCTCTCGTGTCTCTATTGTTGCTTTAAGTTTATTATCTGCGATACGTAAAGCACCGCGACGTTTAAAAATTTTCCAATGGGAATTCGGCTATTCAGCCCTTCAAGATTTTTGTTTGAGAATCTTTTGATCACGTGAAAACTTTTGGTTATGCGCATCGGAAATGTTTCGTGTTGATTATATTTTACTCAAAATATTTTTCTTTTTGTTTAATCTTTATTGGTTGTTTATAAAATTATACAGGACATAAATTGATATTTGATATTAAGAGTATATTAATTTGCATATAAAAAAATTTTGAATGAAAATTTTTCACACGAAATTCATAATTTTTTTTTTCACTGCACAAAGTTAAATAATTAAACGTCAATTGTCGCGGCACTTCGTCTCAAAATCAATCATTACATCGTTTCATTAAATTAACCCAATTTATATTTCTCCGTTAATAATCATTCCACGCGTTGGTTTAATTTAATTATACACTTGCGTTCGCTCTCGTACATACGCGAATTCAAAATTCATTCACCCTTCAACTAATCGTTCCAAACTAAACATAGCTTCAGGAGAGGAACGCACATCGTGACAGTCACTGCCCTCTCATATCTCTATCTATCTCTCTCTCTCTCTATCTCTTTCTCTCTCTCTCTCTTTCTCTCTTGGCCCATTACTCGTTTTCATCGGGGCATTCGAGCCAGGTAAACGTGTTCGTGGTGGATTACGCGTAAACAATGTCGTTATTGTTTACTCCTTGGCAGAGGATGCGAATGACGATTCTCTCACACTCTCCCCATTTCCCTTCCCCCCGTTTTCTCTCGGCATTGTCGAAGTAAATGCCAACAGAGACGACGACGACGACGACTGCTCCTTTCATTCGATTCAATGAATTAAGCCTATATGTGTTACGGACAGGACATCGCGGTGGTGAAAGGGAATGAGAGAAAGTTCGTTTATTCGTGCGTATGTATGAGTTTGGGTTATCATTACGTTTAAAGGAAAATTGTGATATTGGCTGTCGATTTTTTTTCCACAACTTCTATCCTTTTCGTAAACGTTTGTCGTATTTGTAATGCGTTAAAATTTATACGTAGGGTATTGCAATGATATACGTCCGAGTGACAATTTTTTGTTTTATGGTAAAAGTTAGTTTTGAAAAATTCATGAAACTACATGCGAAACGTTTTTTAAAGTGATTTTTTAATAATATCAAATTAAAATTAGAGAGAAAAAAACATTTTTGTTTAAAAAGTAAAATTTATATCTAATTAATTTTCAATTAAATAAAATAACTAAAATAATTTGAATGTTGTACTATATGCATAATTTATCGACAAACAAGTAAATAAATTGAATGCAGTTTTAAAAATTCATGTATAAAAAAAAAAAAAAACAGTTTATTGTATGATTCGCAATCTTTGATGAATTAGCAATATTTTTATTGAAATAAAAATTTTAAATTACCTTCACATAAAAATTCTATTAAAAATTGTTACACTCAGAAAACAAAAAAAAAAAAAGAGATTAAATAATTTAATCTTTTCAAGTTAAAAGAATTTTTATTTAAATTAAATTTATCTGAAAAGATTGAATAAAAATCACGTTTTTTTATATACGCACAGATAAAAAAAAAAAAAGCGTCCCGTACTCGATAGAATTTTAACGCAATTGATGAAAAATTCAATTCCGCCACGCGGAACCCAATATTATTTAGTTTCATTGAACATTCACGCAGTCGATATTAAAACTAGTTGGGCAATAAAAAATAAAGAAAAAGGAAAATATCAAAAGAAAGATAAAAGAAAATCACGCCAACGTTTTTCTTTTTTTTTCCTCTTTCTCTCATTCGTCTCAGCATGGTTAAAATAGTAGACGGATGGATGAATATTGCAGTCGGGCCTATATTTCCGAACCAACGAAAACCGGCATTCATATTACTGTTTACTTTGGACTCATGAGTTTTCTATCTCTCTCTTTTTTTTTACGTACACAACCCGCGCACTTATGCAATCGCTTGCGCAGCGTATATGCTTACACGTACGCGATTTCCCAAAAGTTTCCCGAAAATTCATTTTTTCTATCCTTTTTCTGCTTCCCGTTTGTACGATGAAACGCGCGTTTATTATTTTGTCGAAAGCCGTGAAAGATAAAACGCGATTGATTCAATCAGTTTGCTAAAAATTGATTTTGTTATACGATGAATGTTGCGAGTATACCGCAAAATTTTTTTAACGCCATTTTTCCTCGCTTTCTTTTTTTTTTTTTTTTAATTACTTTGTTTTATTTGATAAAGTTCGATAGGAAATTTTATAATTTAAATGGGTTTTTTAAAATTTTTTTAATTTTTTTCAAAATTTTTTAACGAGCCAAAGAAATCTCTCATCGTTTTAACGTTGCATATTTAAAATAACAGATTTTATTAAAAGGATTTTAATTTGAAAGCTTTGACATAGTTTGCAAGCGCCCGGGAATTTCTGTAATTTTAAAAACTTTATCTTCTTATATTATTGAAATTACTTTAATAGCGTGGATTTTATAACTCTTAATCCTTTAAGAATAGATAACTATTATCATAAAACTTTACTTGCTTCCGAAATAACAAAAAAATCATTTGTAATGCAAATTCTCTTATGATAGTCTTTCACCTTTTTCGAAATAACGAAAAATTTTTCGTTTCAAGAATCAAACTTCAGCGCAAACTTTAGACACACACACATACACACACACATTTATATATCCATCTATATTTATCGAAGTTAAATTTGCACAGAGGAGAGGACTACCACGAATAGCACTTTTAGAAACATGAGAATAAAATAAAAAGAAAGCAGCGGTAAAAAGTAGAAGATACCTTTTAAAAATGTGTATCCGATGTAACCCGTACGGCCATTTACTCGGAACATTAAGCGAGCGAAAATTATCTGGAGAAGCGTTTTTGAAAAGCGAGAAAAGCGCAAGTCTGTTATTTGCTGTATGCGAGAAGCTACCGAAGGTATAAAAAGGGAGAGAAAAAAAAAAAAAGTGGAAATTGCCGCGATTTAAATCGAAAAATTATTTGAACGGTTATGGTGGGATCGTCGCATAAAAAAACGCTTACACCGAGCTTTCATACGTTACGGGGTTAATACGCTTGTTAAACGTATTACGCTGCAGAGCGGTTTTATTAATTAACTTGAGTTTTTTAATTAATAATGGAAAAAAAAAATTCTATGTTAATAAAATCGCTGGTCTAATTTTGTTGGATTTTACCATTTTAATTTTTTATTGTTGAACAAATCGGTTTGAGGATAATATTTTTAAAATGAGTATTTTAAAGAGTTTTCAGTTATTGCAATTAAAAATTAATTTTTCAGCTTATTGATCAATTTAATTGTTTTTTACATATTTATATTAAATTTCAATAGATAAAAAATATTATACAGAATAAATAATAATATATATAAAATAAATAATTATCCTCTCATGCGCATAAATGCTAAATTTTGTAATCAATACGTAATTGTTTTTACCAATACCAGTGAATTACAATTAGTCGCAATTCATCAACAAAAAAAAATTGTTCTTAGAATCGCATAAAAAAAACTTTTCCAAGTATCTTTTTATTTCTCAACGTAAATCATAAAAATATGTCATCAACGTTCTCCATTTACCACTTATATATATAATAAAGAACATTTAAAAAAAAAAGGGTACGAAGAATTGTATGCTTCAACAAAAAGCCCACTACTCCGCAAAATCAATCCTCGTTTATATATACACACACAAAACCCAGCGCACACTCGAGCAATCGTCATAGCGGTAACAATAACGGAGCAAAAAAAACAAAGCCCATTCCCATTTATCCCATTACGTCCTCGAACTCATTCCGTTGTATTCTCTCTCTCTCTCTCTCTCTCTCTCTGTTTCTCCTTCCCTGACCTTCTATCTCTGCGCGTGTATGCGCTCTATGAGGCGAAAACAAAACGTATCTCCAGCTGCAGCGACTCTCTCTCTCTCTCTCTCTCTCTCTCTCTTTCGTGAAGTAGTTGCAAATTGTATTCTAGCCGTATAGTTGTGTAAATATGTGCTCACACACAGACGAACACACATACATATAGAGAATTGCGACGATCTCGGAATGTAGTTCGAGGAGAATACAGCACGTATAGATGTGTTTATACATATGTGTGCGCTATTTGCGGACGCGATATCTCAACACCCTTGAACGAGGAAGTAAGAAGAAAAGAGAGCAGAAAGACGCGTACGTATACGAAAAGCCCAAGCATCCACGCATCGAATTCTCTCTCTTTCTCTCCCTCTTATTCTTCTTTCGTATCCCAGCGGTATAAGAAAGAATTTTTGCAGGTACAGTACTGCATATATATCTATACACGTAGGTGTGCGATATCGTGCGTGTATGGACGACGCGATAAAGTCATAAGTGCATACGTGATATTGTTACAGTGCGTTCAGTCGACAAAGCCATTATCCTTCATTTTCTCTGTCTCTTTTTCCTTCCTCCTCCGTCTTACATTTTCCTTTCCTCTCCCTCTCTCCCTCTCACTCTCTCTCTCTCTCTCTCTATCTCTCTCTCTCTCTCTGTCTCTGTATGGCTCCACTTGGATTTTCTTAGCTGCAGCGATCAACGATCTTCCAGCATCTACAACGCGTATGTAGGTATCCATTTCTACGCGAGCGAGAAACTACGCAATTCTCTCTGTACTCAACAGATATGCGTCTATCTATGCGACGATCGCTGTGACCTTTTACTGTTCTACTTGTATCAATATGCATATATGAACAATATATATGTGTGTGCGTGCGCGCGCGCGTGTGTGTGTGTGTGTGTGTGTGTGTATTTGCTGTGTACTCACGGGATTTTGTGTGGGTTTCTCGAGTCGAAAATGTATCAAATGACGAAGACGAGGCTCATGTTTAAGTCACAGTGTATAGATTCTGTGGGTACGAATTCCTTTTAATCTTTTTAGTTTCGAAGCAAAGGTTGTACATTTAAATTTACTTTAAATGAGAAAAAAAATTTGGTCAGATTTCGAGGAAACAAAAATGTTTAATTGTACTTAGTGATATTGAAAATATTAAAATTTCTTTTTGTTTTTCATTCGATAACATTTCCTTTTTTTTTATAAGTATCCTTCATATGTTAATAAATTGTTTATATTTATTTGTCCATTAATTTATTATGTGAATTATCATTACTTATACAATAATAAACTCTGATGTACAGTTGCTATAATTATTCTACAACACAAGTGAAACAAGAAATTTTTAAATACATTATAGCATTGTTTCATTTTCATATCGTATTCAGCTATCTATTGTAGTTCGCTTATACAAAGATAATTATATATATTTTTTTTTTATTATTAGTAATTAGAATTTCATTTAAATTTGGGAAAAAAAGTTTATTAAATTTGTAAAACTTCATAATTTACGCTTGTATTTATAAAATCAATGCTCCAGATAAATGTGAATTAAAATAATTAATGAAACTATATTTAATATTAATATTGTTATGTTTTTAACATTATAACGTTTTCATTACGGCATTTGATCGTCAAATAATTACAATAATATTTTTTGATACAAATTTTTTACCTCGACATCAAATTTACAATTTACAAACTCGTAATATTTTTTTTTCTCGAATAAAAAAATATAATGTTCATCTATATTATTTTTCTCGTAATAATTCTCGGAAAATTCATTTCGATACGATAATGCAAAATTAAATAAACGCGGATAAGCATTTTAAAATTAAACGAGCATCGAGCTTTTTTTCGTGCAACACCGTTACATTTCTCAAATATTTATTAACGACGTCAGGCACATAGCCAAATCAAATAATGAAAAATTTTATATGGAATGTATTAAATTACCGAGGGTATTAATGTTAAGGAAAATAGAAGGTAAAACGGAAAAAGTGAGAAGAGAGAGAAAGAGAGAGAGAGAGAGAGAGAGAGAGAGAGAGAGGATGGAAAGAGGTAACTTCATGTTAAAAGCGGATAATATAAATTAAAAGAGGTAGAGATAGAGAGTATCGCGAGCTAAAATTGAGTAAAAGACTCATTTCTGTGAAACTGACACTGATAATGAAAGAGAGAATGAACAATTATGGCATCAGCCTTCGCTGATGTTATGTCTATATATAGAATAGGACTATATTAAATTACCTCAATCACACACTAGTCTAGTTCATTATTATTGCGCGTAGAAGAAAGAGAGAGAGAGAGAGAGAGAGAGAGAGAGAGAGGGACAGAAGGGGAGGGGGGAAACTAATGAGAGCGAATGAAAACCGGAGCAAAAATTTTTAGCCCGCGATAAGAGGTCCGCGCGAGTGCCTTTGCTGCGTAAATAGCTCGACTGATTTTATATTCTTCATTTTTCTTTTTCTCCCTCTTAATTTCGACATTTTTTTATACTTCAAATAATACTTTCTAGTTTAATGAACGCGAAGAGGAAAAATTTTAATGCAAGAAAAATGTGTTATTAAATGAAATTTACGGTGTGTGTAGAGTTCCAATTTTAGATATAAAATAAATAAAATTTTGATTTCAGATTTATCATTGTGGGATTAAAGTACGTTTGAATGAAATTCAACGATTTCGAAATAAACGATATATACTGGTAGATAAGAAATATTTTTACGTTAACCGACGTTTTACATTAAAAATCCATAAAGCTGTAATACCAATCGTTTTCAACTAGCTCAATCTTTCTGCTGCTCTTTTCACAAATAATTATACACACAGACGCGAGGGCATATATATATATAAACACGGATTTCAATAAAAAAAAAAAAAAGAACTCAAACCGCCGCATAAAAAATCACTAAGCGCAATTCACACGAATAACCCAATCATCCATTAAACTCGATAAACAACCCAAAGTCGTGCGATTTCCAACCCATTTGCTACGACGTTTTTTCGACGAAAAGAAAAAAAAAAAAAAAAAAAGCGAGAGATAGAGAGAAAAAGATAACCTCGGAATTTCTTCATCGTTCCCTATTTTTTTTTCACTCACCACCTGTCCCTACTTATCCCTCCAACACTTTTCGGTTCCGCTCTTATTCTGAGCGCTCGTCGGAAAAACGCGGGAGAAAGAGAGAAGCGAAAAATTACGGGAGGTACTAAAGGCTTTCAGTCGGCAATTTCGTAGCGGTCGAGTGGAGCTGACGACGCGGAGTTGGAACGTTGAGAAGAAAGACGCGCATCACGTTAGATGTGAGTAGATAGATGTCGGTATGGCAATGTAGATATTGGGTTGAGTATGCGAAGGAAAAAAGGTTTTTCTTTTTTTTTTTTTTTTTACTGATCCTTGGAGCGATAGTGGATTCTTGGGCAGAGTTTTTCCTTGGATTACGTCTTCATAAATCGTGAGTTAGAATAGCGATATGTTTTGTTGATTTGCAAAAGAATTATATAGATTTTATTGAATGTTTAGTACATAATTGAAAATATAGGGTGTGTAAACAATGTTGATATAAGTATATGCTTGAAATAAACTAAATATCAAATATATATTTTTCGATACAATTTACTATCTTCTTATTTGCAGTTGCAATAAAAAGTTTTACGAAACAATCACAATAAATAAAATTTGATAGTTATTTCGTTAAAATTATTACGGATTAAAACTTCAATTGTAGTTGTAAAGCAGTTATTACGACGATTAAATCGTAATAATACATAATGATAAAATCGCCATTGTGACGATGGCTTTGCAATAATTCTGTCACGCGCGACATGATTGCGAAAGCTCTTATGAACTTCTTGCAAAGTGAGTAAATTAGTAGCGACATTTGCTGTTTCATTATATTCCGGCATCGCGAGCTGAAAATTTATTTAAATAGGTAGTAAGTAGTTATTAGCGTTAATTACTGTAAGAAACTTTACTCGTGAATAAAAATTAGGTGTAATGATTGTAATATACGTTTCTATATTTTCTAATATTATTATATTGTTAATTGTACGTTTTTTTTTCTTTTCTAAAATTAATTTGCTTGAGTTTTTGATTGGGAGTTTAAAATGTTTTTTTACAACAATTCGTAAAATAATTCAAAGAATCGAACTCACTATTCGAAATTATTATTTAACGATAACGTTTTTACGGAAATTTGTCAATTTTATATTGTGCACTTCTTTAAAGAATTTTGGCAATATTGCTCTACTTATTTATCTAAAAACATAGTTAGTAAAAATTATAAATTAATCAAGCCGTTTTAAGACACATTTTAATATCAAGACATTATTATTATATACACTCACACACCAAAGTAACAGCAACTCTCCTCCATCACCGAAAATCTCATGATCATCTATACTTTTTCTCGGCTTGTTCATCGATGTCGTAGGCCTTGAGGCACGTAAGAAAAAAGAAAAGGAAGAAGAGAACGCGTAATGGCTCGAAAGAGGCACTTTCTATACGCGACGTGGATTTCGTTATCTCTCTCTCTTTCTCTCTGCTCGGGAACAAAGTGACTTCCGCCATTATCGGTGATCGATCATCCAGAAATTTTCCGTCCTCTACATTCAATTACGCATCTTTCGCAAGAACACGGAAAATATTTACGCGTCAAGTCGTACTTTCTTTCTTCTTTTTTTTTTTCTTATTCGCATAGGATTAGTACGCCCGTGGCGGTTATGCGATTGCGTAATGCCGCTTCCTTATGCGGGTTTAAGAGCTGTGCGTGTAATGCGTAAGTTTCGTTGTAAAAGTCTAGAGTGACATTTTTTTTTGACCGGAACTTAATGAAAAAGTTGTCGAAGGAGGGAAACGCTTTTATGATGTATGTAAAAAATGTTAATTCTCTATGTAAGAATGTTTATCTATTTGTTACATCTTTTTTAAACAATATATTTGTAAGAGTTATATTTTTACCAATAAATTTACCATTTTTTACATATAATTATTAACGTAAAAAAACAAAACAAACAGTTTAAATTGATCAATTCTAAATACCCAAAATTGTCCTTAAAAAAACTTTTTAGAGCATATCAAGAATCTTTTTATCTCCTACTGCCGCTATAACTCGTCCGTAAAAATACTACCAACGCTCGAACACCGAACTCTCGCAAACACATAGTTTAGTGAACTTCATCGACCCGTTCGCTTAAAATATTCGCTTGTGTTCTACCTTAAGCGCCATTTTACGCGTTATATAGTATAATTAAGTAAAGCCTTTCTGTTTAGTAGAAGAAAAAGCTGTCCCGAAATATACGAAAAATTTCACGGGCTGGTGATGTAATTTTAATTAAAAAAAATAACGGTGAATGACAAAATAAAAGGGAATATTTTAGTATAAATACTTACTAATAATAATTTATTTAAATTTAAAATATGTGCAATACTATTATAAAAAATTCATTTTACCTTTGACCTTTCATTAATACAACATATATTCACATAAAAAGCTAAAATAAGTTAATTTTTCTTGTTAAGAAAATTAATCCTATACGCGCAAGAAAAATTGCGCATTACGCGTGTTTTCTTATTAAAAAACATTTCAAGCCAAAAGACAGTTCAGCCGTAAAAATAAACGGATAACAGTGCTCGGAGAGAAATTAACCGCGCGGAGCGAAAAGACAAAAAAAAAAACAAAGAAAGAAAAGAAAAAAGAGCCGCGTATAAAGTCGAAAAAAGTAAAAGAATAATTTGCTAGCAAAGATTCTGGATGATGTACAGTGTGGAGATAAAAAGCGAAAAAAAAAATTGAAGGAGTAAAATGAGTCACTTTGGAATTGTCTTTGTCAGCTGTGTGTTCGTGTTTACCTACCGATGCACGAGAAAAAGAGAGGAAAATGTACAGGTGGCTGACTGCGTATGAAATAAAAAAAAAAAAAAAAAAAAAACAAAAGAAGACGGGCAACCTTTTTGTAGAAACTCGTTCTAGTTACGGTTTATCTTTACATCCTTTAAACCATCTTTTTCCATTTTGCTTTATCTTCTGAATATTAACTTTTTACTTATTTCTATATTTTTTTCTTCTATTATTCTCCGGTTATTATTTTTACGAATCGGCTTATGAATCATTAAATTGAAATATATTTTGATATTATTATATCATCGTTTGAATAAAATTAAAAATTTATTTTTCTGCTTTCGTTAGAAACTGTAACATAATCCTGGGCAATTCTTTATCCTAATTTATCTAAAAAAAGAAAAAATCCACAAACTAAAGAGAAGTACAATTAAAAATTTTCGCCCATTAATTTATAATCCCATCAAGCGTGTGCTTCGCTAATCTTCTCTAACAAGTAAAATACTCAAAAAAAAACAAAAAATTTGCATCAAGTAATGAAACAGCGAAGAGGAAAAATTCTCGAGGGCATTGCGTTTGTATAAATAATTCCATCTGTTTACCATCAGTTTTACTCTTCCTTATGTCTTCTTTTTTTGACTTTGCCTTCCTTTTTTTATAACACTTTTATGTCCTCGATTTATTTTTTTTTCTTCGTTGTGTGACGAAGGTCAAAGCAGCTGGTGTCGTAGTAGGAAGTTGAAAATGAAAATCCTGAAACGCGAGTGTAGGTGTACACGTGTGACCTCTGAAAAATTTACTGCTTGACAGCTTTGTACAAAACTTTATTCTTGATAGGACTGACGGGTAAGCTGTATGAAATTGTCGTGTTTATATATTTTTTTTTTTTTTCGAAGGAACTAAGTTAGAATACGAATTCGAATTTAAAAAATTTTTTTTTTATTCAAAGTACCGATGGGTTGACGTCTGAATGTTTATTGAAGAATAAAGTTTTTCGTCGACCTTTTTTCATTTGAAATTTGAAAACGAAATCCAATTAATTATGAGTTTCAAACGTAGAACATCATTTCTCAACTTTATGTGCTCGTAATTTAAAATTTTAAAACACATTAATAATTTAATAACTTTTTTAACAAGATACCACAAAAACATAAATAAAATCATTAAATTTAATCGCCTCATTATACACCATATTACACAAAAATATAAACATGCAACAACAAAATATGCAACAAAATTTAATATTCGAAATTATATCCACTAACATTTTTGTTACACATCTGCAATACCGAGAAAAAAGAAATAAAAAAAAAGGGAAAACCTAATTTTACGAGCCATTATTCTAAACCACTACGTATACAGCGTTATATCCAATTTTCCAGAAAAGCGCCAGCGCGGAAAATCTATACCGGCGCGCGGTATACCAAAAAACGCAATTTTTACAATTCCGCGCGCGTTTTCATCTTCTACTTTTGCCTCTGTAAGAAATAAAAAAAAAAGCATAAAAGAAAAATCGAAGCGAAGAAAGAAAAAAGCCTGAAGAAAGAAAGATAGAAAGAGAGAGAAAAAGGTGGTACGGAATATTAAAAAGCATTTCGAAGGACGATCACGTAACGCGAGAATTATGCGCCGAAAGCGCAAGATTGGCCCACTACTCTATCTATACCTAGATCCGTGCACGACCCTTCCTCGGCATTTTCTTTCCCACTCGCTGTGTGTGTGTGTGTGTGTGTGTGTGTGTATGTGTGTAACTCGTGATAAAGGTTGGGTAAGCGACGTACTCGGTGTCGATCGACTCGGCTTGATCGACTTTTTTTCTAACGCGAAACGGGCATTTATTTTGCGTTGGATGTTTGAAGAAATAGTGACGATTTAAAAAATCGACGATCTCGAGCTTATTGGCGAGGATTAGTTTCCTTTATTTGAGATGTGGCTGTCTAATTTAGTAATAAATTCTGAGCTGTGGAAAAACTCGACTTAAATGAACGAAATGAAATATGAGATAGACATTTCCACGATGATAAAATTAAAAATTTTAATAAAAATTGTATTTAGAAAGTTGTTAAAGTTGCAGAAATTTACTTTTGTAAATAAAAAATAATATAGAAATTATTTTAACTCACTTAAATTTATTTCACTTGATTTAATTTTACCTTTTTTTTTTTTTTTTTTTAATATTAATAAAATTATTTGAAAGCATTTGATATCAATTATTTTCAAGTCTACATGGAAAACTTTTCATTTATACCGGATTCATCGGGTACATCAGTAAATGGTGGTATAATGCATTTATTTACACCTAAAACTTTCCGTTTTTAAGAACGTTAAATCATGAAAAAATCGGTTAATCGAAAAAGTTTTGCGGCAATACATAACGTAACTAAAAGGAAAAGTACAGACCACGAGTTACCCAAGAACCGTCTTACCACACTCTACCTGAATCTATTTAAGCGTAAAAGTACATTCGCACTATCTCTGAAAACTTGGTCGAAAATTTTCTGAAGGTTTGAATATGTCATATCCCATGGGCAACTTTACTTTCTTTCTTTAAATTTTTAAAATATATGTCATTTCATATATAACTTCATTCATTACCATATATTTGTGAAAAGTATAGAAGATAAAATAATAAAAAAAAGTTCGAATTTCTTTACTCGTTAATACTTGTGAAGCGAAATATATTTAAACGCTTTGGAAGTGAAATAATTTTTTTTTGATTTTAATATCATAAAAATAAAACTTTCATTTCGTCGAATTTTCATTTTTACTCTTCGAATATAATCGGCAAAAATTTAATCAAACTGAAATATAATTTTATAAATTATAAGTGACAATAAATATTAGTTTTTAATTATTTTTATCGAAACATAGTCTATAATTGCAAAGCGGTGGGACTACAAATTTGATTAATATTCCAAAAAGATTTTAATTTTGACGATATCTTCTCATTTCGCATTCGTATCCCAATTTAGCGAGAACAAGACATTATAACCAAATCTGCATTAAAATTGCAATATTATCCGCGCAGTTTCGAATTGGAAATACTCATTTATACGAATAATCTCTGGATAAAAAAACGAAAAATAACGAAGATGATTACATTAATTAATCGAAGAATCACAAGTTGAGTTATTCTAACCAAATATTACAAAGTTTTTTCGTTTCCAAGAAACTTTTCTTTTGTATCTTTAAAATAAATCATTCGTTTGATTTTAAAAAGGTTCACAACTTTAAAAATTTATCAACTTTTCCGCGATGTTAAATCCTTTTTCCATTTACTTTTTAGGATGGACTCGATAGATTTGTACTTAGAATCGGGCTCTCTCTCTATCTCTTTCCCTCTCTCTCTCGCTCTCTTCATAAACTTTTGATTTAAAAACTTTGGGACTAAGCACATTGTGAGACTGAAATCCTTCAAGTGCATCTTACGAATACAATTGAATTTGAATTTATACGTAGTTTGAAATCGCATTAAAACTTGGAATCGATCGTTTACCTGGAAATATTCCACGTTTTTTTTCTTTTTGTATTGAAAATAAAAAATAATTGTAAAATAGGATAATGAAAATGATAAAGGTTTCATAAAATATGTATGTAAATAATCTTTTTTTTATCTTTATGTTTCAGGTACGGAATATTTTTCTATGGTTCACTTAAAGATAGCGTAAGTTAAACTTCATATTATTTAAAATGATGTAATCGTTAATTATATAATTAAGAAACTGTTGAAACAAAAAAGTAAATGATAAATACAAATTTGCTTATATAATTTAATCATATTAAAGTAACGTAACTCATTTTGTTAAATATAAATTTAATTGACAATCAAATTTTATATAATATCAAATTATAAGCATAAATTTGTTAATTTTTTCTTTTAATTTTACTTGCAATACTGAAATTCGAATGCCCCTAATAATAATAATAATAATAATAATAATAATAATAATAATAATAATAATAATAATAATAATAATAATAATAATAATAATAATAATAATAATAATAATAATAATAATAATAATAATAATAATAATAATAATAATAATAATAATAATAATAATAATAATAATAATGTACGATAAATGAATATTAAAATCATTCATCACAAACACAAAATTATATTTAACTCAAAAGTAAAAATTAAATGACAATATTTTTCGCGCGCTACATAAAATTTCATAAAAAACTTTACCGATAAAAGAAGTCCCATAAATCACAATAAACAAACAAAGTAAAAGCAAAATTCTGTTAAAATAAAACAATATAAGCGAAAGAGAAACAGATGTATTAAAAATAACGATAGCATTTACCACCAATTTGGAATCGTCGGGCTTAGAAATAATAATTCCAAAGTGAAAGTACAGTTTGCTCTCGGAGCGAAGAAAAAAGGCGAAATAGAAAGTAAAACGAAGAAGAAAAAAAAAATATAGAAATAGAAAATACCATCGAAACGAGAATTCATCGCGATAATTCACCACATGATCGCATATTTATAGGCTTTTACGGTGTAATTCTTTTTTTTTCTTTCTCCCGTCTCTTACAAGAAATTCTTTTTATAATTTTTAAATAGTAACGAATGATTGTGTATATTACTATCGAGACTAGCGGGACGTCCGCGAGTAAAACGGATAAAGTTTTGTTCGTTCTCTGATCGATGCTATTTTTCACAATACGAATATCAATCTATCGTGTTTATAAAATTTCCCGCATTCGCGTGATCTCATGCCGGTGTAAAAAGTTTATCGAGATAACGATGGTTTATTTGTTTGCCGTTTTAGATGTTTAAGTACGTCTTCTTTCAATTAATTGCTAAGAAATTGTTTTTTTATGCTGTTAGGTTTCTTTTTATATTTATGATGCTTGCAAATTTTTAAATATATTTTTTCACCGTTTGAATATTTTTCATGCAAGTAAATACAGAATTTTAATGTTTTCATATAATCTTTTCAACGCGTCTTTTCTCACCCGACTTTGTGTTTTAATATTTGAATCTATAGTACTTGAATCTCACTTGAATATTGATTAGTATAGTTTTATCTTTATTTACCACAACGGTTTATTCAACAAGCGATGGTTATAAACAGTTATATAAAGTTCCAACGCGTCTTGAGTTAATTATTTTTAATTAAATAATAAATTATAACGTTTATAAAATCTCCATTTTAACAAAATTAATTGTATCTTTCGAGTAACCAAACGTTAAGGCATGATTTAATTTCATACTTCGAACGTTCACTATTTTCCTGAAAATTTCTCTCCTTCCCGCTAACAAGTCGTTAACTATCAACGAAACTCAAATTAACCCTAACGATGGCCATCCTCGTCATCGTTACCATTCTCTTGTGGAATAGCTTTGTCCGAGTTCGTTTCACGAATCCGTCATCCATCGTCTATATCCCATTAATTTACCGAGCTATAAATCCGTGCGTACGAGACTGCATCAATATTTGCAATGCAAAGACGAGAAATCCATGAACATAGAGTGAGAAAACGACTAAAGAGAGAGAGAGAGAGAGAGAGAGAGAAAAGCAAACATCCTTTATTCCGCGGTTGAGTGCATCGTGCGCGAGTTGCAGAAGCGTGCATATACGTGCGCGTATGTCTCTCTCCGCTCAAATTGAACATCGCGGAAAGGATTTAATAATGCAGCTCGCGTCGCTTATGTCGCTATCGCGAAAAAGACGAGAACGACCACCGATGTACGGGTGTGTATACATATATATATATATATATATACTTACGAGCATACGCGTGCGATGTATGATTCGATTATGCAAGATATACTCATAACGTTTGCAATAAGGATGAGAAGGGGCTGAGAGGAAGTAAGGAAGGAAGAAGATTACTTCGAGCAAAGGGAGAGAGTAGTAGCTTCTTTTCATTTTTTTTTTACCTTTTACTTTTCATAAACCTTACCTTCGTCTTTTTTTTTCTCCTCGCTCGCGCATTTTTTGCAAGCTTGAAAAAGCACGGCATCGTTTCTCAGCATATTGCGCGTTAGAGTAAGCGAAAATACGCCGAAAAAACTACATGGGATAAAGTCGATGTTGAGTTAAGAATGAGAGAGCTTGAGGGTAAAATTTATAATGGGTGTTTTAAAAACGAAAATTAAGCTTTTGATTTAGATGCAAAAAAGTTATGGAAAAATTTTATGTTTTTGAAAGATTTTTTTAATTTTGTATAATGAATGATGTTGCGAAAATATAAGTGGAAAAAAAACTTGAATACCTGTTTAGCTGAATATGTTAAAAATTTATTTAAACGATTAATTTAGTAAAGTTTGTCCTCGCGCATTTAATGTGCAACTGTCTTGATTGTTTTGATTTAGTACGTACAATAAATAACTATTTTTCTACTAGTAAGAAAAAGAAATTTATTTTCGGAAAATAAAAGAAAAACGACAATAATTAATAATAATTTAAAATGATAATTCGTTCAAATGGTCGCATCGCTTTCGAGCACCTTTTATCCTTTCTTAATTCGATTACAAGCTCATACAGGTTGTATAACGAAATCACCCGCAAAAAGGAACAAAAAAAAAATTAACCCTAAGGAAAGTGTATCGGTGTCCAGCAAACTCTTTTAATGCCAAAGAAAAGCTCTATTGAAAATAAAAAAAAAAAATAGAGTAAAAAAAAAAAAGAAAACGAATGCGCGCGTGAAAAAGAGAGAAAGCAAGATTCGCACGAACCAGAACATCAGAAGTCTTTTAAAAGCTCTTCAATATTGCACGTAGTTTTTCGAGGCCTCGCTTTGCGTCGTTTTTTTATCATACTTCTTATCGTCTTTATTTACTTTTTTCCTTTCTCGTCGGTCACCCGGTTACATTTTTTTTTCCCCTCTTCCTCACGGTATGTGTCTCGTCTTTTTTTTTCAACGTTTTGGGACATTCATGTCCTTTCGTATATCTCTCCACTTATCTTCTTTTTATCGAACGTAAAGCTGTAGATTCGAATCTTCGATGTAAATGAAAAAGAAGAAGAAAGAAATAAGATTGAATCGAGTAGAATCAAAAAAAAAAAATATGAGAAAAGCACAATCTGATTGATAAATTGTTGTATTTATTTGATGCATAGTTTTGTGCGAAATAAAAAAATTTTGTAGATAAAATTCAATAATTTTCTTTTTCCATATAATCACAAAAATAAACAATGAAAATAAATGAAAGCAAGCGAAACGGGTAGCCCACGAGATAAACGATCAAACTACCACTCTGTGAGTTTTCGCATGTTTAAACGAAAAATAGCAGCCGGAGGGATTATCGCTTGCACATAAGCGCAATCACAAAACGTTCGATAACTTCGCCAATAATATCAACGCACAAGAGTTCGCGTAGCAGCGTCGGGTGAGCTAATCCCCGTGCTATTTCTACTTCGTCCCTTCCCCAATCCACTACCACCACCGGCATCACCGGCATCACCGGCACCGCAAACCTTCTTACGGCTTCGCGGGAGATAAACGAGAGGCTTCCCACCTTACGCTTTGGAACACCGACGATGGATATTTCGTTACTCGACTCGCCAACGCGCGCGAGCTTTAATATTTTTCAAGCTCAAGTTAGAATTTATGCATCGTTTATTTTTTTGTTATTTTGTTGCCGTATCGTGTCGGATTCGTTTTATGTTTTGAATTTTATTTGATTTTCATATTTCGTTGTTTACGTTGTTAACATTTGATCATTTATTAAATGTCGATCGTTGCTGTTTTTTTTTTTTTTTTTTTCAATAAATATTTTTTTTAAATTAAATTTATTCGTGTAAATAATTAAATTTTTGATATTAATTTTCTCACAATATTAAAATATTACTTAAATAAATTTTGTTACATGCAAACATTAACGATGTATTGCAAATTTATAAATGCGATAAACAATACGAGCTGCACGAAACAGCGTTTTAAAAATTACACACAAACCTTGTTTATCATCGATCAAATCAAATTCACTTGGTAAGGTGTTAACGATTCTCGATAAACGTAACGTACGCGCGAAGGCATTCGGCGTATAGTTAACTGTGCGTTTTGCTCGCGCGTTATAACGGCTGTGCTTTAACTTATCACCATTGTGCTATAAATATACGCTGCAACGATGGGAAAATAAAATGTTTTAGCGAAGCTCGTTTCCATAGCGTTTGATTGTTTTCTTTCGTTCGGTGTTTATTTTTTATTGTTCGTTGCATATAAACGCGCAAACGAATGTCTTGATAACTGCCTCTGACTTACGTCGTTTGGAAGACTGATTTATTACTTTTCAATAAAAATTCTCGAAGTAAAAAGAATTAATTTCAAAGCGACGCATACTATAAAATTAAATTATTTCATAGGCATAAATTTATTTTTAGCTAAAATAAATTGATTGGTAAAAATAAATCCTTACGCTGAATTATCCCAAAAAACTTGAGCGAATTTCGTGTCCCAACATCCGATAAATAATACCAGAGAATAAGGAAAGCGATAATTCGCGAAAGGTTGAAAATAAGAAAAAAGAGAGAGAGAGAGAGAGAGAGAGAAGCATCATTCTTTTCACGTTACTCGTTTTTACCGTATACCTAACACAAATTCTCTCTCGCATATCTTCTGGAATCCTTTTCTTTTGTGAAAAATACTTCCTGAATACCTACGATTCTTTCTCTCTCTTTCTCTCTCTCTCTCTCTCTCTCTTTCTCTTTCTCTTTCTCTTTCTCTTTCTCTCTTCTTTTTTCATAAGTTTTATTGGTTCCACTCGCCCGTAAGAAACGAAGATGGTAAAACAAGAATAGATAAGCTCGAGGAAACGTGCACATATGCGTAACATTTCGTTTCAACGCTTGGCAAATGTTATTCGCGTATGTATACGTCGTGCGCGTGTAGGGTTCGTACAAATGGCTCGCCATTAAATATCGTTTCGCTCGGCTCCCGTGAAAATTAAAGGAGCGCTCGGAAAGCTTGCGGTAACGCCGTTGTTGTAACGCCGGACGCTCCGCGGCTAAACTTGTTTACCTCGCGACCTCTGGAATTCAAGAGTACTAGAAAGAGAGAGAGGGAAAGAGAGAGACAGAGAAAGAGATAGATAGAAGGTAAATTTATTTATTCGATCGTCTAATAAGGGAACACCCGAGTGGGGACGGCGAAGTTTGTTTGCGCGACCGTAATGACTTCGCGTGTGTGTTTATACGTATGAAATGTATACTTGTATACTCTTCGAGCTGCGAACAAAGCCACACGATGTCGGTTCACGCAAATTGACCTTTGTTGTCGAGTAGGTGCGTTATTTTTTTTTTTTTTTTTTTTTTTGTACATCGTTGTGGTTATTTTTAATGAGCGCCATTCGAAGCGTGAAAATTTTTGCTGATAAAGAAGGCTTAAAATAATGTACAAGATTAATATTTGGAAAAAAAAATTTATTAAAAAGCATTTTTAATATGAAATAAGCGATGCCTTTTTAATCAATTAGTACTTTTGATATCAAATGCAAACGCATGAAATTATTTTTATGAATTAAAATCGATGCATTAATAATTTTAATAAATATGTTTTGTTTTATATGCATATATATATATATCAAATAACGTATATATTATTTTAATAAATATTTTTCTTTCAAATATTTTAACTTATGATTGTGTAGGAAATTATTTAAATTAAATAATTTATTGTATCGAAAACGTGTCATTAAATTAATTGCCTTCATAATCATCTATATTTTTGAAATCATTTAATAAATTAGATTAAATTTTATTGCTGTCAAATTTATTGTAATTTTAGAATAAATCAACTTTAATTTGTAAGTGTTTTCACAAATTTTATATATATATATATATTCATTGCTTGTTAGGGCAATATTATTTTCTTAATAAAATTCAACAGATGTCTTAGAAATAATATAATAATTTCAATAACTATTAGTGAATACAAAACTATCAAAAGTTATTTAATCAAGACTCAAACAAATATTTATAAAAAAAAAAAAAAAAAAAAAAAAAAGCAATCTGTATGAATCTTTGTAGTAACAAGAACAATTACAAACAGGAAAATTTCCCTTATTTTACACTCGCACGTCTGGCGTTTCAAAAATTAGGCTCATTTTCCCGAGCAACATCAGCAGCAGCAGCTACGGCATTCGGTAGGAGTTATTTCTAAATAGAGAGAAGAAGTCGAAAAGGAGTCGGTGGATGGTTGAAGGAGCCAAGCACACTCGTGGGCTCTAATTCACGGAATTTCTCGTCCTGGTTTGTAACGGTCGAATGGCGAGGGCGCGAGCGACTAGCTCGAGGAAATTTACGATGATATACGCGAGTTGGTGAAATTAATTAAGACGAAAGTTCGGGTCTTCTCTCTCTCTCTCTCTTTCTGGAAGCCTTAAATACTCGAGCAGCAGGCAGTCGTGCGCTCGTACAGATATATAAACACATGGAGAGTGTAAGGGTTGGAGGATAGAGCGCAGCGTTGCACTTTCTTGAATTATACATTGGGTGCTGCTGCTGCCACCGCTGCTGCTGTGGTATGGTTTAGGAACGTTTAGAACGCAATGGTAACGCCGGTTCACTGTCGGGGTAAAATCTGCGTCGAAGTTGCTTTTGTAAGAGATATTATTAAAGGAGAAATTGTTTAATGAGGACGTGGAACTATTTTTCTTTTCTTTTTTTTTTTTTTTTTTTATTTTTATTTTATTTTTTTAATTGGTATTGGTGAATAAAAAGGTTGTAATTTTCTTATGAAGTGACTTTTAAAATGATTTGATATTTTTAAATTCTTATAAATTACAGCCTTATAAAATAGTTACATAAAAGAGAAAAAGTAAAATTTATTTAATTTTTCAATTACTTTTATGAAAGTAAACTCATGACGTTTCAAAAAATAATAAAAAGGCGAACGCTGTTTACTTCTTTTTTCACTGCCATACTGGACTTTTTAAACGCTTGCAATTTTTTAATGAATGGAAATGCAAAGAGAATATATAAAATTGTTAGGAATAAAATACGAATTTAATTTCGTAATTATAAAATAAAGTGTAAATACGTACTTTACTGCGTTTAATTTTACGTTTTCTTACGAATTTAATTAATAAAACTTCTACATTTTTAAATGCAATAAAGATTATTGAATAACAGAGTCCGTAAAATGATACGCGATACAAAATTAACGATTAATAACGATTATAACAATAAGAAAAAAAATGTTGACTTTTTTTACTTTAACAATTCACTCGCTTAAACGTTACTTTATAAAACAAACTTCAACGATACAAATTTTACCCAGTATCGTCAACGTTTTCTAAGTTACACTCAATCAAGCTTCCTCTATGTTGGATATCACATCGACGTACATATACTACGACTTCACAAAGGCCGTATAACAAATCAAGAAGCAAGCTTCGAAAAAAAAAGAAGAAGAAAAAGCCTTGATCTTCCTTCATTATCAATCTTGTCGAAAATCCTGCAAAAGAGAAAATAAGAGTGAGAGAGAGAGAGAGAGAGAGAGAGAGAGAGAGAAAAAATATCGCAAAGAGAAAATCTCCAAGACGAATTATCCAACAAGACTGGCGCACGCGGATTTGCATCGTGAAAAAGAGCGAACGCGATGGGAAATGCTTGAAGGATGTATAGATCGGTCTTTCTCTCCCTGAACTCGAGGGTAAACTTCCCTCTTCGTATGTGTACATATGTGAGAGAGATGGGAATGTCCGATAAAAATTCGCGAAGAGAAGAAAAGGAAGAAGTTGTAACGATAGGAGCTTTGTATTAACGGCTTTGTACAGGCCGTTAAGATAACGACGAAATTCGTTAGACGGATGTTGCTTCTTCTTCTTTTTTCATCTGCCCTCGTAGTATTTCTTTTTCTTTCACAATATCATTGTTATTTTAGCCTCTTTTTCTTTCGTTTTCTTATAATTCATTCGGTCCTGCTCTATATACTCGTATATAAAGAGGGAGAGAGAGAGGCGATCAGTTTGCTTCGGAATTGGAATTTTCCTCTTCTCTCTCTCTATCTCTTTCTCTTTCTCTGTTTCTGTCTCTGTCTCTTTCTCTGTCTTTCTGTATGTCTGTCTGTCTCTCTTTCTCTTTTCGAAAGCAAATTTAGAAACTTTTTCAATAGAAACTCGCCTTTTATCGATCTTGACTCGTCGAGATCGTTTCTTTTTTCTTCTCTCTCTTTTTTTTCCTTTTTCCCTTGCCTTTGCCTTTTATGTTAAGTTCCGCTTCCACTTCGGATACTTTTCTTCTGTCGAGGAAAGAGTAATTAGTTGGCTGTGTTTATTACTGCCTTGAAAATGAAAGAGTTTGATTAAGAAATCTCTGTCAAAAGTTTTGTTTAAGCGAAATTTTTTCGTTGATGCGAAATGTATATATTATTACGGGTGATATTGATGTTTATTGTAAAGAAAGATGTAAATAAGTTTTGTTTGAAATATTTCGTAAAGTGGAATAAATTTAATTTAAAACATAAGATTCATTCATAAAACTTTGTAATTTATTCTTTGTCAGATAAAAATTATATTTTGTAACTAAATTATAAATTAAATATTAAATATTATTTTAATACATTATTATTTTTATTGCTTTTTATAATAATACATTTTATTTTATAACGAAGACACTTAATATCGTAAATAAATTTATTAGATGACAAAGAATTGTAAAAATGGTTGATTAAATTCGATAATATAAAGCTTCTATCTAGATGTTTTTATTTATTCACGTGTGCTCAATTTTCCACTTACAAAACTACGTATTTTTAAAAATCATTTTCAACCAATCATAAAGAAAGGAAAATTCAACAAAAAATTTTCGTGCAATATTCTTCTTTTTGAACGAACACAAAAAAAAACGCACTCTCACAAATATCAAAGAAACCGCAAGCTCACAAAACCTTATAAACCTTCGTCGTTTGCCGTCAACAAGAATTCATCAAGTTTTTTTAATAAACCAAAAAACTGGAACATGCCCGATTCCACTTTTCTTTCTCTCGAATTCGTGAGGAAGAAAAGTAGCAATAGTAGAAAGAAGAATAAAACAGACGACAAAGAGAACGAAAAAAAAAAAATAAAAATTGAAATTCTTTCCTTAGTCCTCCATCCCTTTCCTGAAAGTAAATAGGACTATTTCGAAAGGAACAGAGTCGACGTTTTTTCTTTTTCTTACTCTCTCTCTCTCTCTCTCTCTCTCTCTCTCTCTTGCTCTATACCGTACTTTCGATGTATCCTGGGAACCTTACTTCCTCGCACACACATACATATATATACACATAGCTGCAGTCCTATATTTGTCTCCATCTTTCGCGAGCCTGCAGCAATTTCCTTCGGCTGGCTTCTTCTCTCCGCCTATTACTTCTACTTCGTCTTTTTTCTTTCTCTTTCCCCCTCCCTCTATGCTATCCTTGAGTTCGACGATGTGTTCTTTTTGTGTGTGTGTCTCTCTCTCTCTCATCGCGTCGGCGCCATTTGTTTGCGCTACTTTAAACGCACTTCGTAAATTTCGTCGCGACAATTTTTCTCTCACCGCCGGCTTACATCGGCCTTCGTAAAAATAGCGGGAGCGAGAGTTTTCCAAACGATCGAGCCGCTTTTATTCGCTCGGATGCTCTCTCCCGTTGTTGCTGTTGTTTTTTCCTTCTTTTTTCAAAACGGCGAGCTTTTCTTCAGCTTTTTATATTCGTTGTTTTCCTTTTTGTTTTTTTTTTTTTTTTGTTTTTTTTTTTCCTTATTTCTAATTCGCCTCTTTACGCTGGTTTTGACGATAAATTTTTGCAACCGTGTCGACCAAATAGACGCCAAGCTTTTAAACGCTTTGAATTTTTATTTTTTAGTTTGAGAAATGATAAAATGTTTGGATGAAATGTTTAAAAATAAGAAATTAGTTTAAATAAAGAATTTATTTCTTGTAAATTTATTGATTTTTATATAAGTATTATTTTAATTAAAAATTCAATTAATTCTAACTAATAATCGTGCTAGATTGAAACTTTATTGAATTCGATATAAATGTCAAATAGAATATACATCAATATCCATTATTTGTGATGTTACTAATCCATACTCGATTCACGAATAATATACAAATTGTACAAATTAAACCAATCGCTTAATTCGCAACCCAACGTTAACAACATCGAGAATTTTCGAAAGCTCAGCTCAGTCGTTCACGAGTATATCTCATCAAGATACAGACGACGTAAATTTAAGCTTCTACACGTACACTTTAATCCCTATACACGCATACGTCGACATAAGTTTCTTCATCGTCACCGATTCTCTCTTTCTTCTTCCCTCTACATTCAGCCGAGAATTATCTCCGGAGAAAGAGAGAGAGAGAGAGAGAGAGAGAGAGAGCGTCTGTCGACCGTCGCAACATACACACATACACACAGTCGATGTGGCACTTCTCTTTCGACTCTTGCTTCTTCGAATGCGCTCACTAATTTACTCGCGATTCTCGCCTCGAATTGAATTAGACGCTGTTAACTAATACGTGACAACTAATTCGAGAAGGTCGTACCCTCTTGCTTTTCTGTTCTATCCTTCCTTTAGAATGTACTTATTACTTCTCCTTTTCTCTCTTCCTCTCTCACTCTCTCTCTCTCTCTCTCTCTCTCTCTCTCTCTCTCTCTCTCTCTCTCTCTCTCTCTCTCTCTTCTTTGTGTCAGCCATCGTAAATCGCATTTGTAAAAACGCATGCCTTGACTTATTAAGCGCTAATTGAAATGACTGACAATGATCTGATTGTCAATAAGTATCTTGAATTTTTCATGTTTTTAAAAGTATCACTTTTTTATAATAAACTAAACATGAACTTATACAAAAGAAAATTTCACAAGCTCGAAAACTTATTTTCGTCTCTCGTCAAACTCTTCCAGACATATACTTTTTTAAAAGTGAAAAAGGATAGACTTACTCTCTCCTTCTTTGCTTTTTTGTATAAAAGTCGGTGTAACATAGACGAAGCAGATCTCGCATCATCTATTTACTTTCCTCGTACTCCGAAGAAGAGGTCGAGGGAGTTTCTGCGTCTCTTCGCTCTTCTCCCAAGTTCTTGATCGAATTATTGAGCGAGAGGGAGAGAGAAAAAGAGAGAGAGAGAGACGGTTATACAGGGTTGGATGCATCGTGGTAATTGTGAGAAGTTACACGCGCCGTAGTGGCGGTAGCTTGGGAAAGCGAAGGAAAATGCGCAATAAGGGGGAAGAGACGACCTGTAAATTGAAGTTAATTGTCGGTTACGCTACAGCACTATTTCGTGCTTGTATGAGTGTGTATATAAAAATTGATGTATTCACAGCAACACTAAACACTTGATAAGAATTTTCAAATCGATACTGTTGCAAGGATTTTCTTACTTTAAGAAAGAAAGTTAAATTTATAATAATTATTTAATAAACTTAAATTTATTCAAATGAGTGAGATAATAATTTTTCTTTTTTTTTTTTCGTAATAAAGGCATTTATTTTGAGTTAGTAGCTTAATTTTGTACTAAAATAAAACGCGCTATCAAGAATAATAATTTGCTATTTTAAAATCTCGGATAGAAGTTCGTTTTGTTAAATTAAAAAAAAAATTATAATTGAAATAAATAACTATTAGCTTTTGACAATATACGCATGAAATTATAAATTTTTTTTTAATTCTTCATTTTATCTCGAATTTATAAATAATATAAATAAGTATAATTTTAAGATTTTTAATTAATGCAATTTTATTTTATTTTATGTATGAACATTCAATAGGCATAATAACAATTTTTAAAACAATTAAATAAACGTTTAATTTTATTTTATTCAACCTTTATTACAAGTTTTAAATGAATAAGTTTTCTTAGAAAATTGATTAACAATCGACAAATTAAATTAAAATAGATTTTAGTAATTTTATTTACGTTGAAAATAATTTTTCTTCAAATAATATACTATACCAAAGTCTTTGTTTTTAAAATTTTCCTTCGTCCGCGTTCGCTCACAAAAGGTGTAGACTATTGTAACCTTGACGGGTCGAATAAATATTGATGTTATACATGTTTATACGTGACTTTTCCATTCTCTTGTTTGCCCTTTAAATAATTTTGCTGATTCAAATGCCTGTAAATAATATTACATAGCGGAATATTTAATAAATTTGTTTCGGAATTATATTTTATTTTTTATATTAAGTGCATTTTATGAGAATAAAATTTTTGTTTTTCACAATAATATCATTGATTTTTAAGATATTCCAACAAAAAATATTAACTAATTTGCATTAAATAAAAGTATTATATTTTATAAACAGTTTTTTAAGATAAATTATACTTGAATAAAAATAAAAATATTTTTTATTAGTTAAAAAGATACCATAAAGAGTCGTTGTTACCGATTGTATAAGAATCTCTTTAATAAGCGTATATTATCTCATTCATATTTCATTGTTCATCAATATCAGGAAGCCTGAATTATATCATACACACGTATTCTCTATTTTTTTCTTTTTCTTTCAATTCTTAATTCGAAGAGTCGGTAAATTAAGTGTAACATATATACGCGCGCAAAAGTCAGTCCAAAGTCTCCGCTTTGCAGAACTTAACATTTTCGCGTGCACGTTTGCATATATAAGTATACTCATACAGGCTTAACGATGTCTTATCGAATCGACAGAAGCAGCAGCGGCAGAGAATCAAGTCTAAGTCGGCGAAACTCCTCTCCCTTTCTCTCACAGTTTCTCCTTTCATTCTATACGACATCACGAGCAGTGTTAACTACATCCTCGTTGCATCGTTCCCTCTCTCTTTCTCTTTCTCTCTCTCTCTCTCTCTCTCTCTATCTTTCTCTCTAGCTTATTACCTATGTGTAACTCATTCAAGAGTGTAAGAGAACGAGCGAAGTAGAGAGATAGAGAGAGAAAGAGGGAGAGAGCTTGACTAATTTCGGATCAAAAGCCCCGCCGGCGGAAATTAGCTCGTCAAAGACAAGGAAATGCTGAGAAATAGAGTGAGAGAGAGACGGAGGGAGGGACAGAGAGAGAGAACATAGAAATAGAAAATGAGAGAGGAGAGAGGGAAGAGAGATGTTGTGACTTCCGCGGTGTGATTTTACCGAGAATTCGCCGGCGTCGTCGCCGCTGCCGCCTACGCCGGTATATAATGTTATTATCGCTCTTTGTCCAAAGCGAGGCATCTTGTTCAAGTCGACGAGTCACCTTCTCTCAGTATAGTATATACCTACTCGCGTAGTCGCGCGCGCGATCGTATTATTCGTATCCGCGCGTACACAGAGTTCATTCGGTAATAGGTCTACGGTGGGGGAAGAGCGAAAGACGATACGCTACGCTAATACGGTTAATTCGTTTCTGACCTCCGTGGATGAATCAATAGTCGCGCTTTCTTACGCTCCGATGTCTTATCGGTTGACTGAGTTTACGCGGTGTGATTTAATTTTTGCTTAATTTTGTAAATTCAGTGTTCGTTTTTTCTTTTTTATTTGTTTTTTCATTTTATATAGTGATCGCGAGTGTGAATTGTGTTAATGACAGTAGTGAATTTGTGTTTTCATCGTTCCTGCGGGCGTGATAACGCGTGTTCTTCTTCTTGATAAGGTACTGGTTAAATTTTTTTTAATCTTTAATTTTTTTTTTCAAAGACATTCTTTATTTCTTCATTTTACTTATCTTTATTTTATTCGTTCTTAAAATTTATTTATTCTTTGAATCGTATAATACATAAATATGACCTTGTATTTGTTTAGAGTCACATTAACCTTTGTCTACTTTATCACTCTTATTTATAAGTATTACTAATCTTGACGCAAAGTTTATATTTAGTTTTTATTTCACATATTTTTGTGTAGTGAAAAAATTATCGAATACTACTATTTTTTTTTATCTAAATATTGAGATTAAATTATCATTTTAATTGTAAAAATACACATATATTTTTTATATTTAGTAGATTAAGTTTATTTTATTTACTTAAATATTTTTAAATTTTGAATTTTAAAAAGAATTACGTTATCTTTTAATGATTTATTATGTTTTTGTGTTATTTTTTGATATTTTTCAAAAGCCAAATACATAGAAATTTATACGATGTGAGATAAATTTTCTACGAATGTACAATTTTTTTTATGCATTATTTATAAACGTTTTAAAATTTTAAATAACAAAATACAGATAAAATACAATCATCGGTTAAAAATAAAACTTCTAACTTTTCACTTCTCACACTCTGCAAAATGAGATACGAAATTCTCGCTTGAAATCAATAATTTATTATTAAAAGCCGGGTTCTCTCGTACTCGAATGTCCGCCAATCATTGTCACCATTTAAACAATCATCCTAATCTAACAAAGCGAATCCAATGCCGCAATTGTCGGTGAAAATCCGGAAATCGAATCTCTCGCCCCGACTATTTAAAGCCCGTGAAAAGAGAGACAGAAGCCTTCTCGTCGCTAAAAGCCAAGAACAATGAGCGCGACTTGTAAAGACGGCGATGACCAACGGTGTGCCGACCTTTTGAGAAAGAGAGAAAATCGACCGCTTAAGTTCTTCATTGTCCAGATATATACTGGACCTTTATTATGTATGTATGTGTGCTGGTGTGGATGTGGGTGTATGTGGTTATAATAAACCTATCGTATGTATATATATTCGTTCTTGTGAGATGTATAAGCGCGGCTACATGATTTTCTCACTCTCTCTCTCTCTCTCTCTCTCTTTCGAGTGCGCATGTTTCACCGTTCAATGTGCGGATTATTCTCGTTTTCCTTTATTCGATTCTTTATTATTTCGGTTTACCATGGATTTATTGAACTCGAAAATGTGTGCTTGTATTATTTGATGATAACGTGTGGTTTATAGTTTTTGATAATTTTTTAATTTTAAAAAAAATTTTATTTCTTTATTGCGCAATCGATAAATTTTGATTGCTACGATAATTATATTACTTTTTATTAAGCAGTTAAATTTATTATCAATATATAATTAATATAACAGTCAATATCTTTTGTGAGGCTTTACTATGGAGAAAAATAATAATTATATAAAAAAATTTAATAAATATTAAATAATTAATTCTATAAAGATAAAATAAAAATAAATAAAAAAAGAAGATTAATATGAATTTATAAATTTAAAATCATTTTATAAAAAAAAAAAAAAAAGAAAAATAAATAATTTTCAAATATTTAATTAAAACGAAACATTATCCGTTTAATATAATGACTTAAGCTTTTGTACATTTAATAATTTATATTTAAAAATACTTGGTACAGTAAGAATACTTACAAGCTTTATATAAATATTAAAAAGCTTAATGTGTAACTTCCATCTCTTTATCATCTCTTTTTATGGGTTTGAAGTTTCCAACGTTGGAGTCCAACGAAATTGTTTAAAAACTGTTTTTTTTTTAAATTTACATTTATATTTTCTTAGTCTCAGTGTTTTATAGCATAATCAAATATTCAAATATCAATTTAAATATAATTTGTACATTTTTAGCAGCATTATTTAAATGTGAAAAATTATTTCGTTGTACTCTAACGTTGCAAACTTCAGACCCATCTCTTTTTAATAATTCGCGAATTTCCGTGAAGTAACATCCTGTCAAGGATCTTACGCAATAAGCGATTATCGACAGTTGAAAATAGCCCACGGTTAACTTCCCTATAAGCCGATCAACCCTGACCAAACTCTTCTGGTGATGTTTCCCTATCTCGAAACTCGAAACTTGTACCGCTGACTTAACAGTTTGTTATCACGACAAATATACGTTGCGATACTTAAAAGGATTTATGGTTACATCACTGAAATATTCTGCATCGATTGGTTTTCGTAAATAATCAATTTGCATTTGTGAAAATAATCCACGTGAATTATATTTAATTTTTTTTTTTTTTTTTAATCATTATTAAAAATATTTTGTTTATTATCTATTGTATGCTGGAAAACCAATTTTTAATTTTTCAAATACTGTTAATTAATAAGAGTAGGGAACATCACTATTTTAACAAGAAAAATTATAATGCAACATATAGAAGTAATATAATATTAAAAATTATAAGATATCAACGTTGAACTATTCATCAATTAACTTTGTAATATTATATTTAAAAAAAATATTTTATGTTTATAATAATTATAAAATTTGTGAATAAAATGACCTAATAAGAATGTTTATCGTTTGTTCCAGGTAAGGATTATATCACCTTTTAATAACGACCTCTAAGATGAAAATTTTACGTAAGTTTAAACAATTTATACCTTTTTGAAAAGAATAGCAGTTTTGAAAAATACTTTTACGCATGAAAAGAAAATAGTAGAGAAAATTTGTTTACTTTATCGTTAATTTAAACAAAAATTCATTATGTACGTCTTTGAAGAAAAAAAAGAAAAATGTATACACACACATACACGTATCTTACTTTATAAATTTTGAAGAGGCTTTCCGTTGGTGTAATTCTATGAATATACCGAAAGCCACGTAAAAACAAATTTGCGTGCAAAACATGCTCGGGTTGCGAGTCATAAAATCTCGGGTGACGTGCTCGGGAAATTTTCAATTAAAAAAGTGCCAACGAGATTGCATTTAGTTTTAATGTTTCCTTTAAGAAAGAGAATAAGAGAGAGAATGAAGATTTTTTTTATATTCACGATAATTTATATACATATTATTATTTATACGATTTTTATCAAAGCGCGTGTGACTTTGGTCTAGAAATTTGAGCAACTCCTAACGAATAATGATAAAAAAAAATCAGCACATTTATACTATTCATTGGTCCGTGCTTTTTTCTAAATTTTAAACATTGCCATAGCTCTATTTGGTATTCATGTATAGTATACATGTATGAGTATGTATTGCCGAAATTGAAAATATCCGTATGGAAATTCAATCGTAAATTTAATTGAATTTTTTTTAACAGAATTTTTATTTTTTCCAACATATTTTTCTTCTTTTTTTTTATGCAAGTATTTGCGAATAAAGTTTGGATGATAATAAAAATTTTCAAACATTCGATAATCTTGACCCTTATTGAATTCTTTAGCAAAAATTTTCGGTACGTTTAATTATTGAAAAATATATTTTTAATATTTCAAAGAATTTTCCATCTTGGAAATATAAAAAATTTATACAATCGAACGAACGTATAAAAATTTCATGAACATTCCATTTAAAACATTCGATCGTCGGGTTTCTTAATTAAAAAATCGGTAAGCTACAATCGCTCGAAAAATTTTTCATTTTCAACGAAAGTACTACTCTAACTTTATCGATAGCTTTTTTGTACGCTGCTTGATCGCGACACCAGTCCGTGCCTCTTAACTGCTTAGGCGACGTGAGAACGATAACTGTCTTATTGAACTAAAAAATTGACTTAACCGCTGTACTCTTGGTTGATTTATTCGTTGTCTACGTATTTTCACTTCTACCTTTTTAGCATATATATATATTTAAGGGCTCGATTAATATTTGCGAGCGCTTTAGTTTTAAGTTTAATTTTTTAGAGCCAAAATTATCGATTATTATTAGCCATGCTATAAAGGATTACTGATATTTTGTGTGCTTATTTTCATTATTGATTTATACATTTTAGATATATTATAATTTCAATTATTATCATAAAATTTTCTTGCATCTGCCCATCAAATTTCATGTCAACCTACTTAACAATAAATAATGAAAACAAATTTTTATTAACGTATATTTAATTACATAGTTGATTTCTTTTTAAATCACCGAAAATTTTTAAAATTCGAAAGCTTATTATCTTGTAACACTTAAAAAAAATGCTAAACATTTGCAAGCAAAAAAACTTAATTAAAGGACTTAAACATTTAATCGAAAAGAATTAATATCATGAATTTTATTTAAAAAATGCAAAAGAAAAAAAGATCCTCAACGTTGTGCGACCATTATTATAATTTTCCAATTAGTCAGCAATTTCTTTCTTAACAAAGGAACGATCCTCGTTTCTCCCTGTGGCTAATTGCTAAAATTACAAACTGCAAAGAAAGAGAAACTCTTCTTTTTCTCTCTTTCTCTCTTTTCCTGCTTTCTTTTTATCTCTCTTTTCCCGATTTCTCTCTATCTCTCTTTTCCTGCTTTCTCTATATCTTCAAACTCGGTAAAAGAAAAGAAAGAAAAAAGGCACGGCGAAGACTCGATTATTAATCAACGCACGCGCCAAGTTAGCTGCACGGCAAACTCGCGAACTTTTCGACCTGAATAGTATGCGAAACAACAGAGATATATGAAATACATCCTTTTTTCAAAGTAAAAAGAGAACAGCTAAATGCTATGCTCATACTTATACTCACCGGATAGGTGAAAGTTATCTCTCTCTCTCTCTCTCTCTCTCTCTCTCTCTCTCTCTCTCTCTCTCTAACACATACACACACACACTAACACACACAATTTTGTAAATGAAACAGTCGCCTACGCGCCGTCGCGTACGCGCGAGAAATTCGAGGAACGAATCTCGATTTCCACTTTGGCTAATGGCTTGCTAGTATACCGACGTCTTTGCTATCTCCTCTTCTTCTATAACGTGTACTAAGGGCTCGCTTATGTCTCGAAAGTGGAAAAGAAAGAAGTGTGGCTATAGACAAGCGGCATCGAGTCGATAGAAATTGTTGCGATTCTATAGGCGAAACTTTCATTACTCGTTTCTTCTTTTATTCTTTATTCTCGTTATTCGTTTTAGTTTATTTGATCGTCTTTAAATTTGTTTCTGCATCTCTCTCGCGTTTCTTTTTTCCTTAATCTCGCCTTCTGCGTCATTAATTAAAATTTGTCATTAATTAAAATTAAATATAATTTAAAGAAAATATTTAATTTTTTCACGATCAATATTATCATTTTTTTATTGCGATAAATATCGATGCATTCTTCTAAAAAAAAAAAAAAATTAATAAATAAAATAAAATTGAAAACTCTGTCAATCCTCTCGTTTCTCGAAATTCCCAATTAATCATCCCCTCGAAGAATGCTTAAGCGAAGCAACGGTAACTGTGCAGCTCTTTAACCTTTACACACTTCTTCGCTCAAACAAGTCCGCGAAAGTAGCGCGTAGCCAGCCGATGTTATACAACGGCAATGGTATATAGCCGCGGCCACGAGTGTAGCTTTAATTATCTTCAACAAGAGGGAAAGTTCCTTGTTGCACTTTGTGTGTGTGTGTGCGTGTGTCTGTATTATATCTGTGTAGACAGTTTCTATATACATAGCTGTATAACTCGTCCGCAGACGAGAAGCAGCAGTTCCCTAATGCGCGCTGCGGTAACGGTCGGACTCTCTTGCTTACGCTTACTTTCTCTCCTTTCTCTCTTTCTGCTCGAGGAAAGGAGGAAAGTCTCTGCCAGTGGTAACTAGTGCACATAGACATCTTAAAATCTTCCAGCTCTCATTAAGCTCGCCCTCTTGTCTTTTCTCTTACCTTTCTTCAAAGCTCGCACAACTCGACATATACCTATATGCATGTATATACATGTATATAGACGTGTAACTTTGCAGTAGCGCAATGACGATTTAGGAATTCATTCCTTTACCGAAGATTGCTGCTGTTCTATGCTCTCTCTATCTCTCTCTGTCTCTCTCTGTCTCTCTCTGTCTCTCTCTGTCTCTCTCTGTCTCTCTCTGTCTCTCTCTGTCTCTCTCTGTCTCTCTCTGTCTCTCTCTGTCTCTCTGTATCTCTGTCTCTCTCTGTCTCTCTGTCTGTATGTGTCTGTCTGTGTCTGTCTGTGTCTGTCTCTCTCTCTGTCTCTCTCTCTGTTTCTCTCTGTCTCTCATTTGCACTGATGCCTGCTTACACTTGCTTCATTTTGCTCTAATCTAAATAATTTTAAGAAAAACATTAACAACGTTGTTTCGTCTGTCACAAGATCATAAATTCCGATATGTTTCAAGTACTAATATCAGGTATTCCGGTGTCATTAAATCTTTCACATAAAAAAACTTTTTTAAAAATTATAAATGCCATTTAACTTCCGGATCTTGCTTAAAGTGCAATATATTCCGCCCGTGGAATTCCTCGAGGTCAAAATATACAGTTAGCTCTACAAATACATCGGCTCCTTCGAAATTATATTCGATTTTCGTTGTTCAACTCATGTCACCTATTGCCCGTGACTTATTGTTATCGTCAGCCCATAGACTTAAGAATATTAATTATTCCCAATTGTTTGGAATAGGAAGCACTTCGCGTATTTTTCTTTGTACGCTTTCACCGAAGGAAACTCATTTACTCTGGCACAAAGCTGTTGAGAAGCGTAAGCAGCTTGGCTAAGCTAAAACGATTATTAAAAATAGAGTGGTATGCTTGAAAAAAATCGCATCGTCTCCCCTTATCTCTATCTATAAACCTGAAGATCTTGACCTTCTCCTACCTCTTGAGCATAATCGAAATTGACATCCGCAAGCCTCCTCTAGTCATATCATATGTCACTTGTTTATCTGAGCTATTTGATTTTTTTGCCATTACTAAGACTTTTCTATCTACTATTGACTCAAATCAATCATTTTGCATTATTGGCTACGACTTCTTTCGTCCTGATCGTTTGTTTACGTTGTCTCATCCGAATCAATAAATTCCCGTTATCTCCCATCACTTGATTTAAGCAAGTTAAGTAGATTAAAAATGGAGATGTTCAACACCTTTTTTAATGACGAGATTCGATCTCAGTTACTTTGACCAGTTGCAGTTTATAATTAAATGCTATATTTGATTTTGAGCTATTTGAGAGGGACTTAGCGTTAATTACTAAAAAATTAATCTTCTATTAGCTATATCTATTACTTCTCTTTTATAACTTAAATTTTTACTCTTATTTTGTTTTTAATCTTCCACTGGCTTTACTATTATTTTGATTATTTAGATTTTTATTATTGTTATACTATTTACTTTTTTTTTTTTTTTTTTTACAATTTTTATTGTATATTTTTATTTTATTATTATTTTATTATTATATTATTTTATTGTTATAAAATTCTTTTGTTAATTCAACATTGCCAGATGGGATTTTACCCCATGATACAATAAAGTTTAAATCTGAAAGCTAAATCTAAAATCTCTGCCTCTCTCTCTTTATCTCCTCGACTGCGCAAGAGATATACCAAAATTGTAGAGCAGACACAGTCCAGTTATTGTCTCGCGAAAAGTACTTTCGTTCGTTCGTTCGTTTGCTCATTCGTTAGAGGATTTTGAAGCGGGAGCGTGAGATCTTAACCACGTGCAAGGGCGTTGGAATGATAGGAAAAGAGAAAGTGACAGAGAGAGAGAGAGAGAGAGAGGTAGACAAAGAGAAAGAAAGAAAGAAAGAAAGTTCTATATAGAAGATAAGAAATTTGTTCGAGGAGAAGGCGGGGCATGAGTTAGATAAAAGTTTTAATTGAGATGGATTTTGAATCCATTAATTATAATAGAATTATTGTTTATTACGCAGATGCAGCGCCGATGGTTCACTCGATAATTTTGGGTGGAAAAAAATTTAAATTTATCGAGATTACGACGGTTAAGCTAAAGTTATAAAGATTTATAAACTTTAAAGAAAAGGTATATTTTTATTCTTAAAATTCAAAATAAAATCATTCTCTTTACTCACTTTAATATTATAATCGTATTCGGAATGTAATTTCTTGTATGGATCAATAAAATAAAGGAAGAAATAATACCAAAAATACGTTTTACAGTTAGTTTCCAACCAATATATACATAAATTTTCCTTTTCTTTTTTTAATAAAATATGTCAAAATAACTCGTGTAATAAATCACAACACGTACACGCATACACATACTGGTCGCGCTTGCAAACAAAGGTAATAGAAGAATAACTTTTAAATTCTCATCAGCGCATCGAGTGAAAACGAAAGAATAACGGGCAATAATATATACACAGACATGTGTACGTGGGTGTATATCCGTACAACGTTGAGAGAACCAAACGATATATTGTTGAAAACGCGAGCCATATACAAACTCGACGGGTTTCTCTCATTCGCGACGCAATCAACGCCGCGTTATTTTACGAGTTCTTCACTCCTTTCACTCTCTTTCTCTCTCTCTCTCTCTCTCTTTCTCTCTCTCTCTCTCTCTCTCTCTCTCTCTTTTATCGTTTAAAGCATCCACTGCAGAGTTTTCTCGACAAACCGTTACTTTTGGCTCGTATGTATGTATGCGCGTACGTATGCATTTTATACAGGCGAGTATGTTTTTACTTTATCGTCGGTGTATATTGTATACGTGTGCGCAAGCGTGTATGTGAATATACGTATGTTATATCGTTTTAAAGCGAATCTCGGTCGAAAACGCACGTCGTAAAGTCGACGTGTGCCATCTCGGAAAAATATTTCGCGAGCGGAAATTTTTATAGAGATGGTAAGAGAGTTTGTACGAGTTTGAATTTCAGAACAATTTCTTTTTTTTTTTTTTTTTTTTTTTGTTTATCTTTTTTATTTTGATAGTTTTTATTTACGAGAAGCTCATATAGTTTTTGATATGACAATGCTTAAAAAATAAGATATGGTATTGGTATATACTGATGAATTGTTAATACAATTGTTTAATACATTTTAATACATTGTTAATAAATTGTTAATATTATTTTATTGAAATATACTTTGGTGTTGATTTAATGCCGTTAATGGATAAGATATATCTCTTGAATAAAATAAACTATAACTAAACTATAACTAAATAAAATAAACTATATTTTATAAAAATCAAAAATGGAAAACTTAAAAGAATGCTGATGAACCACAGTTACGATTTTGCCCTTCTAATTGTATCTATTAACACACTAAGATGTTAATAAATCTAATAAAAAACTCTTTTTTTTAAAGCGAAAATAAAATGAATGCAAGTAGCGATCTTCAATTATCACACAGTTGAAAAAGTCATTTTTCAATTTTTCTACTTCCTATAAAAAAGTGGAAAAATCTACGGTAGCCTCGTTCTATTTTATTTTATTTGGTCGTTACTATCGTTATTGTTGCAACCGATCCATTTATATATTTTGTTTCTTTTTCGTTTTTTGTTTTATTCAAAAAAAAAGGTTTTTTTTTTCGTCGTCTTTCGAAGATTTAAAAGCGCCCCGCTGCGAAAAATTTTGGTTGTCACGGTGGATTTATTGAGATAGTAGATGAACGCGAGGATACAAACGAATGGCTGTGAAAAGAAAGTAAGGCGATAGCGGCACTTTATTTTTTTTCAAATTTGTTGTTTTTTTTTTTAAGTGGTTATAGATAGATATCATTTTCACCTAAAATGGACACGCCTGTGTTACATTTATCTAGGATCCATTATTTTATATTTTCGTTTCGTTAATTCACAATATAAAATTTTACTCCACGTTTTAAAGATTATTAATTACAATTGTTTCGGTAAGAATGAAAAAAATAACTTGATTCAAACGTCAATTAAAAAATATCTATTTTCATTACCTTTAATTGTTCAAAAATGTTACATCATCTTTTTTTTAAAAAACAGCTCATCTCGTTAATAATAAAACCATCTCGTTTGCAATGATTTATTTCTCAACAATAAATTTGAATAATCGTCAATCGCAGAGGCATAACAAACAAACGATATCCGATGTTCGCGCTTCCGTGCAAAGCCTCATCCCATTGCATCTCGAGTAATCGAACTCTCGCTTCCCTCTGAAATCCTAACATCCCATTGTACGAGCTTCCTATTCCACTTTCCACTTGGTGCCGCGCTCCGTTATAATAAATTGATCCTAATTTTCTGTTAGTTGCTCGTAATTCACGCCATTATCCTGTCTTAAATTAGTCTAGCGCTTATATGAGGAAATGTGCTCGCTTTGTTCTCTCTCTCTCTCTCTCTCTCTCTTTCTCTCTCTCTCTCTCTCTGTCGTACTCAGGGTGAATCGAAATTGCGAATGGCAATGAGATCGGAGGAAAGAGAGAAAGTAAAGTTCACCGAGTCACCGAATAGAGAAAGAGAAGAAGAGGGAGAAAGAGGATATAGGGATTAATTTGGGCTGTGTTGAATCTAAAATTGCACTTTTGGTTTGTCGCTGGAGAAGTTGCCGGAAAGTAGATCATAGTCGTTAGACGCATATTTGACAACTTATAGTCTAAACTCTAATACCTCATTCTAAGCTTCTCATGACCTGGATCGATTTGTCTAAAAAATTTACGATTATATTCATCGGTGACGATTCAATGATTGATGAATTCTATAGTTTACTCTTTTCGCTTGAGTTCGTATAATTTATTGTTTCAAATGAAGGTTTGCAACGAGCTTGATTGCTCTTTTGTTCCTCTTTGTTTGTTTTAATTTAAATCTATCGATTGAGAATGTTGTAATGTTGATTTTTTTTCCTTGTTTTTTAAACTATTGAATAATTTAGTTGAATTGTATGTACAGTTTTAGTATAAAAGTTAATTGCTAAAATCTTAGCGATGATATTTATTATATACATATGAAGTAAATACAAAATAAAAATAATATTTAAATTTTTATCAATTTAACGAATAATAAAAATTGTTAGGAATGTTGGATTAATTTAATTATGTTTCATGTTACACTCGACCGTTGTTTACAACATTTTTCTACATACTTCAGTAAATTTTAAAATTCGTATATGTTTCACATATAATTCGTTTATTATTACAATAATTCCGTTAAATTAAATTAAAATTTTAATGATTATTTTGAGAGTAAATATAATTTTAGAATATTTTAATATTTTTTAAAAATAATTTACTTATTTAATACATTTATTCCAATTTTATTCACTGATTTATTTTAATTAAAAATCAACACGATTCATTAAAATTTACAAATATACATTAAAAATGTTTTTTTTTCTTTTTTTTTTTGTTTAGTAAATGAATGATGGTTAATTCAAAATAGTGATTAAATTTATGATTAATTAGTTGACGTGTATATATATTTGAATATAAATTTAAAATGTAGATCACTACAACTTTTAGTATTATTATTTTAAAAGAAACCCCTTTAATAATTGTCATTAATTTAATACAAGGCATAAAAAAGACATACACATACGTATAAAAAAAATAAGTCTTTTATTATCAAAAATAAATCTACGAATACTATAAAAAACTATCTACGTTATATCAGCAGTGCAATTTTAATACATACCAACTTAAATAATATCTTTAAAAGTTCGAAATGCTGAAAATAAATTATTGAGATCTTTTTCAAAACTTTATTTAATATTTCATCAGAAAAATAACAGCTCCACTTTCCGATCAATATTTGAAAAGTAACACCGAAACTTAAAATCATAAAGTTTCTTCAATTTCTATTTGTGTCTTTACCGTATAGAAAGTTTTCCCTTTAAAACTAAAAAATAACGGTACTTTCTTAAAAATTATCGCTAAACTTAAAAGTTTAAAAAAATAAATTCTCAAAGATTAATAATATTCATTTTTTATAGATACAAAATAAAAATCAGGAAATAACTACGAATTAAACAATATCCGAAACGGCTTTAACCCTTTATGGCCCAAAGTCTCTCTCCGCGAACGTAAACTTTAGCCCCTTCAAAATATGACTAATTTATCTATTTTTTTTTCTGAAAAGTACCTTACTGACTATTTTCGGGTATGCTCTTTCAGAATCTGCTATCAGAAATTCCAAAAAATGCTCTTAAATATTATTTTTTTTCGATTTAACTTAAAAAATGACAATTTTTGACCTCTTTTTTTTTATAAATTCCATATTTTCTATGAATTCTAATATTTGTAAATGGAAACAATTTATATCGTGAGTAATTTCAATTTCTTGCCTTTCTGATGCGACCTTCCGTTTTCAAAAATCTGTAACGGCCGCTTCAAAATGGCCGTTTAAACAATGCAGTGTAAAATAAAACTTTGACAGTTATTTACGAGAACAGGATCAACTTAACGAAAAAATGTTATGGAATAAAAAGTGCTTAGAATTGACCAAAAAATATGTGTGAATTTTTTCAAAATTTTTTGAGACATTTTTGAATTTTTGGACTTCGCCACTTTTCAAAAAATCCCAAAAATGTCATTTTTGTATGAGTAAAATTTTTTCAAAAAGTTGATTCTCATTGAGTAAAGAGACCACAAAATCAGTTGGTGACGTTACGCATATATGTTATGACCCATACAGTTACGCTTATATTGCTTTTCCGCCTCTGATAACTAAATTTTAACAAAATAAAATATCTATTCCTTGTTTCAATTCTGAGACTATTCGTTTTCGGGAATTTCAAATATACTATTATATCCATAGTACATATCATTTCATTTACTCTCAAGTAATCACAACTACGTAAATTTGCTAAAATCATAAATAAGTTATAATTTTTTGTTTATCCGTATCACTATGCCTAAAAGAAAGTCGGATTCTGTCCCTGTTAGAAGAAGTGAAGGGCAAAAGTATTTAGTCGAAATTACAGAAGACGATGATTATGTTGTAAGACCTAATGCTGATGATTCGGGTGAATCGGATATTCCTATTGAAGACGAAGATGAAAGCAATGAGAGTGAAGTTGAGTGTGATGAAACCAACTATTAAAACTTTTTGAAAAAATTTTACTTATGCAAAAATGCTTAGAATCGGTTAAAGGAATGGGTGTGAATTTTTTCAGAATTTTTTAAAACATTTTTGGGATTTTTCGAAAAGTGGCTAAGTCCAAAAATTCAAAAACGTCTCAAAAAATTTTGAAAAAATTCACACGTATTTTTTGATTAATTTGAAGCACTTTTTGTAATGTGAAATTTTTTCGTTAAGTTGATCCTGTTCTTGTAAATAACTGTCGAAGTTTTATTTTACACTGCATTGTTTAAACGGCCATTTTCAAGCGGCCGCTACAGCTTTTTGAAAACGGAAGGTCGTATCAAAAAAGCAAGAGATTGAGATCACTCATGATATAAATTGTTCTCATTTAGAAATATTAGAATTTATAGAAAATATGGAATTTATAAAAAAGAAAGAGGTCAAAAATTGTCATTTTTTAAGTTAAATCGAAAAAAAATAATATTTAAGAGCATTTTTTGGAATTTCTGATAGCAGATTCTGAAAGAGCACACCCGAAAATAGTGGGTAAGGTACTTTTCAGAAAAAAAATAGATAAATTAGTCATATTTTGAAGGGGCTAAAGTTTATGTTCGCGGGGAGAGACTTTGGGCCGTAAAGGGTTAAAGACGATCCAAGTAAATCAAAATTATGCGAATCACTTGCAAACGTCGAAAAATTGCCGAGTGATGCATTTGCGGAATAAATATTCGTTTTTCTCTCGTTTTTTCGGGAAATTTTAGATTCGTTTTGGGCCTAATCTTATCAATATGGATTCCTATACTGTACTTATACTCGTACATACGAGTATATATTAATAGTTAGTCGCATAATGGAGAATCTATCGACACTTACACTAACATTCATCGCGTCCGGTTTTCCCTGTAAGTGCAATCGTGAGAGAGAACAAGGGAGAGAGAGAGAGAGCGAAAGTGAGAGAGAGAGAGCGAAAGCGGGAGAGAGAGAGAGAGGAAGAGGCATCTCATTCGCTCGCACAATGTTCAGCAGCATCAGTAAGCTCGGAGCTTTGCGCGAAATCGCCACTTTGGCAAAACTAATTCGATAGAGGGTCGACGTTGTTGACCTGAAAATTTTAGCTTTCTTACTTTTCTTTTCCTCTTTATTGTTAGATTCCCTTTCTCAAGAACTTGGTAATATTCTTTCTTTACGATGAAAGATGATAACGATTGTCTTGTAATTTGTTTTCGCGAGTTTTCGTTGGAAATCTGTTGAATTTTATGCTCTTTGAAAATATGGTTATACAAAGGATGGCTACACAAAGATTATACATCATTAATATCTATAAAACTTATTTATACTATAAGTAAAATTTTTAAAATATATTTGATTATGAATAAAAAAAGTTAATTGAATTAACGTTGATGAACCATAATTTACCGTCTCAGTTTTTACAGAAATGCATATTCGTCAAAAGTAAAAAGTTTTTTAATTCAGATATTTCATTTAAACGATGACTTTTAAAATCTTTTTATTTCTTTTATTTGAAAATAAAGGTTGTTATTGGACAACTATTTAATATAAAGTTAATAAGACATAAATTTAATACAGCTATAATTCAATCCTTGTCATCAGTATGGGTATAAAAAAAGTCATTACTTTAATAAAATGCAATTTTAATTTGGTTAAAAGCCATTATGATTATCAAAAGATTTTCTAACTGTAAATAATAACAAATAGAAAGCCTTAATCAACTTAAAATTTTACTACATATATTTGTTTAGACGTAAGTCACTATACTGATAAAAACCTAAAATTTGATTAATGAAATTTATATATTTTTTATTTGAGAAATTGATAATGCTGAATGCCACAACGAGTAACACAAAATAATTAGATATAATAAAAATATGTATCGTATAATTATTATTTTCCTATTCACGAAGTGTATCGTACGCGATTTTTTATAAAGCAAAACAAAGCAGCAAAAACAAAACGAAACAGAATAAGAGGGAGAGAAAGAAAGAGAGAGAGAGAGAGAGAGAGAGAGAGAGAGAGAGAGAGAGAGAGATTCAGGAAATAATCCCGTATCCAAACATATTTCGAGAAAATCTTTTGTATAAATAGTGTACTGCGGAGAATAAAAATAAAACGTATACGTACAGGCTTTGATACTCGAAGAAACACACACGCAACAGATGCACAGATTCAAAAAAAAAAAAAAAAAAAATATGGAAACGTATTCTCGCAAATGAGAAACGGACTGGTACGTCGGCCATACACGTATATACATTCACACGAATTCGTGCGCGTTTGTATGGTTTTGTGTGTGAAAAGGCAAAAAATGGCTTTGTCGGAAGCCTTATTCGCGACGTATTTTTTTCTTTATTTTTTTTTTTCCTGTCCACCGAGTCAAAGAGAAAACCTGTAAGGAATGAAAAAAAAAAAAAAAGATATATATGAAAATGCGTGCGTTGTCGTGTATGTATACACGGCGGAACGTTTTTGTTCTTCGAGTTCGAAAAACCGTCAGCCAAACCGTATGACGCTTGGAAAAGTTTCCATGTGCGAATTGTTTGTCTTCTCTCTCTCTCTCTCTCTCTTTCTTTCTTCCTCTTGTTTTTTTTTTTTTTTTTTTTTTTTTTTTTTTTTTTTTTTTTTTATTTATTATTATTCAACCACATGGTCGTTCACGTATACATTTATTACGAGTATTCCATAATTTTTTTCGTAGATCGCATTGAGGTTGCATTTTTTGTTTTTTATTTTTTGTTTAACGAATGTTTTTACATTTTGTACTTTTAATCAGACGTTGCATTATTTAATACAACGAACATGCAATATTTTAAAATTTTAATGAATAAATATTTCAAAATTTATTTTTTTTTTTTTTTTTTATTATTTAAAAGCTATTTTTCATTTAAGTTGTTAAAGTCAAAATGTTTAAAAAATTTGAATAAAAGTAATATTTCATAAAATTAAAAAAAAAAATTAGGTCTCCAAACTAAAAATATTGCCTATAAAATGTATTTTTAATTACTGATCATAATTAATTATCGTTTATTGTTTAATTTTTAGTCTTGTAATTTGAAAAGTTCAACAAGTATTATGAAAAAAGTATCGATCTTGTGGCCGGAATATTATTCTGTACCATTTTCATTATTTTTCATCCGATGTAAATGACTCTCAGTTCAAAAGACTTACACAAACAATTTCTTTTGTTTCTTTTTTCTTTTTAAAAAGTATAAATAAAAAGTATCTTTTAAAAAATAAGGATAATGTTTATCTTTCTATTGTAGTTGCATATAAAGTGTTATTTAATTTGCATGCTGTGATGAAAATTAATTATTTGTTTTAACCAAATGTTAATATTTTTGAAACTTTTTATGTAAAAGCATTCCTGAATAATACATTGCTAAATGTTACAAGAGGTTTAATGTTACAAATATTTACTTCATTTTAAAAAGTTTTTAGTAAATTCTCTGTTTTTAAAAAAGTATTATGTTCTTAAAAAAAAAAAAAAAAAATTAATTTCGTTTTGCATTCCAGTTTATTTTACTAAAAATAATATTTTATTATTAAACTTTATTTTAGTTGGAGTATTCATTTTTTTATTAAATTCTATAATATTGTAAAAATAATTAATTATCAAAATTGAAAATTCAATATTTTGAATTGATTGCTTCATTATTAAACATTAAACTTGTAAAAAAAATTATGCATTATCATTAATTTAATTATGAAGAATATAGAAAATTGATAAAAACATTTATTTAAAAATAAAAAATTTTAACAATATTTTCCAATAAAAAATGCCAATACTTTGTTTATACTCTGCTATAATGAAGATTTGCAGTTCTAAGTAAAAGAAAGAGAAAGAAAGGTTGATCATTAACCATCCGTAAAAATCCGTGAAATCGTATAGTTTTTAAATAGTCGAGTGAATCTTCCGGTTGTTATAGAGTTGAAAAAATACGTATTCGAGGTAATTTTAGCTTTAGGTCGTTACAGTGTTGTGTTTTAGTCTTTTCTCACTTTGGCTTTGCTCTTTAGGTTTATTTCGATACTCTCCTCGTATCAAATTTTTTAGTCGAATATATAATATTTTTAGTCCATATTTATGTATGTATATACTATATAGTATATATTTTTTTTTTCCTCCCGGACAAAATTATCCCGATAAAACAATAATTTCATACATATTTAAATAAGAAATTGTTAATTTAATAAGATTATTAATTATAATTTAGAATTTCGACATTTACAAAATACCGTTCATTATTTTCTTAAAAGTTTCTTCGAATAAAATTTTATTTGCTCGAAGAGTAAAAGTAAGACGAATTATGAAGAATTTACTTTAGACTCGAGTACAGTGCGCTTCAAAATTGCGGAAATTTAACTCGACTGTCACACTACTTTTTAAAAAAAATTACTTTAGACATTAAATAGAATTTACTTGATCTGTTAAATAAATTCTACTTAACTGGACGAAAGTTTCATTTTTTTTTTTTTTTCCTTTGTCCTGACTTTTTAAACACACTTTAGTAGTGATTGTTCCTTATTTGAAAAAATTTATAGAATCATTGGTCATACAATTATTTACAAATTAGAGATAACTTAAATTTCTTGAGTGGACTAAAAAAATAAGAAAATTCTTATTTTATCTTTCCTTCATTTCATCGCTTCGACATTCTATTTAACGAAACTCGTGCGTTTTTCACTTATGACAACTTACGAAACTTTTTACCCGTTTAACACGATTTCTATAAAAATCTCAATTATTTGACGTACGCTAATTGATATAGTTGGTTGATGTCGGAGGCCGCGAGCCCTTTAATTTAATTGGGATCGTGTTTTCGTGAAATGTGTAGCGAGTGTGATTTTTAATTTATTTCATCGTCGTATATACGTATATTGATTAAAATGTAATTGGCGTATCGCAGTTATGTTATGTTTAAAGGCAAAGATTAACAAAAATTTATTATACTATTGTATATAACAAGATGAATTATCTTTACAAGTACTCGGTATTGCGAAAGTACGATTGTCTTTCTAGTTAAGATTTATCGTCGTGATAACAATAAAGAAACTTATAATTACGTACATCGTCTACTGAGGTGCACTAAGAAGTCAAAAAAAAAAAAAAAAAAAGAAAGAAAAAGGTAGTCTCTTAAACTTCTAGTAATTTAAAACACATCGCATGCAACCTTCACCCCACTGACAAAGCCATAAAGTACGAAACGCTAACGAGTTAAGGAAGAAACACTCTCGCGTAGCGCGAACAACAACAAAGCAGAAGAAGCTGCTTCGGCCATCTTCGAAATTAAGACGTAAGATTATATCGTAATTCCGCGCGTTCGTTATATATCCGCTTAACCTCGATGAAAAAAGAGATTCAGCCCTCGCGCGACTTTTACGGCTACTGTAAAATCCCCTTTACGATAAGCCCTTGCCGTGTTTACCTTCGTTCCTCGTACGTCCGCTCCCTTTTTTCCGATTTGATATTTTCTTGTTCAACCACTGGTGGTGGCTCGGTTAAAGGGCGAAGGAATGTGTGGAAAGAATGGCGTAGGGCTCGTTTTATCAGATATAAACGCGCGGGTATGGAATTATTTGCTACTGGCGTTAAATGGGACAGCTAACGGCTTAGACTATTTTTCTCTCTATCCTTTATTTTTCCTTTATTTTATAGATTTTTGTAGATTTCTAGTTGTGTTTTATAGTTGAGATAATGTGAAATACGTGCGAATTATTTAATGATTGGTTCTAAATTTGAACGATTTTCTTTTTTTTCTTTCGAATAATAATATTGTATATGTTCTTTTTTATTTTCTGTATAGCATAAAATAAGATTGATAAGTTTTTTTTTTTTTGTTATTTTAATATAAACTTGAAAAATAAAAGTGGAAAAATGAGTTTGCGAAGACTTGAACGTATGGAGTTTAAAAATATATATTATTTTGTTTTTATTTTTAAAATTTTTTGATTTTTTTTTTTTTTTTTTTTTTCCTATAAATATTTTGATTTAAATATTGTTTCATTTGTCTTTGAAAATACATGATCTATTTATTGTTGTCAATGAAGAAAAATGTGAATAAAAAAATAAAAAATAAAATATATATGCGAATATAAAGAAAATAAATCAATTTGATAGGCATTTACTTCTAAATTGCAAAAACTAATAAGTTCGCTAAAATAATCGATAATCATTTCAATCTTTTATTCTCCATTGACTTAACGCTCGTAAAACGCCGGAAAATCGATGTTCAACCACATAACGTAACGCTTTTCCTTAAACGTGGTCACTTTGATCGCCGACGTCGCGCGCGTTTAAACGCGTCGACCTTCGCGTTTTGCCCGTGCTCTCGCCCCGTAGATTTCGCATACAGCTGCGAAAACGCGTCCGGATTATGCACGCATAACGCCTCTTTCGGAATGAAGCGCGAAGTCACGTGGTCCGCCTATTATACGGCCGGCGTTCTGGTAATTAAGGTAATTACGCGGGAGAGCACAAGCGATGGATTATAAGAGAACCACTCGCGGTCTCTGTGTTAGTGCGCGCTCGCGCGCGCCCTTTGGCTTGATTAAACGAGATTACAACTTAGGCGCGCTGGGAGAAGCGCGAGATGACCAGAAATTTCTGTCGCTTGAATACGATTAATCCATATACGGGGTGGAGAATTGAAGAGAGAGAGAGAGAGAGAGAGAGAGAAAGAATGGAGAAGTGGAGAGTGATAGGAAGGATGCGAGGATTCTTACGATACGGTGAACGGATCGTTAGCGAGTGTTTTGCGTTGTTACTTTAGTAACCCAATTAAAGTTGTTAATGAACGCGGAATGCGAGTTGAATTGAAATACGGTTCGGTCGTTTTACGTAACCAAAGATTTATCCAGATCATAATTATGTTATTGTAGTTAATCGCGTTTGTTTTGATCATATGTGAGTTGTGTAAAATAACTTACTAGATATTTCATTTAATATTATCCTTATATTTGCATTTTATTTCAAACAATTTTCTCTTTTTACATTAGATGATAAAATTTTATTTTTATTGAAAATCATTGAAGTTAAAAATAAAGTTTCAATGAGCGTAATAGAAAAAATATTTTTAAATTATAAAAATAAAATTATATGGATTATCATTTATCAATTTATTTTTGTAAAACTTTGTTATTTAGTTATTTTTATAAATTTATCAAGTGTTCGTACATTTTTTTTTTTTTTTTTTTTTTAAATAAATTTAATAAAATACCAATAGAAAAAAAAATACCATCGGTACTCTTTCGTTCATTACGTTTATAATTAAAAATCACAATAACCACTTTGCCTAAAATTCACGATATTTATTAATTGCGCGATGTGGATGAGGCTTGTTTAACTTCTAACTCGTCTCTCTTCCAAACTGACGCAACGACGCTATCAACTCTGACACGCACGCTGCGCATACATTCTCACACGCACAGACAGCGATGCTTATCGATAATTTTGGGTAATCGAAGTAATCGAGTGAATCGAACGTGCGACGCTTGCTTAGCGCTAATTACGTCGAATGTTGATGATCGCCTCCTACGTCTCCACCTCTCCTTCTCTCGTCTGTGACGTCGGTGTACTATATCTCATAATAAGCGAGCACAACGCCTGTATAATAATGTATGTTTGAATTTCACACTCAACGCTTAGGCAATATTCAATGCTTATGTGTATGGTTTTTTGATGTTCGATTTTTTATTGTTTGGATAATTATCGATGTTCGGTTGTTTTTATTTTCTTCTGCTTAATTGCGAGTAAACTTTGTATAAAATGAAAACGTAGAAAACATTATTTTTTTTTCGTTCAATGTTCTATTAATAAAAAGAGAATTTTATAATAATAGGTTTGGTAATATTACATGAAAAAAATTATCATTTTTTATTAAGTTTATATTTACGTGAATGAATTTTCAATTTGGATATCGTTGCACAAAAATTATTACGCTGAAGAATATTATAACGCACGTTTATTTTCATGGAAAATTTAATTTATTAATTCTCAAACTAGATCTATTCATGTTTATATAAAGTATCACAATCGAAAGGTTTAACGTAATCTCGCAAAAAAAAAATATTTAAAACATTAATACATAAAACAATAATATTTAAAATTTTGCATAAACGCCATAATCTGTACAAACCAACGGTATATAAAAAAAAAACTCAACAACATACTCGTACATCAAAAAACTTTAAAAGATAAAAAAAAAAGAAAAAGAACACACCACCAGAACGGATTCCCAAACACCGCGCGTAGCTTTCGAGCTTTTTCGTCGACCCAAAAGCCACGCGAACCGTAATAACGCGATAAACGCTTTTTCCGCAGCTTCTCCCTGCCTCTCTCTCTCTTTCCTTCTCTCTCACTCTTCTCAAGAGGAGAAAGCGGGCTGTGTAAACTCTTCTACCGAGAAAGAATAAGAAGAAGAAGAAGAAGAGAAGGAAAGAAGGGTCACGGGAAATCGAATTTCCGAGTGTGTCGTCGCATCACGCTCTCGCGAAATCAATCGCGAGTCGAGAGAAGCAAAAATCGTTCTCTCTCTCTCTCTCTCTCTCTCTCTCTCTCTCTCTCTCTCTCTCTTTCTCTCTTTTTTTCTTTCTCTCTTTCTCTTTCTCGGTGCATTTGAAAAAATCATAGAAAGTAAATTTTAAGAATGTTTGCGTTTTTATATCGATACTTTTTATTTTTTCTTATGGCAGGTTGTTTACGCTACTTTGCATACGAAATTTATGCTATATATTTTTAAGATTATATTTTTGGAATTTTTCTATGGAACGGTTGAGGCAACGAGTTTTTTTTTTTTTTTTTTTTAAATGTTTTGAAATATATTTTATAGCATTTATTTAAAAAATGTATACATATGTTTGCTTATTTATTTTTCATACAAAATCGAATCGTTCATTTTCATAATATTTACTATCAATAAATAGAAATATAAATTATTTATTGACAATTAATTAAAACATACGTAATTATAGTTTTAGCTTCATTGTAAACAAAAAGTCAAAATGATTCAGACAAACAAGCTTATTTTAAAAAATTTCCAATCCACAGCAACGTTCTTATACAATTTATATTAGCAGTCATTTTTCCTAGTCATGAATTTCTTTCTTACAAAACTTAGACCACGAAAAATCGATTTTTCACTCGACCTTTATCCAAAAGCTCTCGTTGGCCGCGCTTTACGCATGACCCCTTTTATTCCTTAACCCGGAATGACTTTTTTTTACGATATCGCATCGCTTATTTCACCGGTAGTGTATTCATTGCTATTCAAGGCGACAAAAGCCGCAAGAAAATATTCCGTTCGCGCTTTGATTTTGCTCTACGCGGATAAAAAACTCCAGCCAATGCGCCTCAAAGATATAAAAATTAAAGCACGTGTATACGGACTCGTTGAGTAAAAATTGAAATGGCGTTATGGTCGCGGAGGTTTTTCGATTCGAATTACCAAATGCGCGATGCGCATTTCGTTTACGTTTCGGCTCGTTGCCGAGCGAAAAAGCTTTTCTAGTTTAAAAATATGAGCGACGTTGTGCCTCTGCTTTTGCGCGCTTCATACGGCTTGGGTTATACGTATAAGTTGATGACGGATAATTAGGTAGTTAAAACTTTTATAAGCAGTCACTCGAAAAGTTGTGACTTTGGACTTGTTTAAAGTTTTTGAATTACTGAATGAAATACGGAAAACGTAAAGTGCAGAATGAACTTGAAAACTGACGTTTATAACTCTTTTTTTTTTATTAGTATTATCGTTATTGTAAATTTTTATTACATTAAACTGTTTTTAAATGTCTTCGTTTGTGTTATTTTTTTAATAAAATGTTGCTGCTTTCTTAAATATAGCACTTCGACAATAAAAAAAATAATTTTTAGTTTTCAGTAGTTTCGTATTAAAAATAATTTTTAAACCTATGTTTTAAAAAAAATTAAAATTTTTGTTTAGAAATAATACAGTTGAAATTAATTTTGTTGTGTGATGAATGAATTTCGACAAAACAAAAATTTATTGAAATGTATATTCAAAATTTCTACATTCAAATTTAGAATTCCAATTAAGTCAAACTTTAATAATTAAATTTTATGCAAGTCAAATGAAATTTTAGAAGATTTTAGATTAAGATGTTATTGCTAATGTTGAAATTTATTAAAATTAAATATATTTTTGAATCTTTTTAAATTAAATTTTATTTAAAAAGAAGTAACCCACTTTTAAAATTATTTACTATTTATCATTTAAAATATAAATATCATCAAATGAAATTTTTTCGCATTATTTTATTTTGCCTCTGAAAAGGAAAAATACCTAAAATTTTTCAACCAATTCTCAAAAATAAGCGGCATAAGCTCCACATTTTACACAATAATAATTCAATACCAGAGTCCACAACATTACAACCATTTCACTCTATAACCATCATTTTCTCCAAAAGCTAGACTCTCGGCACCGAGGATTACTCCTTCCCTCCCTCCCTTCCTATCTCCTGGGTTTTCTCGAAGCCATGTAGCCGTTCCGTTACTCTCGCGATCTGGCTAGGATTTCCGCATTTGACGCAATTTCCGAGGATGCGGAAATTCTCCTCCTCCCTTCTCTGTCTCTCTCTCCCTTGCACGAACGAGCGAGGTGCTCTGGTGCTCGATTACGCGACGGAAATTCGCGGCGAGCGAGTGGAGAGTAGTAGTCATCGATTACCAGGAAATCTGACACGGTGATCATGCGGACCGTCTTTTCTGTTGTGGATGCGTGTATATGTGAGGATTGGCGAATGCAGCTTAGAGATATCGTTGAGAATTTTCGCTTATATAGATTACGAAATGTTTATGAGGGATGATGTTATCGTAATTGTGAATTTGCGAATTTTTTAATGTTTTGAAATAGAAATGCTTATTTAATCTACTTGATACTAATTAATATTTGTATCTTTATTTATTTATATAATATGTTTGGTACATCTCGATTTTTAAAAATGAAAAATTTTAAATACGGCACGTCTGACAAAACTCGGTTCTTACTACTTGTATATAATGACGTAATGCGTTTTTACGCATTTTGCTCTCCCAGAAGGATAATATTACTTTATTTTATTAGAAGCAGTTTCACATTGACATGTTTTTTGTTCTCTTTAGCTTGCAAATATAATTATAAAAGTAACTCTACTTAAGAAAAGAAAAATTAGAGAACTAAGTTAACGATAAGGACATTGCTCGATAGTGAAGATAGAAACGAAGGGAAAAAGGAAGACAACAAGGCATTAATGGCATTAATTTAAGCTCGAACGAGCGAGAGAAAAAGAGAACATTACGTTTAAGTGAATCGCTAATTGCGTCAAGTAAAGTGTCACGTAGACAAAGGTGAGCTCCTAGTTGGAACCTTGATAGCTTCGATTAATGCATCTCGAGTGCACCGACAGAAATAATCTTTTGCAAATGGCGCTTTTGGGATAGCTACAAGCGACGGGAAAGTACCTTTATTCAGTATCTTGTTTTCACCGAATACCGAAGCGAGAAATTTGAAAATGCGAATAATGGAAGTTGCTTCAACTAAGCAGGGATACATTAAATCTAATATACATATTTTCATATTTTGATAATCGATAAAATTAATATTTGGCGCTGTTGTTACAAATATTTCATAGATTCTCATAAGAAACGATAGGTAATAATTGTTTAAAAGTACATGTCTGCGTTTTACTTAAACTTAAATATCCCTTGTTTGTTGTCAAATCTTAAATAAAAGACGATGAACTATCTTTTATTTTTTTTTTTTATTTGATTTGATTAACCGACTGTTTTAATAAGCTTCGAAGACGAATCAGATGAGGATTTTCGACGGCTCAAAAGATTAATTACTTAATGGCTACATATAGAATTGATTTCGACGCAGCAGCTAAGTAATTGATCTTTTGAGCCTTGAAAAGGATCATCAGGCTTAACCTGCAAGATAACCGAAATGTCGTTAAATTAAATCAGTCAAAATAAGAAATAAAAATCATTTTAAAGCATTTATCATTTTATTTTAGTCAAAGTATCAAATAAATTGAATTGTAGCTCACTTGTCGCTTATTATAAAATGACATTGATTTAAAAACTAACAATTTATCATTTTTTGTACCGTAATGATTTTATTTTTATATTTAGAATATTTAACAATTTTTTATCTTTAGTTTTCCTATAAACAATGGTACAAGACTAATGGTACAAAGAGTGAAAGATATAAAAATTCATATTGCAATAATTACCAATAAGTGTCACATTTATATATTTATCTTTTTTATTAAATTAAAAACAAATATTCTAATTCTCTTCACCGGTACGCGTATTATACATAGACGCACAATGACATATCCGCTCAACGATTCTCCAGTAACCTCTTCACTGCATCGTTCCAGTTTACTTGGCTCATCGCATCGCAAAAGTCTCTACCGTTTCACCATCACTATCTCTCTTTCTCTCTCTCTCTCTCTCTCTCTCTCTCTCTCTCTCTCTCTTTCTCTCTTTGGTTCCAACCATCCGGAACTTCCGGCGCTTGTAAACTGATAACTAATCTGCGTGTCAACGTGCAGTACCCCCCCCCCCTCTCTCTTTCCCACTCTCACATATACGCAAGTAACAACGTATATACAACGACAGTAAGCGAGAGATAGAGAGAGAAATCGCGGTGGCACGCGATTGTATGCATACTGGCGCCGGGTGCGCCTGGCGTCGAGAGAGAGTAACTCCAACAGACAGCGCATAATCGTTCGCATCTGCATAAGCGGATTCGCGTTTTCGTTTACCACCTCCCCCTCCCCTCCCCTTATCCTACAATACAGACTTCATGTCGTCGCGTTTAGCTGTATATATATATATATATATATATATACTTTCTCGATCTCGCTCAACGACTGCGAAAAATATGCCACGTGCTTATGTACGTATGTATATACGTTTATGCATGTACGCATACGGTATATGTATTGTACAGAAAACGACACACGTTAAGTGGAGAATTAGAGATAGAGCTGTATACACGGATGCTGCTGAGTTAAAGCGGCGAATGTGCGTTCCTTTTGTTCCGAACGAGCGGGTGAATTGCTCGTTGAAATTTAAAATGCGGAGAGTGTGTCAAGGCGATAGCACGCGTGAAACGTTGAGATTTACGTTTGATAAGTTTTAAGGATGTACGTTTGAGTAAATTTAAACGAAGCGGGAATAAATATTTTCCTCGTGTAATTATAACGCTATTTTAATAACTTTTTGTTAATTAAATATATACAGATACATAATTATTCTTTGTTATATATGAAAGTTTAAAAAAAAAAAGATATAAAATATATATATTTACTCAAAAAGTAATAGTAATAAAAAAAAAAAAAAAATAATTTTCTACTATAATGCAATTATGTAACAAATAAAAATTTAATTTCATTTTACATTTACTTTGAAAATTAAACGCGTATCTCAAATGATATTCCTCGTAAATAAACTTTACACAAAGAGAGAACATTATCAAAACGCAAACATTATTCTTCTCTGGACAAAACTAAATTTACGAATTCAAACGGTAAACGTTGGCGTCCTCTCCTCGCTCTCGCGTTTCGCAATGTTTGCATATTATTAAATTCCTCCTGTACACATCTCCCTCTCTCTTTATCTATCTATCTCTCTATCTCTCTTGCTTTCTGCCTTTCTGTCATTTTCTCTCATTGTTCATCCAGTTACGGGCAGGTAACACGTTTCGCCAAAACGACAAGACAATCTGTCTTGGTTCCGGTACACTACGGGATTGTTCTGCTTTTAGAACGAACGCTCGGTTGTCCCTCTTTCCCTCTCCCTACCCTTTTGACGTTGCCTCACGCTCTCGAGAATATTAATTTTCGGCCTCGTAAGTGAGCTATTTTTGCGTATGTGTAGATATACTAGTACGTCGATGTACGCGCGAGTGACTTATAACGTTGTCATACGGTAGACTCCTAGTCTATGTGTCTTGTATTTTGCGAGCTCGTGCGTGTGAATTTCTATCGCTTACGAAAAATTTTGCTGTGAATTCAATTTTATGGAAAATGAAGGTACATCGAGTAAATTGATGTTATACGCGTTGTTATTTAAGAGGGGAAATCACAGTAGCACACAAAAAAATAGGCATATTTTCGGGAATTAATTTTGGCTGAATAAAAGTATCAATCGAAAATCTGTAAAGTAGGTTTTATAGCAATACTAAAAAAGTACAAAATGTAATTTTTTCAATAAAAAGTATTTAAAAATGGCGGCTGCGCAGCATATGCCCCAAGGCGCCTATTTTTGAAAGCGTGTCGATGGCCGAAGACGTAGACTCCTTAATTTTCGACTTAGAAGAAAAAACCAAAATTTTTTAGTTTTCATATAACAACAGCTAACGAGCTACATAGGATTTTTTCGATGTATTGATTTTTCACAAAATGGTGCATGTTTGAAAATAAAGTTAAATTTTTAACAAAAAAAAACGCCATCAAATCTTTGATAAAAAAAACTAAGCCATATAAAATAAAAAATCTTACGTGGCTTCGTGGAGAAAGATATTTCGAAGCTACTGTCAAAATTTCAAGTCGATCGGTAAAGATTTGCTCGAGTTATGTCTTCGGCGAGCTCAAAAAAAGTGGTTTCGAGAAAAACGCGTTTAAAGTTTTAAGTACTGAGAAACCATATGAAAATTTTATATAATAATAATAAAAATTTGGGCACTCAGACACTTTTGCCGTGTTTCATCATTTGGTATATTATTTTTAAGACCCTAAAGCACCTTTTAGGCGAAAAAAATTTTTTTCGAAAAATTGAAAATTTTACTGTGATTTTCCCCCTTAAGGATAGTATTTTTGAATTCGTAGTTACATTTAGATAGTAATGTAGTTAATTTTGTTGTTACAATTTTACGATTTTTTATCCTAAATACGTGATATCAAAAACTACTTCTGTTTATTCCTACAAAGGAGATGCTATATAAATTAAAAACAACAACCAATAATGTGAATTATCATTAGATTTTAAATTTTATTTGAAAAACAATTGAATCAAAAATTTTATTGTATATAAAAAAAAAATTTAACGAACGTTTAGTCTTATTCTGCTGTATTGCACGTTTTTCATAAAATTATTATAAAAAATATATTTGCACTCGCGCATAATTAAATCATTTATTGTTTTCAATATCCACGCGATAATGATCCTGTTAAAATGTCAATTGTTATAGGCCGAATAATACTTTTGTCATCAATTAATCGATTCCTCGAAAGAAGAGTAAGCGCGCTTCAATTAAGCAAAAAGCGTTTCGTACAAAGCTGCACGAAAATTTGTATCGAAAATAAAAGTGAAAACCATGCGTATTTTAATCCATCAATCCTAAAATGAAAAACTATTACACGAATCGTACAAAATGTGAGAGATAGATAAAGAGAGGAAGAGAAAGAGATAAAGAAGTAAAGAGTGAGAAAGTAGGTCAAACGCATGGCTTCCGCATCGATGACGCGTGCGTTCGTACAAGCAAACGAGAAAAAAATAAAACTGTTTTCTGCATCCGAAAACAGCATTTCCTCCTTTCTTCTATCTCTCTTTTTTTTTTTTTATCATTTTTGTCTCTATCAGCTATGAGACTCGTAACAAACAAAAAAATTCCCGGCTCGAATATTACCGTACGAGGAAATCCTGAATTTTTTTTTTTTTTCTTTCTAAGCCACACATCCGGCAACAAAGTTTCGACGAAGCCGTGGATCTTTTTTTTTTTTTTTTTTTTTTTTTCTTTGGAAAACCTCGTTCGAATGCTTTAGCATGCAAAATAGGTGCGAGCACAAGAGCCGACGGTTTTAATTATATAAAACGAGGCTAGTGGCTTTGACGAAAGATTTTTTGGACTCTATCGTAGCGATGTAGGAGAGAGAATAATTTTTACCTCAAAGGTATTTTAATGAGAATGGCGAGAGCTCTTTTTTTTTGAAGAAGGTGATCGATAAGTTGGTTTTTTTTTTAATTCTCGATACGTATTTAAAATTAACATAGCGCATTATTCTTAATTCTTCGAAGTTAAACTAACTTTTCCTGTCGTCAACTACGTAGGCGTAGTAGAATTTGAATGAAATGTAGGTTAAAAATTATTCTCGGTTACTTAACTGAGCGAAATAATTATTTTGATGTAAAAATATCTCTCGACACACATCTTTTTAGTCGGTGATACGTATTTTTTTTTACCCGTGATGTTGAAAATTAAAACGGAGTCATAATAAAAATAAAAATTAAAATAGTAAATGCGTTCGAAAAAGTTTTTCAGAGACAAAGATTTTCCGGCTGGATTGCATCCCGGACGAGTTTTGAATATAAACCCGTTTGATGTGACTTAAGTTCAGTTTCGATTTTTTGTGTTTTCAATTTGAAAATATTTTTTCTTTTCTTTTTTCGCTCTGCACCGTAAATTGAAAAATATAACCTTTTTTTTTTATTATTCATTTTCTTTTATTTTTTATTTTCTTTCATCAATAGTCTCGCGATGTCTTTCGAATTGAAAAAGAATAAAAATAAACTTGATTGTTGAAGTCGAATTTGAATGTGATTTAATCGTTTTTACGCAGAATCTAAAATTTAATTTGAATTTTAGTTGAATGTATCTAAAGTATACGTAATTAAATATGAAAATTGAAACATTATCAAACAAAAGATTAATTACACAACTATTCGCTATCTTATAATAAATGTAACATAAGAATTCGTATAATTATAACTTAATTATTAACATTCAAATATTCAATAACAAATTTTTCAAAGATAATTAACAAGTGAATCAACAATCAATTCTACCTTTGCTTATTTAGTATTTTCGAAAATATAACATATCGTAAATCTGACCCTAAATTAAAATACAGCATGATTCAAACATTAGGCCACCGTCAGAATAATAATTTTAACAAAACTTGCTAATTATCTCAACGAACTCGAATGCGATATAAAAAAAAACTTAAATAAAACGTTTCGCGGTCGTTGCCGGAAATTTCCCAAAGGTCCGATTGTGCGCGAACACGTGTGTGTGTATATATATACATTACGTGTAATTGTTTAAACGGCAAACGCGGGAGCTTTAAACGTTAAAATAACTTGTAAGAGTTGGTCGATTAAACGAGAGTAAGTTTTTCCAAGATAGTTTTTTTTCACATATGTTGTAAAAAATATAACCATATGTGTATCATAAACGGTAGCTTTGACTACGCGACTCTATTATATCGGCAAAGAAACAAATTGTTTGTGTATCGAGTATGTATTTTTATGAAAAAATTATTGTTAACGAAGTTTGAAAAACTACTTTTTGCCGCGTGGATTAAAGTACCGAGTAAAATTTAAGTATGCCTTATAAGAGTAGCACGGTAGTTGTAAAAACGCAATATTATAACTACTTCGTTGCTTTAAAGATCTTGAAATTTTTATGTTTTTTAAGAGACTGGTTTCTTTCGTTAAAGTTTATTGGTAATTTTATGTTTGTGCGTAAAGTTAACGAAGCATCGAAATAAACTATATATATATATATATTTTTTTTTTTATAATATTTGAAAACAAATGTTTTAAAATAAAATATTTGAATTTTTATGACATTTTGAACATATTTTTACAATAATTATTTTTGTTTGTTACAGGTGAGTGGGAAAAATTCGATTGAAAAATTCAAAATTTTCTGTAAGTTAAATGTTCTATACTAAATTTTTATTGACGATTTAATCCCATTATCAGTTTTTAATCATGTGTGAAATTTAATTTTTCAAAATTTAAGTAAAAATTTTTATGTAAATAATCCAACATTACGATATCGATTCTACATACCAACTTACAATAATCGAGTTCCGTTCGATAAAACATCGTAATAAAATTGCGAAAAAGAAAAAATAAAGAAGGAACTTAAGATCGTGACAAAAGAAAACGATATCTCTTTTTTCCTTTTCTCGTTCATTTTCCTCCGATCTACGATAAAAGATAAGAAAACTAGTCGTTAAGCTTATCGCAGCTTAAAAAGCAGAAGAGGGACAGCTTCTTGTTCGCAATAACTTCTGCAATATTCGAAGGAGACGCGCTAAAGCGTCGTATTGGAGAGAAGGACGATATTTTGACGTAATAAGCAGCTTGAACGAACTATATCCTTGATATGATATATCTTGGAAGTGAAATTACGAGACGAGCTGCTTTCGGAAAAGTTTTCGCGCAAGTCGTTATACGTACATATATATATATATTCGCACATACGTCATAACGGTTATTCGGCATTTATTCCACCGCGTAAAAATCGAAGAAAAAGTTTCCAAGTGCGATCTAAAGTATGCGAGCGGTGAGTGTGATGGATTTTGATGCGTTAGAAATGGTGAATAATAGTAATTTTATGTAACGCGTGTCGTTCGTTTTTTATTACAATTGTTAAGTTTGAAAATGAAAGTTTGATATTCTTTTCTTTTTTATTAAATACGCTTTGACAGTTTTTTGGTTTGAAAATTTTATCAATATATTTAGTAAAGTTGAACTAATATTGGAACGTTAGATTATATGGATACTTCATACTCGTACATTATAAATATTTTTTATTTAAAGGTCAAATATTTGAATTATTTAATATTGAAATATTTTTTCACTAAGTAATTTAATAATTTCATTTTTAATATAATAATATACTAGAAATTTTAATTGCATCCTTAAAATATATTTAGATGAGAGTTTTAATTAATTTAAAACAATAATTTAATCGCTTGATTACAAATACAATTATTATAAAAATACAGTTGAAGTTTTGTTTTCATCAAAACTTTTATAACTAATTTAGACAAACAAAGTATTTAAAATATTTTATAAGAACTTGTTGAAATTAATTAAATACATGCTACTGTTAAATTCATATTATTAATATAATCAAAAAGTAAATAAATGCATATCTGGTTTTGAATGTTATACAGATATATTTTAACTTATGTTATATGAAAATAATTTATTCCAAAGAAATCAAAAGAATTAATTGATAATTGCTTTTTTTTTTTTAAATTGTTCTAATTAAAAAAAGAAAGTTCTATTACTTACAAGATTTACAAATCATTTAACATTGCATTAATATACCTTAAAAAACAGATACATAATATTAAGACCATAATACACCTTAAAAAACAGATTTTCTTACCTTCAACAAAGAACACTCACAATCTTATACGGACCGCATAAACGCGCTATCCGTTGGTTACAAATTCACCTACTTGCTTAATAACGACAACCTCTCTATCTTAATGAAGAGAAGGCAAAGGTAAAAGCGTAGAAGGAGGGAGGAGATGTAACAAAACTCTTGCGTGTGTGTATGTATGGTGGAGTGTGTATGTGTATACAGAAGGAAGCGTCGTCCGGAGAGACGAAAACACAAACAGCTCGATGTACCGTTGCTCGCGTGTTGATTCTCTCGCACTCACTCGGCGGGGGCTTAATCTGCATTTAGACCGAAAAGTTTCCCGAGGAGAAGACGAACACACACACACGCACACACACACACACATCTTGCTTTACGAAACGAGAGAAAAAATGCGGTGAGAATGGAGAAAAATGCTAACGCGTTGAAGATCGAGAAGAAAAACGTTCGGGGTTTAGTTTAACTTAAGCATTTTAGCTGGTTGTAAAACGACAACGTTTATTTTAGTTACAAAGTGTATGTGTGATTAAGCGAAGGACTTTTAATTGCAATGATTCGTGTACTTTAAAATTTGATCAAAGTGAAAAAGATTCGCGTGATTTTTTTTTTAATAAAGTGAAAAATAAAAGTTTAAATTGTCTATTAAATGAAATGTTTTTTGATTAAATTATTTTTGAATGCAATCTGCACAATTAATAATGAAAGTCGAGTACATAATAATTAATAAGTTTATAATATTTATTAAAAATTTAAATATTGAATCAAATTTTTATAAATAATAAATAACAAATTTATCTAACTACAAACTTTGCTTAATGCACGAATTTCAGTAGTGCATATCGCGTATAGTCAGACGAACACAAAATTATAACAACAGTAATATCTCAACCGCTAAAAATTTTACTTTATCCTTAAAACTTCTACTTCTCGCTTTCTCCCATTAGCCTCTATTAAACACAAAAAAAAAAAAAAACCATAACCACTTTCATCATCCAGTGTCGCCGACGGCGCTACTTAAAATTGGAACCGCCGCTTAAATCTCCTCGGACAAAGTGCTATCTACCGCTATATATATATTTACATAGACATTCACTAAACCATATACGGCTTTAGTAGTAGTACGCGTACACGATTTAGTTCACGATAAAAGCCCAACTCGCGGAAGAGACAAAAGGCTCTAACGCATCCATAATTCGCAATGAAAGCTCCTCTCATATTTCGTTTAATTAAATGAGTGCAGCCCTTGTGTCACATATGCGCCCCACTTTCATATATATATATATGTATATGTATACGTACTCTTCGATGCGTTATTTTAACGTCGGTTTATGGAAGTATCGTCGAGTTAATGTGAAAGTTTTTTTTTTGAGTCTTGCAAGATAAAATGGTTCTCGAATATTACATTAAAATTGAAAAAAAAAAAATGAATTTTTTTTTTAGAGCTTTGCTTACTTTTAAACGTAATACGAGAATGCTTAATCTGCAAAAGTCTACGCAATGTTTTTATGATTCGCTTTAGTTGAAAAAATTTTTCAAAAGAATATAGCTACTCGCATAATTATGTTTATACTGAAGTTAAAAACTCGAGAGGATATATTTTTTTCTTTATCTAATAAAAAAAGTAAAACCGTATCCTAGAAAATCTCATATGGAATTGCTCTTGAAACTTAATTACGAATTCAGAATTTTCTCATATGATCATTAAGCTTTATATTAAAGTATTACAGATTATTATGCATGAAGGAAACTTGTGATTCAATTAGTGTCAAGGACATATTTAAAAGTAAACTTTCGCTATATTATTCATATAAATATACGCGTAAATAACGATGGATTATATTAGCGGATTATATTCGGGATGCCAGAATTACTGAAAATTTAGTTCAATGTAATGAAATTCGCTTGATGCTTAAAATGTAAAAAATTTAAGTGTGAGTTTATTCGACGCGGTGCTTTCATATACGAGTATTGCTGATAAATGGTTCATTCTTTATTTTCCATAATAAAGAACAACCATAGCCTTATGTATATATGTATAAGCAGATGCGCAAAATCGAAAAATCTCTACAAGTTGTAAACGCATTGCTCTTAATTAACATTACATTAAAGTGCATTACACTCCAAAGCAGCTCGATCATTCAATTTCATTTAATTTCATTTAAATCGTCTAGCCGATGCATGACACACGGCATCGTTCATTTTCGTTTGCGAAACGAGAGCGAGAAAAAAAAAAACCTACACACGTGTGTACCTATTAAATACCAATTAAATAAATGGGTCAAAATCTCACGTAGCTCGCGAACGCGTCGGAAACAAAGCCGGTATCTAACGCAGCTGGAAAGGTATGCGTGTGTACTTTTGGTGTTATCTTGTACGCGTGGTTGTAAAAACAAAGAAAGAAAAGCGAAATAGAGACAAAAGGATAGATTCAACGGAGCTTTTAGCGTTTCGCGAGCTTTTACAAGAGCACGTTCCTCTTCGTATGCACATATAGGAGAGAGAGAGAGAGAGAGAGAGAGAGAGAGAGAGAGAGAGAGAGAGAGAGAGAGAGAGAGAGAGAGAGAGAGAGAGAGCGAGAGACAAAATTCGATATGGGCGGAGCCTTGGAAAAGCTCGCACGCGCGTTCCAGATTTCGTTAGCAAGCATCGCGCATTCCGCGACGTGTTCCCTAACCCCTTGTTCCCCCATCCGCCCTGCCCCCCGCCTCTCCCGCTTCTCTTTTTCCATTACTCCCTTCGCTAGAGCGAGGTGTAATTGCATTAAGTAGACTTTGACACTGCTACGAGCGCCACACTGCCAGCGCCATCGACGGAAATGACATCCCGCCTCGGATTACCTTGGTTAAATCGACGGCCGTATTAACGAGCCTCGAGGATGTCCGGCTACTTTCTTTCTTTTTTTTTTTTTTTTTTTTTTTTTTTATTTTTTTTTATTTTTAGTTTTATCGTGAAAAGCTTTACTTTTACGATCAAAAAAATTTTTATTTATTTTAATTACTTATTCGTTTTCTGTTTTTATTTACATCGAAATAATTTTTTTTTTTTTTTTCAACGGTGCAAATGAAATTTTTTAATAATTTGTTTTTCTAAAAAAACTTTAATTAAACTCATATTTAAAATTGTAAATTTTGAACGATCTAATTTCGATTAATATACCTAACGATTGAGAATCAATAAAGGTACTGATAGAAATGATGGACATTTTGAAATAATTATTATTCGATTACGTACTAATTCGAATTGATTTACTTTTGGATAAACGATATATGTACATTTTACTTAGATTTAGTATCTGTGATGCATTTAATATGTAACATAATAATAATAATTTAAGGTAGAATTTAATGTATATTATTCAAACGATAGTTATTACTCTCACACTGTTATAAAATATACATTGTACCACAATAAAATTACATTTTACATAATTTTTCAATTAATATTTATTATTCAAAAGCAAATTATTAAAAAAAAAAGTTAAAATCACATTGAAAGAATAATTATTTATCGAATACTTTGTAACTCTAATCACTTCAACCATTCTTACTTAAAACGTTTTAAACAATTATTTTTATTGAAATATGTTTAGTAAGTGATCTGTACAAATATATATATATATATATATATATATATATATATATATATATATATATATTCCATTAAAAGAAAAAAAAAAAGTCAACAATCAGTGTAATCGATAGTCCAACCTTGAACTCATCTAGTCGAACGCTTTCGTTATTGCGTTCAGCCTACTTCCATTACCTATGTGAAAATAACACGTATCACCCTAAACCCAATACACATAATACTTAAGCAAATAAAAGAGTTTTTAAGTCACCTATGTGTATATGCAACAAAGACTGAAATAAATACAAGAACGAAAGGAAAAAATACACGAATGAAAAAAAGAGAAATCGCTCGACGAAAAAGAAAGCAAAGCCATTGTGGCGAGTGTCCTTGCGTTAAAAGAAAGCGAGAGAGAGAGAGAGAGACAGAGAGAGAAAGAGAGAGAGAGAGAAATAGGTAGAGTGAGAGAGATACAGAAAGAGGGACAGAAACGAGGGGGAAAAGGAGAAAAAGTGGAAAACGCGTAAAATATGTAAGGGGATAATGCACAACGTCGAGGTAACCGGGTGGCACCGATACTCGCTTCTTTTTCCACGATCGCCTTTAGGTGGAAAGCGAGAGCGAGCGAGTCCGGACTGAATTGGGTTATAACCGCTACGGTTGTGAGATAATAAAAACCGAGTGTGTGCATTATATTTTTCTTTCGAAGGTTATACACCCTACAGCTTTCGCGATTCTTTCGTGCATTGTATTTGTATAGTTTGCTCGTAACGATACTGCCGCGTGACACGGAGGGAAAACGTAGATGTGTGTGTGTGTGTGTGTGTGTGCACGTAACGGACGGTTTTGATTTACTGTCTATGGTTAAGTCATTCATTTATAAGTGACATTAGAATACGAAATGGGAGAATTCGAGTGTTTTCAGTGCATATTTATTCAATTTTTATTTATTTATTTTTTTTGTTGTAATTATTAGTATTTATGTCACATAAAGTATGTTAATCAATTGCATGGAAACATAAAAGCACGCCGAAATTTATAGTTCAAGGAAAGCCTGAATCCTAATTTAGAACCCTACACGAATATGCCATTGCATAATAATTTTAATTAGGTACGCTTTGATTAGTCGTTATCAAAGCAATGAATTCGAATTTGATTGAAATTAATATCGCGCACGGTTGTATTAGATTTCGTGATTATTCGAGTAAGGAATTTATATATTGTATACAAGAAAATTTTTAATTTAATAATGACGCGCTGTAACTATAGATTAATATTTCAAATGCAAGAGTTATTTTCAATTAATATAATTTATAATAGTTTGCCGCTATGATTTATTTCTTGAATATAATTTGGTTTGTAGTCTAACAACTAATAATTTAAATGTATAGTTTGAAGTTTAAAATTTATTTAAATTTTAAACGAAGTAAGAAATATTTGACAATTTAAATTGAGTTTTTTAAATTATTTAACTAGAAGTATACGTGCAATATGAATTGAAATAAATATGTTGCATTGAACTTAAACAAATCCTATAAAAAATTTATTTTATTTTTAATCAACATAATAACTTTTTTGAACATTATAACAAGGAAATAAAAAAGAAAGATAAAATATAATAATTAATCTATTTTCGGTCTCCAAAACTCGTAAATTCAAAAGCGTCATCCAAAAGACTCTAAAAACGATAATCGGTAAGACAGCCCATCATGGACACGCACCGAATGCGTTTTACCATCCGTAAGCTCACATCCGCGCATCAACTCGTGTGCGATAACGTCACGCGTATGACCCACGGCTCTCTGTCTCTCTGTCTCTCTCTCTCTCTCTCTCTCTCTCTCTCTCTCTCTCTCTCTCTCTCTCTCTTTCTCTCGACTTCTCGCACACAAAGCGAGATGGATTAGATTAGAAGTCGGTTAGACGTTCTAACTACCTGACCATGACAGTTTTTGGATTTCCCGTCCGGCGTTGAAGATAAGTGAGCGCGCTCGCTGGAAACTTTCCCTTCAAGGCTCGCGCGGCGAAAGTTTCGAGGGATATTTGACGTGTTGCTTGAACAAAGCGACACGTTAAAATGTTTGGATTTTCGCTCATTGTGTTTAGGTGTACCATGTAATGGGTCGGTATTTTAAACTATTTTTAATTCTAAATTAAAAAGTTGTTTTTTTTATCGGTATTGCTGTTCGTTTAAATTTCATGTGAAATGATCTTTTGTGTGTTGCATTGAAAAATAATATCGTTATTTTCATTAAATTAAATGAATTACAATGAAAATTGGAACGATTACATTGTAAAATTTGAAATTTTAATGGATAATTCAGCCTACCATTACGATAAGGCAAATGTAATTTTTAGACACAAAAATAGTGTTCGCAATAAGAATCCAAAGTTATTTTTCATTTTTTACAATATAAATGTCGATTAGGCTTTTGAAATTCTGTAAATAATTGAATTGAATTTTTCAAATTTAATGGCGTAAGTTTCTTTAATAATAATTTCGAATCTCTTAATTATTCATTGAACTTTTTCGAATCGTTTTTATGCAAATAGAGGCGCTGGAATAAAGGCATTTATTCTCATTAAAAAAAAAAAAGTTTTTTTTACACTTGTATCGAAGCTCTGCATTAAGATTTTTTTCTTTTATTTTTGTATGTTAATACATAGGAAACTCTTTTTGAACGTAAAAACATACAATTCGGTACATTTATATCTTTTTTTATTTTAGTTATATAATCTACATTAAGAATATTCAGTTCCATGTACAACCCAAATGTAATGGAACGCGCGATAAAAACGTTTCAAAAGAATAATCTATAAAAGAAAAAAAGAACACAAAGGAATTACGTCGGGACAAAATTAATTCACGCTCGATTTCTTGCAAAGATTCGAAGAGACTGAACACCACTTCGATGATTGATGATTCGACGCTTGTTTTTTTTTTTTTTCTTTCTTTCTTGGCTAAAGGCCAACTCGTTTTCTTCATTTCCTCATGCGAATTCGAATCCACATTTGGCTAAGATTTTTACCTAATTTTTTTTTATCTCTGGGATGTGTATATATTTTGCTTTTTTTTTTTTTTTTTTTTTTCCTACTACGCAGTCAGGGAAGGTACGAGGAAGTTAGGAATTAATGGATTGAAAGTAATAGCTGTTTTTTTCTTTTTTGCACGCTACGCTTGAAAAATCAGTTTTCTTTTTTTCTTTTTTTCATTCTCCCCCCGTCCTCTCTTTCTTCTTCTTCTCTACCTCTTTTTCTTTTCGATAGGTCAATGTTTTGGCTCGTTAGAGTATTAGTATTCAGTGTCAATAACCTCGTATACCGTCAATGTTCGAAGGATGAAATTCGATTGAAAGAATCAAGGTGGAATTGGCAGTTTGAAAGCACTCGAAAATAGTAAAAGGATTAAGATAAATGTTGATTTCGTTATTGTATTTGTATTTTGATAGCGATTGATAAAAATATCAAGTATTATTTTTTTAGCGTCGTTACTTTGCACAAAATATATCGAATATAATAATAAATATTATATTCAGTCATTCGATTGAATAGAATATTTATAGAAAAGAAAATTTCACGTTTTGATGAGACGTTTTATTCAAATAAAATTTGTCAAAGTTCAATTTTACAATAACAATAAATAAAAGATGAACAATAAATAAACAAAACGTTAAAATAAAAGTGATTCGAGATAAATTTTAATTCCAATAATGAACAATAAAACACTAATGAAGACAACGATCGGTTGATGCGTACGATGTAAATTTAAAACTCATTTTATTTTCCACATCTTACGTGCTTACAAAAATTGTATCACATTTTGTCCCGCATATCTTCCAAGCTTTCTATGAAAAATTGCTTACAAGAGAAATTTCAAAGCGATACAAATGTTCTTTCCTATGCTTGTCAGCATTTTTTGCAACTCTCTTCCTTTCTCTCTCGCTTGATTATGAAATGCTGACACAAAAAATTTTTATTTTTTTTTTTTTTTTGCAGAATAAATTTGCTTGTTTTGATATCTAGTACACGAATGCATCTTTCTCTTCTTATTCTCTTTTTTTTTTTAAATTTTTTATTTAAAAATAAAAAGAAAAAAAGTGGTAAGATTGAAATAATTGAATATTTCAATCTTGTAATGTTCTGTCAATATATTTTATCACCTTTAACGATATTAAATAAGAATTTACGTAATGTTTTGTAAAAATTTGCATAATAGAAATATTACGCATTTCAAAATCACATAGCGTAAGGTAAATACGTGATGGCATTGTTCTTTTCGATAAAATATTCGCATTACATGCGAAATTTGTTTTACATTAATGGAATATTCCGAAATATTTATTTGTAAAATGTTTCAACATAAATGGATAAAATGTGCTTCATTTGTATGTTCGTTCGGTCGCGTTTGTCTTTCCATTAATCAATTGTTTATCGAAAATGCTTAATTTTCATTCAACCTTCGCGTGTTTTATATTTGCTTTTAAATAATTATCTCGTGTTTTTGGATTTTCTAACATTTATTGGTTTAAATAAAAACGTTGAGAAATAACAACGCGTTTATAAATACTTGTAAATGTTTATTTTTTATGATTTTTCATAATTTAATCTTTGTATGGATTTTGAATGGCAGAAATTGGCACAATTTCTCCACAAAAGAAAGAAAAAAAAGAAGTGTAATTCCTCAATCACAAAATTAACTTCTTTACCAGCAAACAATGAAATCCATTAAACTTCCATCGGTCGAGCTTTGTCTAAGAAAAAAATAGGAAGAAAGGGAGAAAAAGAGAGAGAGAGAGAGAGAGAGAGAGAGAGAGAGAGAGAAACGCAAAAGTAGTTCGCCACAGAACCGAGAGAAATTCAAAGTGCCATATCGCTAATCTAATTTCGAGATCGTGCGAAGTCTTTTCTTCGACTATTCCTTCTCCCTTTATTCTTTTTCAAAGAGCGCAAACGTACAGTTATGGTATATACGAGAATCGAGACTGAAAACTTTTCTTGGCTGTGAGTTATGAATCGAATCTATATATATATATATAAAGAAAGAGAGAGAGAGAAAAAATTAAGTGCACTGTGTGTTACGTGCTTCTCTAGTTCTTATTATAAGACGCCCCGAGCAAATATAAATTTTCGAACTTAACCCAAATTGGACTAATGAGCGATCATTTATGAGTATTTCGGTCAAACGAAAAAAAGTAGTTTGGATTCTCGGAACTTCATCAACCATTTGTAGGATTATGAGCTAGTTTTGAATTTATTGGACGAATTCCCGTGCACTCAAATGATTAATCGATATTTTGTGGAAAATAAAATTATGATATTTTAAAATAATTTAAATATTTTTACATAAGATATAGATTTCTCGATAGCATTTCGTATTTCATATTTTCATATTTGCACTTTAAAACAGTTCAACTTGATTTTTAGTATTAATTTTTGAGAATAAATAGCTGTATATTTTGAAAATTATCAATATAAATTTTTTGAATATAAAATTAAGATTAATCACTTCACAGAATATAATGTAGTTTCTTTGTGCTTTGAGCATACATAAAGGCTAATATTAATATTCGAAGACTGTTTTGAATTTTGGAGTTCGATATGATTCATCGAGTAATTGATCAAAAGAGAAAGAGTGAGAAGCAAATTGTTTGTCAGGTTTTCTTAGTGTTTTTATTAAAAAAAAAAAAAAAAAAAACAAATTTTGAATCAAACAAATAGCAAGCGAATGATCGAAAGTACAAATTACAAATACGGTATAATTACCAGAAAATAAAAATCTTGTTTATTTTAAATTTCTTTTTATTTGTTCATAAAACTCATGAAATTTTAATAACAGAATTTTGATTAATACTTTTAATATAAATATCCAAAGAAAGCAAAAGAAACTAATGAATGAACGAAAGTTCATTACTCTTTGTAGTAACAGAATAAAGCTCAATAGTCAGAAGAACGAAACTCGCTGTCTACTTTATAAATTAAAGTAAGCGAGAGAAAGAGCAAGAGAAGACAGAATCTCGTAAAATTGTCATTTCAAGGAGGATACGAAATGAAAAAGCGAAGTCAAGCGTGAACGAAAAGAAGAAGTAGAAGAAAAAGTGGTGGGAAAAGTGGAAGAAAAAGAACGCAAGAATGAAGAAGAGAAAAAAAAAGTCGAACTGGTAAACGAGAACAGGTAGATGCAGAAGGGTCAAAAAGGGCTTTAAAAATAATTGAGGACGGTCACGTGGAGTAAAAGGATTGAGAAAAGAGAGGACGGTATAGAAGATGCCCTGATGGCTTTCTAATAGGATGTAATGTACTTCTCTTTTAATTTATTTAAGGATTCTTTATTGCAAGAGAATGAAATATCGTATTAGTTCCTTTCTTTCTTCTTTTCCGTCTCCTTGTCTATTACTATAAGTCTTTCTTGAACCTTATTTTTAAAGAAAAAGAGATATTGAACTCGTTTTCAAATTGTTATATTTAAAAACGCAACATTGCATCGAATTGTTAAGTTTTCTTGCATATTTATAATATTTAATTTAAGAAAAGACATCATGTTATTTCACGATAAAATTTCACGGATTCGTTTGTCGATCCTTCTAAATTGAATTGAATTATCAGAGTAAAATGTAATTATATTGAAATTAATCAATATCTAAAGTATATATACAAATATTGATATTAGTAACTCCGAGTAACAAAACCACAAAATCAACCTTAAAGTTTATCAATCATTTCTTTTTATTACCAACTTCGAAAATCCCTGTATCGTTTTTATTTATTTTCACAACTACCAGTCTCCTTGTACGTCGCTTGCTTACAAGGTAAAGGTAATCGAGGTTGCAACTTTTTGGAGCGCATTCTCGAAAAGAGGAAGACTAAGATGGTGTGTAACAAAGTCGTCATCGTCATATTCGTCGCTGATGGAAACGAAAATAAAATTGGAGTTTCTTCTTCAGCATATTTCTCCTCCTTTTTCTTTTCTTCTATCCTTCGCGAGGTAAACTTTGCTTTTCCGCGAGGAATATATATATATATATGTATATAAAAAAAAAAAAAAAAAGCAAAACGGCGAGTTTGCTGTGCTTTTAAAAGGTAAAAACTAAGTCGACGTTTGAAAGATGCGGATTCGCGCACAAGTTTGAAAGAAAAAAAAAGTTGCCGATGACGAGGATGTTTCGTACATAGGCGGGGAAAATTTTTATCGGGACGAGTAATTGAGCGCGGCATTTTTCAGTTTTAAAAAACAACGCTCATTTTTTTGTTCTTTTTTTTTTTTTTTTTTTTTTGTTCTTTTTTTTTTTTTTTTTATGCTACGACGACGAACCTTATAAACTCAAAGTGTTCTTCTCAAGTGTTTAGATAAATCTCGACTTGGTTAAGTTTCTCGTTTTTTCTTCTTCTACTTTCCTTCATTCACAGCGATAAATTATTTTTCTTCCTCGAGTATAGGCTAATGATGCTTATTGGATAGTTTAACGATGAAATATCTCAATTTTCGCAACGTCACAACGACAACGATGACGTTTGCTATTTATGCATGTAATATATTAAAAATTTTAAAAATTTCATTAGGAAGTTCTGTCAGTTAACTAAAAATTCTAAGTATCTTAAGTTTCCGAAGCGTTGCTCCGGCGTATAACATAGTTTCTTCCAGTTTTATGATCGTTGAAATACTTTCATAAAGTTGAAGGTTATAATTTATGTACTCATTGTTATTAAATTTTTATTTAAGATATCGATAACCGAATTTTCACCTATGCTATAATAAATAATTTGATTGCGACATTACTTACATGTAATAATATTGGTTTAAGAACTTCTACCTGTTTTTTTATAATTTAATTATTCAAGAAAATTAATAAATAAATTTTTTATCGTAACAATTTATATAAATTTTTCATCGAATTTTATCCAACTTTCGTGAATGCGTCCAGTTTCATTTCTAAAAAAATTAGCTATTCATTTACTGACTACTTTAGTCGATTTTTATCTTAAAATTAACTTAAAAAAATAAAAGGAGAAATGTTTACGGCTAAATGTCCAAACTCGAAAACATACCGAAAATCCACTAAGCTACAAGCATCAACGTGAAAAAGTTTTAAAATTTAAAAAGTGATAAAAAAAATTCAAGCGAAAGACGTTTACATCTATACACACAAACACATAAAGCGCTCACGAGCCATAAAACAAATTGCGAATATTATCCTGAGTCTCAAGGTCGCGAGTCATACGACAAACGATATATGCTTATGCAGAGACGCACACACGTATACAAACGTTTTATATACATTCGGCCTTAAATTTCATACTGATACACACACATATACAAACATCCGCAAGCGTGTGTGCAAGCGATGGAATTTCTTCCATATTCTTGTTGTTGACGTTGCGCCGTTACTCGTAAATTTGGGATGACTCGGGAAGGCTAAGCACGCACACGCACACACACACACACACACACACACACACACACACACACACACACACACACACACACACACACACACACACACACACACACACACACACACACACGCACGCACACACACACACACACACACACACACACACACACACACACACACAAACACACACTTACATCTGCAACTTTATGCACTTTTTTAGACTGTATGTCCAAACGACATACGGAATATACGTTGTGTGCAGGTAACGGATTATCGTTGCGTAGAAAAGCGCTCTTCCATTCTGCGGGGCGACCCACCGAATGGATAAATTTCACGAGGACATTTTCTTTTTCGTCTCGTTGCGGCCTTGCGATTTTTCGCGACCTCGGCGAACGCACCCGATTTTTTTTTTTCTTTTGTCGGTTTTACTTATAGCGTTTTCTATCTGCGCGTAAATCGTGTGTGGGTTGTCTCTACACGTTGAATTAGTTGTGATATATAATGCAACGATTAAACGGTTATTTTAATGTTCATTTTGAAATAGGGCGCTCGTTATGGATAGATACCGTAGGAGTAATTTTGTTCGATAATAAAGGATTTATGTACGCCGTAAAATTTTATCACGACTTTATTACTTCATTTGCTCAGTGAAAAAGTTCTTTATTAATATTTCAATATAAAATTTTAATTATAATTTAATCATTATAATTGATATACTTTGTTAAATCCCTAATATTGTAATTAAATCACATTAATCCTTAAATAGGCGTTAAATTTTAACGATAAAATTGTTGAATTTATTTTAACAATATCTATTACAATTATCATACCATTAAAAAGTATACTATGAATTTAAAGTCTTTTGTATTTATTTGATGAAGCGATTACGTCAAAACAGAAAATACGTTTTTTTTTTTTTCATTCTACTATTTGTCTTGCATAAATTATCGCTGCTCTCTAAACTAAACAAGCACTTTTTTTTCGAAGTAAACTCTAAACATTTAACTGTTTCAATCGATGACTTGACTAATTTCGTCTAAAATACTACTTGCTATAATAATTATTTGTTTTTAAGGTTAGAAAGTTTAGTTCTTACATAAGACATAGTCGAGTTTATTTCTGTAGCTCATTACAGTTTCAGGTCGAGGTTTCGGAAATTATATCACGTAATGCATCGTTCGAGCCACGATCGATGCGCCGTTTATTGATTTCTTGTAAGTGCCGCATTAATATTTCATAAAAATTTAAATAAAATGTTGAATTTTCAAAAAAAAATTTTTATGCATCCGTTTAAGATTGATTTATATAAAATTTATTGGAAAAAAAAGGAAACAACTTTTTTATCTTAAAATAGATGCACAGCACAAATTTTACTTTACAAACGCTTCACTTACTAGTGTATGAAAGTTCGAACTATCCATAAAAATTCAAAAAAACGTATTAAATTTTTAGTGCAATAAAAAAAAAAAAAAGGTAGACGAGTTTCATTTTCTTAAATTACGTAATAAAACGCAAAATCGAATTTTCGAAAGCTCGCGTATAAAGAGATAGATTACAACATTCCTCCATCGATTTCTTCTCTGATATATTTCATTTCACCGTAGCAATGTATTCTTACGAGCCAGTGGCATCGCGAAGAATTTCTTTGCCGCGTAACGATATCAATGCATATATGCAAGACGGCAAAGATTCTCAATTGCCTCTTTTTATTCGATGGCGGGCGTGCGGGAAAAAGACGACGACGACGACGACGACGAATTCATGAATGATACACTGGCGGCTGCTTATAAAGAACGGAGTTGTCGCTTAATTTTATTTTTCGTATTCAATAGTTTCGTTCGAACGAGTGTCATTGAATAATTTTTTGACAAATTGGGGTTATAAGAAAAGCAAAGAAAAGGTATTGACGACGTTTGATTTTTTTGTTTTATATTTGTTTGTTTCTAACGAGAAAATACCTTTCCATAACTTATTTTACCGTTAAATTAATGACAATAAATCGTTTATACAATTTATAATTATAATAAGCGTTATATATTTGAATTTATATGCGTCATTTAATCTTCATCATTTATCGATCATCATCAATTCTTCATCAACTTGAGCGTTTCATGTTAAATTCAATGTAAACTTTAATTAATATAACAATCCAAATATCACAAAATCAATATGGCTTTGTTTCTATCCTCTAATGAAGTTTTTATGAATAAACCCTTCCTTTTAGTATTTACGTAAAGAAAATCAGTTCGCACAAAAGCTCGCTAATAAATTTAACTTTTTTAATTATACTTAGTTGATATTCAATGCAATATTTTCGATGCTTATCATTGCGACTCTTTAATATTATCTTGATGCGCTACTACTATTGCTTTTAATTTCTTCGTTGACATTCAAATTCACGAGTATACGTAAATTTTGTTATCGTGTATTCATAGTTGTGTCTCTCTCGCTTTCTCTCGTTCTCTCCCTTTCCCTTTCTTTTTCTCATTAAGGATTTACACAAGTACAAGAAATCCAGGTCAATTTTTCTCGTTCGTTGGTTTGTAGCTTATATATATATATATATATATATATATATATATTACATGTTTTGTAACTAACTTCAGTAAAATATAAAAATGTTGCTTAAACTGGTTAATGCAAAAATTTCTAATTTGTTAGTTAAATATCTCTTTTTATTATTTCGGATTATTATATTACATCCTTAAATAATATTGATGTTCATACATAAATTTATAATAAAAATTTTATTATCTGTTAAAATTTTCTTATATTAAAGTAATCCTTCATTTTACAGCGTAGTTCTATAATTTTAAACTATATTACTCGATGCGATAGCCTCGACAAAATTAAGATCAAAATTAAATCCAATACCTCAATTCCATAAATACATACCACATTTTTCTTTTCATTTTCCTTTACCTACCCAAGAAATCGAAATGGACGCGCGAAAGAGATATTTCGCCCAATCGAGCTTTGCGATGATTCGACGACAATAAAGCCTCGGGCGCGAGAGCTTTAAGAAATTCCGTTCCGTCGCTTTTAGTCGGTTATTTTCCGATCTTAACGGGAATCGGATTTTCTTGGCTCGCTCGCGGCTACTAAACTTTCTATCCTTGGCTTTCTGATCTATGCTTCTACAGCCAGCAAAGCTCGATCTATTCTTGAGTATAAAAAAGCAAATGGCATACTTACGAAATAGCGTGAAAAATCTAGAAAATTTAAGAGTCTTAGGTATTTTGTTTTTTTTTAGCAAATTTGCTAATAATCATTTAAAAACTAATTTTGGAAATGGCTAATAATTTTGAGAAATGATTGTCTTAGTAAAATGAATTATGGATTTACGTAATATTCCAATAGTAATTACGTAAGCATATCGAAAGTGTATCTACAATGAAAAATGACCTTTAACATTAAGATGTATTTGATATAATAATTTCAAAATATCGCTAAAGATTATCAGTAATAAATTTATGAATTTCCATAAATATAACTTGGTCTAAAAATGGTAAAGTAGGTCGACATATTTATTTTATAAACTTCGAGACCCGAATTACCGAGACCCGAGTCTACTTCTAAAAGTCTCCGGTTGAATTTCTCTTTTTATAAAATGGTGATTAAGGCATACATAAAGGCTAATATTTAAAGACTATTTTGAATTTTGGAGTTCGATATGATTCATAGAGTAATTAATCAAAAGAGAAAGAGTAAGAAGCAAATCGTTTGTCAGATTTTCTTAAGGAAACAAGCAACTTGCGTGTTAGATACGCTTAAAAAAAGAATTCTTCGATCAGCATTGGTGGTTTGATTGATCCTAATTTAATTCATAATCAATCAAAAAATTTAACTAAAATATTAATTGATTTTTCAATGGGTGATATTTTTTTTTTTTTTATTTTAAACTTTTTTAAAATCACTTGAGAATTTAAGAAAAAATACAGCAGTTAAATTGTAAATATATATATGAGGGCTCGAATTTCATTAGAATAATCCAGCCAAAGTTTAACGTAGCAAGAATAGATATCGATAAGATCATAAATTCATAAACTTCTCGACGCGAAAATGAATCTTACAAATGTAATGTATTAATATAAATTTGTTTCAAACATTGTACATTACACACAGAAACAAAATTCCAGATAACTGTATCTATATTAAGACATTCGGGCACACATGTATATTGTAAGGACGGCAATACTTTCGACACTCGAGTAAATTTGAAAATTGTGAACTTCGACACAGAAACATTTCCACGCGAAAGTAAAAATGTGAAAGTCGCGCACGCAAGGAGGTAAGGCACGATTAAATAGTAAAACAACCGTCGGCCGTTCTCTCTTTTGCAACGAGTAATCGATGGACGATCTCGGTTACGATTTAGCTCGGTACGATTTTAGCCTTCACCTTCGCGCGAAAGCATCGCGCCCATTATTCCTTATGGACTTCGGTGTATCTATATATATAAATACCTAGCGTTAAAATATGCATCGTGACTTCTCGATACTGTTCGGCTAATAGGGACGAGCGAGCGAGGACGCGGTTCGCTTGGATGATTAATTCAAGCAGAGGACGGAGCTTGATCCGAATAGATCGACGAGAAAGGGTGAATGTGGGAAACGTGAAGGCAGTTGTTGGACTCGTGGCCTTGAGGTATCGAGGCGATGAGTTTCGATGTATCGCGTGTCGATCATTTTGGCTTCTTTTTTTTTTTATCTGCCTGTCAAATTATCGATTTAAAAATTTTATTTACTGAATAGACAGTTTATCGTAAAAAATAAATATTAAAATTTGTTTGAATTGAATGTTAAAAGCATAATTTTGAAAAACATTTCATACATTTTTTAATTTATTCGATTAAAAACTTAAAATGTTCGGTTGCTTTATAATTTATGTTTTCCAAGTCTCCTTTTTTAAAATTCTAACTCGTTGCATTCATTCTTTTCAAAAGTAAGTAACAGTTTTTCTCTATAACGAAGCATCGTAGCAAAAGCTCGTCCAAAAACAAACACCAAAACCTCAAAACACAAAAACGAAACCGCTCGCCGAACAACAAAAGATCCAAATTCAAAAGAAAATAAAAAAAAAAAAAAAAAAAAAAAAATAACGGTAGGCGGAGAAAATTCACCGGCGACCCCGAGAGAAAGGAAACCCAGATAGAGAGAAGAAGAGGAAAATGTGGGTCGCTCGTGTCCGAAAGTAGCCGAGCGTAGCATCGATTGGGCAGCGCGCTAATTTAGAGTGCATATAATAGGCAAGAAACACGATCGATTCTTTCTTCTCCCTCTCTCTCTCTGTCTCTCTCTTTCTCTTTTTCTCGCTTTGACAAGGTCTCGTTTTCGCCCGGCCTGGTTTCGTCTCCGATCTCCTTTCTCTTCTCTCCTCAAGGTCTACATTTTCCTCTCAAAGGCTTACAAAGTAAAAGAGTTCACCACGTTTACGATGTATTAATGGCGATCAACGTTATTTTCGGAGATAAATAACGGACGAGTTTTACTTGAGCTCGTGTACACTGTCGAACGAATGAGAATTGTCCGACCGAACGCTGACTATATCTACTGAAAATAGATTGGGTTGAAACTGATGCGATGAGGTTAGACGAGATCTTGGTCGTGGTCGCGTGAAAATTTGGTTTAGTTGGATAGAGATACGAATGTAGTTATGATATATGACAGAACAAAGGTTGGATTCTGAGATTTGAAGTAATTTTTCTACGAATAGGTTTGAAACGAATTCACTTTAAAATAAATTAAGAGTAAGGAGAAAATTTGAAATTTACAAAATGAAATCGGAATCAGTTATCTTTAATAGTTGAATAATTTTTTATCGAATGACACTATTTTAAATTTATTAAATTGTAGATTGAAATTATTAAAATAAAATAATAATAAACTTTCCTTTCAATATTTATAAGCTCACATTTGAACTCCTAATGTCAAAATTACCACTCGGATATTATTGTACTTTAATAATTAATTTTCGAGGAAAAAAAATTTCGCCTTTGAACAATTTCTTAACAAAAAAATTAAAAGTACAAGAGCACTGCATATTAAAAACGCTCTCGATGTAAAAAGTTGAAATTACGTTGTTTAAACCGAGCGAAAGAATTGTTTCGAAGCAACTTTATTAATATTAGCGTAAAGTAAAACGACACAAATATTTAACCAGCAATAATAATGCAACAAAATGTAATATCTAGTAACAGAGAGATTGTTTCGATGTTGTAACGTAATTGAATTAAAATTTGTCAAGCGACGGAGAAATACGATAATTAAAGTCGTTTGAAGAGTTATATAATAAAACGTGATAAACATATTTTTATGATTATCTTTTCTTCGTAATCTAAAACGTAGAGAACTTAATAATATAAGAGATCATAAAACTACATAAAAAATATTTTTTAAAATAATATTTATAAAAACCTGACCTTTTCAATTAAAAAATTCGATAGCTATGATATATCCCGTAATTAATAAAATAAGTAGTATTTTTAGTTCAATGTCTCACAAGCTCACTTAAACTCCATTCCTTTTCCCGAAAACTCATCGGTATCTCTAACGTCGCTACTACTCCTTGTTACGGATATCATAATTTATCGGCGAGCACTTGTATCTCCATTAAACGCGACGGACGGTCTCCTTACCTTTCGCATAGAGAAAGAGAGAGAGAGAGAGAGTGAGAGAGTTAGAGAATGAGGCTGGACGTTTCGCTAGGGGCGTTATTAACGACCCCGCGTCTACATTGGCTGCATCGCTGTCACGAGAAGGTGGATAGGTGTGGCCTAATTAAGTTTGAGGTTACGCGCTCGCGGAAGTAGCACTTTGAAAGCCGGTCGGTTTGAAATTTTCGTTTATTGTGTTTCCTCGCTCGTTCGAAAAGGGCTAATGGAAAATTTAAGGATGACCTACGCGAGGGCAGAAATTAATTATAACGGAAGTTATAATGTTATCGAGCGTTATTGTATTGTTACGATTAAAAAATGTACGAATTGGTAATGCGAATTGGACGTTGTCGTTGTTATATGAATTTTCGTTATGACATTTGAATTTGTCTGTTGATCAATCGAGTTTATAACATATATTATGAATATGACAGAATGGATTATTCCGTATACCAATGAGAAAGTTCATGATTGTTGAATTAATTATCTATAAACGTCAACAAAATTCCAATTGGAATTAATTTTCATTTATTATTAAAATAAGCTTATTTACGTGCTAATTAATTAATCATTTATTGAAATTTTAAGAAATTTACTAATTGTTTTTTTTTTTTTTTTTTTTTTTTACTCTGTTTTAGGTAAGGATAACAGTTATCTTCAAGAATTTTTCGAATTATTCACGTATGTTTTTTTTTATTTATACTTAATTTTACATTATATACTGTATTTTTATTAATATTTTATATCATATACACATACTACACTCGTTTAATTTTACAAAATTTAGTCGAAACATGCTTTGTTATTGAACGAAAAAAAGTAGCTATTTTTATACACCGGTATATATTTTCACTACAAGTAATATATAAAATTTGGAATAACTACGTTAAGTATTATAGGATTTTCTGCATTTAGAAAGCTTTTTAAATAACCGAATAAGAATATACACAATGCCGAAAAATTCCAATTTTCCTTCCTTTTACGAGGTCAGATGCAAAAACGTTTCGTTTCCATTCCAGAAACCTTGCTTCGTAAAAATCTTTCTATGAAGAAAAAGAGAAAGACGGAATGAAAATCGAGCATCTACTCCTTCTCGACTTGTATAAACCGATATCGTAATTGACTTTCGGCAATGTAACCTTTCCCCTTTCCTCCAGCCTTTTCTTTCTTAGACCCATATACTCTCAAAGTTCGCTCTCTTTCTCTCTCTCTCTCTCTCTCTCTCTTTTGTCTCTGCCTCTGTCTCTCAAGCGTGAGAGAGTTCCAATTTAATTTCTCGTCCGACTTACGAGGTCGTATAAGCGAGCAACTAAGCGGAAGTGAAGACTTGACAAAAATTTAGGTGTTCTCTTCTCTTTATATTCTTCTTTATATTCTTTGCTTCATTTTTCTTTTTCTGGATACTTCTCTAATTTTTTATATCGCTTTAAATTACGATTTTTTATCGTCGAAGAGTTATTGATGATTCGTTTTGATTGGTGATTAGAATATTTGATAACAGAAAGAATTTTTATTCTCTTTTGGCATTCAAAAGTATAAAGTAAAGTCTTCATTTTTATTCAATATTATTTAAGTCTCGATGAAATTGTCACAGCAAAATTTTTCAATATAGCATTTCTTATTCAGTATTTTCATGAAATTCTACATTTATACAATTTTTTTACAATTTATTTAATTACAGCAAAGTGATTTGTCTTTTGTAAAGAAATTTTTTGTATGTCATAAAGTAGTGTTATTTACGCTGAGGAACAAATTTTTTTGAATTAATTTCTTTGAATAACAGCGAAGAAATATTTATTTGGTTCAACAAAATATTTTATAATTTTTATAATTTATAAAAAATATCAGAATTTTTGTTTTTGATTTCAAAAAACAAGTCGTTGAATTCATATATTTATTTATTTAAATCTAACGGTATTTCTTTAAAACAAATAAGCTACTTCTTCCTTTTTTTTATTTAAAGTAAATGTTTTTTAACATAGTATTTCGTTTAAATGTAAGGGTTATTATTATCAAAATTCAGCTGTTGGAGATCATTGCTGTTATACAATAATAAATTACAAATAACTAATTTAATCGGCGATCGCTTATTTGAATTTAATTACATTGATACTAAGTCTTTTTTTTTTTTTTTTTTTCTTAATATTTTGTACGAAATTTCACCGGAAGATCAAAGGTTCATTAAAAAAGAATGAAACGCGCATTTTCTTGAAACAGGTGAGAAGCATATTTTTTTAAATGAACCTTTGAATTTACGGTTCGTTTGAGTTGCATAGCAAGTAAAATGTATAGAATCAGTAAATCAAATTTTTCTTTCCTCTCTCTTTTGTTAAACATTTATTTCTTTTTTATTTAATTTCATTTTTTCTCTTTTGAATTTTCTCAACTTTTATCTTTATTCATTTTATTTGGGTTACATTCTAGATTTGAGTAAAACAAATGCAAACATGTAAAAATTGTTTCTATATTTTCGAATATTTTTCTTTTTTTACCAAAATAAAAATTTTTGTTAAATAAATCAAATTCAATCAAATTGAAATGTACATTAAAGGTAAAAAAGAGATTCATTAAAAAAAGTAAAAAAACCATCTTTTGAATTTCAATATTTTAATCTCTTGTATTTTTTTTTTTTTTTTTTTTTTTTAATTTATGTTTAAAAACGTATGTTGAATATTATTTTCTCTTTCTTTACTTTCGATAACGTAGTCTACGTAGTAAGCACAGCGAGATGCTACATTTTCATACAAAATGTTTTAAAAATATACTTATATAACGCTACGCAAAATCCTCTTAGGATTAGAATAAAAAGAGAAAAAATTTTGTATTTACTTACGCACACAATCCTTTTACTAGAATATCTCTATTTTTACTGTAAAGTTCAACCTTCAAAAAAAAAAAAAAAAAAATTTATCGACAATAAAATTACACTAAAGAGCAAAAAAACTCTTATCGGTTTGAACCTCACTCTTCTCTCCCAACTCTCAAAGACTTAGCTCAAACAATTGTACCGATGCAATCCCAACACCCTACACGCATCGGTCTATCTCGGCTTGCTTGAACACATACACACACACATACACATAGACATAGACATAGACATAGACATAGACATAGACACATGCACAGGTAGGCCGGAAATTAATTAAGTAGGGCGGCGGTCTACGTCGTACCGCCGGAATGTAGCAGAGCGCAGCGCGCGGGAATCCCCTACATACACGAGCGCAAAAACAATTCGTCTCTGTCGGACCTAATGCCGCGTGATGAATGCGCTCGTGTAGCTTTCCCATACTTGCCGGTTGTTAGTAGTAGTTGTAGCAGAGTAGTCGATTCGGTTGTTCCCTCCTCTGGTCCTTATTTAACTTGCTCGTGATATCTCGACGCATCGAGTTTCTAATCTTATCGGTCACGATCAACCGAACTTGCTTTCCGGTTTTCTCCTTTCTCTTTCCTCCTCCCCCGATCTTCGTTTTTCGACTCTTCTTGGTTCTAAGGTCTTTTAACCATCGCTTCTTTCATTTGTTCTTGTAAAGTATAAGTAGGGATCATCAAACAAGAGATATGTCTTTTTTCGAGTTTCTTTGCGGAGACGAATGAATCGCGCTTTCCTTGCCTTTTTTTTTTAAAGAGTATGAAACGGTGTGAACGTAGAATTTCAAGTAGATGGAAATATTACAACATTATTTTTAATGTCATAATATTATTTAACTAGGATTTATAAAAAATACATTCTTACTCACCGTGAAAAATTCATCAAAATTTACATTTCTAAATAAAGCAACAACGACGTAAAAATTTCTGTTAATTAAACCGTCAATCAAAATTCCATTAATCCATTATATAAAAAGAAAGGTACAAAATGTGATTTTTAATTCGAGACTAAACAGTAAAGTGAATAAGTGTTTTATTCGATCAAGATTTGTCAATTATTAGCATAGATCAAGTTTGACGATTTTTTACGAAGGACGCAACGCGTCACGAAACGAGGAAGAAAAAGTTAAGCAAAAAGTATTGTCATTCCGATCGTGATTTAAAATTATTACAACGTTGCACCTAACGCGTACTCGTATAACGTATTACATTAATTAAAACGTGAAAAGAAAGAACATGCATTCGTTACTTTCATACACACCGCATCGATACTTCCATTTACATTATTATAACACACAAACGCAAAGCAGATTACGATCGAAATACAAAGCACAACGTGGAAGGTTTAGTAAATTACAGTTTTCTTATATAATACCGATGAAAGATGACCTAGATGTAGTCGAAAGGCGCACAATGTGCGCGCCGTAAAAACGACCTTTACAATTTTATTCAACGGATTCCGATAACGCGAACTTCTTTTTTTTTCCCTTTCCGTAATCTTTAAAATTGAAAATAAAAAAAAAATAATAATAAAAGAGAGATAGATAGATAGATAGATAGAAAGAGAGAGAGAGAGAGCGATACGAGCGTGATACAAAATTTCAAATCGTTCGAAATTCAATCGTTAAAAAGAGAAATATTGATTGATCGAAAAATCTCACGGTTGATTTACCGAAAAATACCTTGAAAAAATAAAAAATAAAAATAAAAAAAATGAAAGCGACGTCCAATGACGCATAAATAATTCTTCCATCCTAAACCTAGCTAAAAATTCACCAAGCATAAGACCGGGAGATGAAAAAAAAGGAGCTCGTAAAAAAAAGGGGAAGGGTGAGTGGTGAGAGGTGGGTATTTTAATATCGAGGCGGAAAGGGAAAAAAAAACGTCGTCCTTCCTTATGACCCAGTCTCTCTTTCTTGCCAAATGCAATCGTTGTAAGGTCGGGGAGAGAAAATCGTTATCTTGGCATATTTATCATCTTGGATGCGCATCGCTAGTTTTATCTTCTGATTTTTCGTCGTCTCTCTCCTTCTTGCTTTCGATTTTGTTTAAGGTTTTGCGTGAAAAGTTCATCATAAATTTAGATGGGATATCTTTGAGCAATTTATTTTCAGTGTTATTTCCTTTTTTTAAGAGTGCGTATGTTTGGAAAGGGGAGGAGATATAAAGTATGTAAATATAAAGAAACAATTAATGAACAAGTCGTTTGACATTTTAATTTTAATTTTTTACTTAAAAAGTTTCGATAGTTTTCGGTGAGATAGATCATGTTTTTTGGCTAGTGTAGTGGATACATTTGTGAAGTTAAATATCAAAATATTTAAGTGAAAAATAATAAATCTTGATTACAGTCCTTATTTTATTATTGATGCTTTAAATAAGATAAATATTTGTTTTCATAAAATTAAAATTCTTTTTATACTGTCAATTATACACGCTTTAAATTTAAATTTATAAGTAGTGAAAATCTACGTTATGTCAGACATGGCTGTTTTAAAATTATTTAAGACCAAAGATGTTGTTATTTCTAATGCCGTTTACCATGAAAGCACAATTTTTATTATACTAATAATTTATTTACTCTAAAATAAATAAAAATTGAGAAGAATAAAATGTTAGTAAGATTTATTACAATATTATTTAATGAAAACTATAGATATTTTAATTAATTTTTTAAGACATTGAATTCTCCTTTAATTTCTTCTTTATCTATTCGAAAAAAAAAGAAAAGAAAGGCATTAAAAAATAGAAATCGAAAACGATCGATCCCGTGAAAAATATTTCGCCAACTACGTAAAACGCAAACGAAAGCCATTTTAATTATCCAACTTGGCAAACTGCTCTCTTTTTATGAGATTCACTCTGTGGTCTCGATAAAACAAAAGCAACATTACAACGTTATATTTTACATTTGTCACAATCCGTCGCTTTCGCAATTGCCAAACGGCTTCCTCGTATACAAAATATATACACATGACGTTCAATGCCGTTGGGAATTTATACTCGTGAAATCGATTGGGGGGTTAGTTGCCGTGCGATCTCTGTACAATTCGTTCGCAAAGTATGCGCTTGGTAATAGTGAGATATAGCGATATACATAGTGTACATATAGCTTTAAGTGTAGATTGAGATTGATTAATTATCTATCAATTGCGAATTTTTGGTTTTCAAAGGTTTTAGACTGCGCTTTATCATGATTCATTATTTATAGTAACTATGCGCTTTATTTATTACCAATTGTTATATTAGACCAAAAAAAAAAAAAATTTATTTGCTCTGTTCGTCTAAAAAAAGATACAGTTTTAATTACGATTTATTCTTGTGTTGATATTTTATTATTTGACATAATTTGTAATCTAATGTCTTTTTCGTTTTAAGAGCACAAATCATATCGCATTTGAATTTCTGATTATAATGTCCCTATATACTTCTTTACGCAAGAATAAAAACAATAACATATTGCTTATTGATTTCGCAATAACTGTCCACACGTTATACAATTTCTCACATTTAAAACACACATTTTGCACACGCTTTAGCATCTAGATATTCATACTATGAATTTCATAGTTGCGCTCGCGAAACGTCGTACAATTCACCGATAAATACTACTTTATTCTCTTTTTCTCTTTCTCTCTCACTCTTTCCCACAGAAGATTTAACCAATTCCATAATATTATTTCTGACCAAGCCGCATCATTAAATCAAATCAAACGAGCACCGCGCGTTATCATTTTCCCGCGTATAGCTTTTGAATGGCCGCTCGTAAATGCAACGCGCTCGTATCGGCCCGTTATACCCGCATATACGCAATCATGCAGCGTACATTAATACACACACGTAAAAGGCGGCTGTATAAGATAGGAGAGCTACGTACGCGGACGTGTAGCAACGAACGACCTAATCGCCTCGCGGTAAAAGGACGATGCGTGCACGTCTCACAACGATAAGATCGCGAGAGGCGTTCGTTATTAAGCGAATAAACAAACGGTGATTTATTAATCGTGCGGTAATATCGTTGCATTTTATTATTATTACGTCCCGATGACACTGCAAGCTCGTTTTCCCGTTGTTCTTGCTTATTTTTCTTTTCTCTCTTGGTGGAATTTTTAATTAATGAGCTTTTAACGAATTTTTAAGCAATTTTGATTAAGCTTTCGTGTATTTAATTGTAATAAAAATTGAAAATTATAACGGTATTTGCAATTGGATTTTCGTAAACTTTATAGAATCAAATAAAATGTTTCTTTATTTTATAAATTATAAAAAAATAGCTCTTTGTGGTTAAGATCGTTTGATAACTGCAATTTCATTTAAAAAAAAAGAATTAAATACATTAAATGATAATTGATCAAAACAAACTCGCTCATTCTTCGAATGAAAGCTTCTCATATGTTTTGCAACAAGATGCTTGGTTTGCCTTATAATAAATTCATCGAGTCTCAACTATCGATGATTGCAGGGGTAAACATGTATTCGAATTAGGATGAAATAAAGTCTGAAAAAATGTATTTTGAGGAGACGATCAAAACGAAGCAAAAACAACATAAGTACGAGAATAAAGATGCAAACGATAAGTGAATAAAAAAAAAGAAAAAAAAAAGGGAAAAACTGAATTAGACATAGAAGGAAAAATAAAATTTCTATTCGATTTCATGATTTTTTTCTCCCTCGTATCTACCTTTTCAATTGTTTCATTTCTTTTCTTCCATCTTTGCTGCGCGCCTCGAGCGTTTTAAAAACATTATGCAACGTAAAAGCAGCTCTGTTGAGAGAGAGAGAGAGAGAGAGAGAGAGAGAGAGAGAGAGAGAGAGGGGGGGATAGGTAGATACAATGGAAGAAGATAAAGCTCGGTGTCATTAATTTCTTTCCACCTGTTTCTTCAACGCTGGTTTTCGCCAGTGTGTGTCAGTCGCCACACACTCGGGGATATTACTACTCTTGTAATACTCACTTCTTTCGTCTATTTCTATATCTTTCTATGTTGCTTTCGATACTGTGAATGTCATATTGACAGAATTTCTTTTCTCATTCATACATACACCCTTTAGCCATATCTTATTTTGCTCGGCTATCTCGTTTCGTAGCTAGAGGGCTTTGTGATTAATTTCGTTAGCCGAATACTGCTTTAATTTTACTTTTATTTACCATGTGATGTATTGATTTTTGTACGTTTACCGTAATAATTACACGAAAGATTTTTATTAGGAAATATAAGTTTTATTTTCCGAGATAAATAAAAAAATTTCCATTTTATTGAAATTTGAATCCGACATTGAACAATAAATACATTTAATTACATGAAATTAATTTATCGATATGATAAAAAGAAATGAATTTACAAATATTCATAAAATCTTATAAAATTTTTCAAAATCTAGTTAAGAAATATTACCATAAATTGGAAACGTTTGAAGAGCACAAAACGTATTTTAAAATTTGCAAAAGACACTATTTGAGTTATAATTTTTTACAAGTTCTTTAAATTCTCATTATAATCATAAAGCGTACACACATATGTATGCACACATGTGTACCAGAATATTTTCAACTGCAATTACGCCCTCGAATCTGAGCACATAAAGAATAAAAAAATAAAAAAAAAAAAATAATAATAATGTCCAAAAGGATGAAAAAAAAAAAAAAAGAATTTCTCGTTAAAATTTATATTTTTCATTTTAAAACATACTCACACGTGGCACGACCGAGGAAATTCTTCTCGTTTCAACGTCTACTTTGTCTCGCGCGCATGCGAAAGATAAAAAAACGAGCAAAGTGTGAATAACGGACCTCCGTACCATAGCGGGACGAAAAAATGAAGAGAAGAAACGAGCGCTTGTACACGGGACGACTCGTAATTTAACAAGATTCGCATCTGACGGAACTTTGAAATTCGTGGAACATACACTTGTCGCTTTACTTTATCACTCATCTTTTTTTTTATTCATTCTCAACTTTTTTTGCTGGCACTTTATTTTTATCTATTTATTTATTTTGACAATTGTTAAAGTATGAAACGAAAAATACAGAATTTGAGCATTGAGAAGAATTTTCATATGCTGGATGTATAAAAACAGAATTTTTATCTGCTTTTTGTGTACGTAAAGGAATAAATGTTTAACGTTTTTGAAATAACTTAGGTTTCTTCAATTTTAAGAATAAATAATAGTTTAGTGTGCTTTATTCTTTGACAGTTACTATTTTTTTTGCAAAGGTAAAGAATACATTTTGAATAAATTTTAAAAGTCGAATTGTGCACGAAAATAATTTACGATTTAAAAAATGTTATCATATAAAACATTTTGTTCTTAATGAATGTGAAAAATTATGACTCGTTATGAAAAACGAAATTTTACCTTAAGTGAAGAACTGTAATAAAGTATTTACTCCCCGCAATTAAAATAAAAATCTTGTTTCAATATAAATATATTAAGACATAATAAATAAAATTTTTTCGTACAGTATATTGTTCCAACATTAAAATATTTTTCTTTAACAAGTATAAAAACTCAAAGAACATCTCGACAAGAAGAAGATCTACCTTCACGTGTATCCGACCCGCATCCGAAAATACGGATACGGACATCGGATAACGAAAGCACATAAAGAAACGAAGGAAGGAAGTGCGCAGGAAAAAAATTTTCTTTCATAAAAAGTAGGAGAGAAAGAGAGAGAGCAAGGCGAATTAAACGCGCCTCTTCCTTCCCCTACCCTCTCCGAAAGATTCGCTGGTTGTCCGCAAAAGAGGAAGGAAGTTCTGGGCATTTGCGCTTGGGAATCAGTTTTCCAGCTTACGGCCAATTAAGGGAAAATCTTCCGGCCGTAGTAGAAAAATCCGTTGTTATCCGGCGAAGCCTTTCTTCCTTTCCTCCTTCCTTTCTTCTTTTCTTCGACTTTCATCTTTCGTCCTTCCTTCCTACTTTTTTTTATCTCACTCTTTCTCTCCTTTTTTTTCTCGCTCTCATTCTTCTATTTTTTGTAGCCGAAAGGCTCGATGTTTAACGGGAATTTAATACGAAGTCGAGGGGGATTTAAATTGCTCTTAGAGAGAAAGAGAGAGAGAGAGAAAGAAATTGGATGTAAAGAGAGAAAAAAGAGATAAAGAATGAAAGAGCAGAAGTCAGTTAAGGATACAAACACTTGGCAGGAAGAAAAGAAAAAAAGAATAGAAGTCTCTAACGAAGACTAAGTAAGTTACGCCACACTACAAAAAGAGAGAAACGGAAAACGAGAGTAAGAGTAGGAGAAATATGGAAATTACAAAGGAAGGTTAAAGGGAAATTGTGCTGGAAAAGAAAAATAAGTGACGAAGAACAGACGGTTGGAAGAGCTCTTTATTCGCTTTGATACGGAAAGCCGTTGCCAATTGCTTTGACACTGTGTTTTGTCGCTTACATTTGAGGCTAAAGACTTATTTTTTCACTCCTTTTTTTCTTTACCAAGGTTTCAAATAAATTTTACTGGGACAACGCGAATCTTTATTTCTTACCTAATTTGAAACAATATTCAATTTGTTGTATCGATCATAGTTATGATACAATTATTTATTTTAAATAATTATTATTCATGATTTAGAAAATTTTCATAGTTTATTATAATACATAAATTTAATATTTGAAATATTTAATGTTATAGTACAAAAAATATACAAGTGAAAAGTTAGGAATGAAAAAAAAAAAGGTCCGATAAAATAATGCTTTCTACTGCAATACCACAACTGCTTTAAATATGCTGACTAACAAATATTTTTTAATAATTAATTGCGTCTGCGAAAACGTCAGTATATAAATCTTGAAATATTTCTAACTTTATTATAACGACAATCTTTCCAAAATTCTATTCTCGCATACCTTTTACACATCAGCTTTCTCTCTCTCTCTCTCTCTCTCTCTCTCTCTCTCTCTCTCTCTCTCTCTCTTTCATTCACTCTCTTGAAAACTCCTCGCTCCACACATAAATTCCATCGGAGAAATGCAACTAGGCCCGAGGCTCCCTCTTCCGAAGGAGAAAACGCGAGTAAATTCTCGAAGATTCAGCATTTCAATTGAATCCTCTAGACCCTTTTCCTCTTTCTCTACGCTATTCTCGAGGTTCGCGCAAGCTTGTAAAAAATAGCGGCGTCAACTAGCCGTTGTCCACCTACCCCTTTGTATATTCCATCCTTTTCTACTTCTTCCTCTTCTTCGGTCACTTTTCTCAATCCTGAAACTATTCTTACCCTTTCGTGGATTCTTCTTTTATTGCTTATATTCCACCATTATCTTCCTTTCGGACTCGCTGTTGTCTTCTTTTTTGTGAAACATTTATTTACTTATTTATTTATTTTATTTTTTGATGACTCTGAAAATATTAATTTTGAGAGTTTAATATTCAAATATTTGCTAATACTCATATGTAATTGATTGAAGAAAAATTCTTAACTATCTAGTAGATACTATCAATATTATGTCAGACCCGTTTAAATAAACATTTAAAATGCAAATTATTAACACGTTTCCTGCCGCGTGTGGCGTATCTGCGCCCTACGCTGAACTTTTCGTTCAAGCCATTTGGTATTATCATTGTAAAATGAAGAATTTTTTAAAAATTCATTATGCAGTCAATTATGGGCATCTTAATACTATAATGAATTTTTAAAAAATTCTTCATTTTACAATGATAATACCAAATGGCTTGAAGGAAAAGTTCAGCGTGTTCATTTAAAACTTAGATAATCCTTTCAAACATTAAAAATTTAGATAATAATTAATGTTAATAGAAAAATTTTTTTTTTTTTTTAATGGTGCCAAAATTCAACCAGTACTCAAAAAATTTGCTTTCGAATCATCATTTAAAAGTCTACCTAAGACTTAATCCATGATTAACAAAACCAAAACAAAATTCAACATCTTCTGTTCCTTGACGACAATAAATCCCCTGACAGCGAAGTACAAACACACACGCATGCATACGCAAACGTACATACATACACACGAGCCCCGATCCTCGGCTCTTTCATCCCTCTCAAACGAAAAACTCCCATCTCGAGAACGGATTCAAGCTCTTCGAAAATTATCCCGGATGGTTGAAAAAGGAGAGAAATCCGGGCCGTAAAGTTGGCGAGCGCGAGGGGAGTAGCTGCTCGTGACCGAATCCCGCGAAATGCGCCTCTCTTCCTTTCCCTCCTTCGTAAAAAGTTTCACGCGCTCTCGGTAATGCGCGCGATTCGTCTCACCCTCTTTCTATTCTTCTCTTTTCTTATGCATTTTTCTTGGTTCCCCCTTGTCATTTCTTTTTTTTTTCTTCTTCGCACAGTTCTTTTTGTTCGATTTTTTCTTAAAAACATTGGATATTGAAATTCATATTGTTTATATGTACAATGCAATAGGTGTTAAATGATAAAATAATAAAATGAAAAAAATGAAAAGCATGAGATGAAAAAAAAAGCTGATGCACAATCATTTTTAAACTTTTGCATCGAATGAAATGAAATTTTTTATATGAAAAAGTTAACATTTTCTAGTAAATCATGTAAAGTAGTAAAACTTCAAATCCAACTTGTAACTTTAACTTCAATTTTCGAAATAAATAAAATAGACTTTCACGAGTTATGAATATAGATAAAAATTTTAAAAATTGCTTACTTTTTTGATAAAAAGTTTTATTTAACTTAAAATGAGACTCGTCAGAAATAATAAAAAAATTGCGATTTATCATATTTTCAAATTAGTACTATTAAAGTTTAAAATTCTTTCATTCTTAATTAAAGAAATTAAATATTTTTCTCGATTCAATAAACTAATAAATTTAACCTATAATTTTTCTCGCTTATTACAATGATTAAACATAAAAAAAATTATTGAAAATTTTAAAACATCCAATAACCATGTAAGACGAGTAAAGTTCGACATTAAAACGGAAAACGTAACCATAACCAAACGCGTCATGTTCCGTTATGGACACTTGTCCTTTGTTGAACGTTAAACTTGCCAGAATGCTTGCGTATATACAACCTCTCTCTCTCTCTCTCTCTCTCTCGCTCGCTCTCTCTCTATCTCTTTCTCTCTCTCTTGCCTTGATATATAATCCGATAATCGTTGGTAGGATGTAACATCTAACTATATAAAGAGGCAACGGCTTTGGCTCGTAAATCACGAGAGCGTAGTAGCCTTAGCGAAAGAGAGGGAGCGAAGGAGAGCGAGCGATTGAGTTACATACGTGCGACGAGCTCACACGAGAAGGACGCGTGTGCGCTAAATGCGCGATAGCTTTTCCAGAGCTTTCTCGTAGCAAGATTACCTCAGGGCTGAGCTTAAATCGTTGACGTTGCCATTATTGTTATCATTATCGTCGTTACAGCTTTGATATTATTTACAAGGGAAATTTAAGAAGCGAGAAGGATGAAAAGGACTTGATGGAATGGATTAACTGTGCCGCGGGTCACGTTTTCCGAGGTTAAAGTGAAATGTGTTTGGGGAAGTCTTCACACGGTTAAGAGTTAGTTTTGTACGAACTTGTCGAGCACTTATGAACGATATTGCGCTACTTTAAGGAATTTATTAATCTATTTCTCTTTTTATCATCTTTTACAAATTATGAGAAAGTGATATAAAATAATATTTCGTGGAAATAGGGTAGCCGTTAAATTATATTGAATCGCAATATCATTAAATTTTATTTTGTTTTCCCTTTAACTTTGAATGAATTCTAATTGTTTATTTGCGTCGTATACTAACATTAAGTTTCCGAAGTTTAATATGACTTTTAAAAAACTTTTCTCTTTTTGTTAAGGAATATTTTAAAGAAAACATTTAATGGTTTTCATTTTAGATTTTACGATCCTACTTTTACTTCTTTAAGTTTTTTAAATATCTCTCCAATAGAATATTTATTTTTACAAAATATTAACTGTATCAAAATATTATTATTCCATCTTTTTATTTTGAATGGTTGAAGCCATAATAAATAAAATAATCTCTTTATATTGTAACAGCAGCATACGAAACATATCTTTTTTCTAACAAACGCGGAATACAATCTATTTACATTATCCTGCTTGTCCATTGGAAAGCTATCAAATGAATGAAAAATTAGCCCATGGCAAATGGAACGTCCCTCTAACTTTTTCTCCCTCACTTTTTGAGCCCGCTTTTAAGAATAGGAAAATAGAGGCTTTGTTGATTTTACGAGGAAGTGGGTTTAATTTAATTATAAATGTTAAGCCAAGAGGAAAGAACAAAAGTTACAAAGGTTCGCGTTGACGAAAATTTCAACGGACGCGCGTTGGATGCACGCAGTGGACGTTAAATCCTCTGAAAATGTTTCATGAAGTCGAGAAAGAGAGGAGAGATAGAGAAGTAAGGGGTAGTGTTACGTTGAGTTGACGAAATTCTATTTTGATTTTTGCGTACTGTGTAATTTAAACATTCTTTTAAGTTTAATTAGTATAGGATTTTAATTTTTTGTCATTTTAATTGTTGTGCGAATATATATATTACATTATCAGAGTGCTTTTGCTAACCAAAACAAACTTTTTGATAAAATTTCAACAAAATCATTTTTGAATTATTAGACCCTTGTTCAATATCTCCGCTTTAATAAAATGAAATTTTCATCCAGCAGATTTACGTATGTATAAAAATACTCGATGTACTTTGTGTATTTATATAAATGTAAACTATACTAATAGAAAAAGAAAGGAAGAGATGTGCAAGAGAATAAAATGTATATAACTTTAACATGTGCAAAAGAAATTCTCATCGGCATAGCAAACTAGACAATTTGCTTATACGAAACGTTTGGCAAGTCAGAGACAATCGTTGTTTTATTGTTAATCCACGCTCAATTTAAACGAATTGGTTCTCTCTTTCTTCGTGCTCTGTTCAAAATTTAAATGCAGAAACCCCGATACCGTTGAATAATTTAACGACGTCGTGCCAACTTGTGCAAAATACTGTTCATGCAAATACATGACGGTGCTTTGCCGTTAAAAAAAAAAAAAGGAAACAAAAAGGAAAAAGTCTAAGAATATTGAGTGGAAAAAAAGAAAACGTTGATTCGATTAGTAAAAATTATTAGTGAACGAGTATAAACGGTTTAAAGTAAGCGATAAGAAAAATTTTGCGTATAAATTAAACTACTTTAAATAAAGTACGTTCCAAGAACTTTTAACGATAAATAATTAATGTAATTATTGAACTATCACATGAATCAACGTTGAGTTTTAATTTTCAAATGAGAAAAAACAAATTCTTTGACCACTGCATTGTACTGGCGCATAGAATAATGTTTTTTATCAACATTACTCAAAGATAAAAAAAAAAAGGCGCCCTCTTTCCAAAATAATATTTCCGAACAATCTTGTCTATACATAGCCACGCGCGCACGAGCAAGAGACAATATATATATAAATGCACATCGTAAGAAGAGGACGCGGAGGTAAAGAGAAAGAGAGAGAGAGAGAGAGTAAACTCGCGCGAATGCGCCAGCAGCAAGGAGGCAAGCAGCCGGAGGTATCGATTTTCTCTATTATTAGCCCCGCCTCGACCCCTATTACAATCATCGTACTCGCACAGCCCAGAGACTGAGAGAGAGAGAGAGAGAGAGAAAGAGAGAGAAAGAGAAGTTCACAATTACCACGAGATGGACTTGTCGCTGTACCGCTGCAACTTGATGCCACCCCCCCTTTCCATCTCCTCTTCTGTTCTAATAGAATTTTCTGTCTATCTCTCTTTGGCTTACCGTTCAAATTCACCGAGATAGTATGCTTCGTATGTATCTTTGCTTTCACTTTGTCTTAATAGATAACGACAGTAAGAGAGAGAGAGAGGCAGAGTGAGTTAGGTAGATAGATAAAGTAAGATAGTAAAGAGCCTTGGGCTGTAATTGTCGAATGTTAAGGGCTAAGGACGGGTATGCGCAGAGATAAATTAATTTCTTTATCGGTTCGTTCGAGGAGTGTATGAAGCGACGAAGACGACGCGCAGCGATATCGCGTAATTTATGTTGCGCACGGAATTTATTGTAACGAGCTGCTTGAATTTCAAAGAAAGTTAAACCAACGACGTTGTAGTTTCGCGCTTCCTGATTTATCGCGATTTATTTGGAAGGTATACAAAGATTTTGCGTTTACTTTTTAACTGCATACAAAAAATATTTATAAAAATTCCACTAGATTATTTATTTTTATGCAATCATTATATGGCTTAAATAATACTACTTGCGATTAAAAAGAAAGTTATCGAGCGTTCTTTGGAAAATGTCTAATTAATTTAAAATACTTTCGTCTTATATGTGCTGTACTCGTATATTTAAAAGACAAACGCCAACTACCAATTTAAATAAAATCCAGCGCGTCTTTTATTCACTTGGTACGGAAAAGTTTATTCTCGTTATGATTTTCGCGCTCGTTAACAAGTAAAACAACCTAAATTTTTAATTCATTTGTATGTAAATTTATCAACTTCCACCTGATTACTTTGGAAAGTGAGTCTCGACCTCTTTACTATTTGCGAAATATTTTAGTCAGCTTTCTCTCTCTCCCTCTCTCCCTCCTTCCGTTTTTAATTATACCTCTCGTTAAAATCATCGACAAAAGAAAAAGAACGAAAAGAAGATTGCACGCGTGTTATAGCGTCAAAACTCGTTAATGAAAATCGACTTGCGTTTTAAGAGAGCGTGGGTAGGTCGGTAAAAAATGAAGTTTGAGGTGTCGAAAGGAAATTTTTAAGACGCAACGCTCGCTGATCCTTTAGAAAAATCTTGGATACGTGACGTGAAACAAATGACGTTAATGTGAACGTCAGTGTTTACAACGCTGAAGAAATTGAAGAAAAAAAATAAAATAGTGAAAGGAGAATCCTATTTACGACAATGTCATAAATGTGGGTTTTTTTTTTTTTTTTGTCGTAAAAGACTATTGTATTTCTGGGATAAAATGCACACAGTACAAAGTAATACTTCTAAAAAAAGGAATTTTCATTAATGCTTCGAATGAAATTTTTTATAAACGTACGCTTCATAATGGATTTTTTTAATTTCACATTTTATTAAATTCGCCAAAAATGATGATTGTTTGTTAGTAATTGATGACACTACTTTAACTTGTATTATCTTAACATTATAATTATTACCGATGAATTCATATTATAAAAATGTTCAAAAAATATTTTATTCATCCAGACATAATATAAAATAATAACAAAAAAACTCAAGATTATGCATTCAAAATTTTATCTTATTTTCGAATTGATTCGAACAAAGCAACTCATTGATTTTCATATCTCAAAAAGTCACGCCGAAAGATCAATATTAAAAATAAGAAAAATAAAACGAATCGACGGGCATTGGAGTTTAAAACGACCTCGCAAACATCCAAAGCTAAGGGACTACTAACGTAACCATCCCACCTATTATCCTTCGTAATATAACGCGTCCGAAGTTGTGGCTTAGATATTGCGGAAGTTACTCGGGTAGCGGTAGGTATAAGTCCGGCACAGGTGCGGGAAGAACTTTCTCTTCCGTTTTCGTTCATCCTCCTCTCCCTCCATCTCTTTCTCTCGTTCGCTTTTGCTTTCGAAAAAGTTTCTTCTCGTCCGTGAATTTTATCGCGTCCGTAGCGCCTTCGCTTCTTAAACCGCGCGATCGATTCTTCGATTATTCATGGCGTCTGCCTCTTCTCTCTTCTTCTTCTTCTTCTTTCTCCGTCGGAATCGCCTGATTAACTCGTCGAAAAATGTTTATCACCGCGATGCCTTTGCTTCTCTGATTATCGAGATGGTTTTCCAAGAGGAATATTGGCAAATGTAGCGTGAGAAGAGATTTCCTTTCAATTCTTTACGGCTACTTTTTTTTTTAGATGTGAATTTTCTCGCTTGCCTTTCTTTTTTCCTTGTTCCTTTTAGCGTGACGCGAATTGATTTAACGTATCTTCTTTTTACGATCTAAAGAGAGATCTGAATTTACATGCCTGATAATTTTATCATTCTCTTGTCGATTTGAAATTGTTCGAATTCTATTATTTTGAAATTACTGTTAGTTCAATAATTATGTAAATAAACTTAATAATTAAACAAAATTGTTAAATAACGCGAAACATCGCTTAAATCTCTTTAAATTTATAAGTCATTCGAGTATCCATTTTGTTTCAATAGACAAATAGCGAGCGATCTTCAATCCCCTTGGAGTACTCGCTAATATGTGCAAAGTGCAGCCATTGATATCTTTCTCCATTTCTCTTTCTGGATTGTACCTTATCGCTTATATTTCTTCGCAATACAAAGGAATCGCTAGTCTAGAAAAATAAAAATATAAATTCAAAGGATGAATATATATATTGGTGTATATTACTCACTCGGTGTATAAAATATAAAGAAAAAAAAAGAAAAAAAGGAAACGGAGAGAAGCGAGTGAAGATAAAAAACAACAAGGCGCGAGTAAAGGTAACGGAATGACGAAAGAGAGAGAGAGAGAAAGAGAGAGAATAACGGAAGGCTCGGAGTTATCCGGATAGAAGAAAGAGTAGATAGGAAAGAGAATGCAGGAGGTTTAAGGTAAGAGAAATTCCGGGAAGCTGGTCGCGGATTGTCGCAACAATGGAACTCGCTGTTTCGCTTTTCCTCGCTTGCGCATTTATGTGCGTGGGTGTGTTTTTGTGTAAGTGTGTGTACCTCTATATACTCGCGCACTATACACTTCGTCTTTCGTTCTGCCAGCTATAGAAGCTGTAATAACTCAGCTCTCGTGGGAATTCCAAGTTGCGAGCGGCAACGAAAAATACGGAAGTATAAAAATAAAAAATATATAAAAAGAAATGAAGGGACTTGCGGTGAGAAAAAAAGAATTTAAGTAACGAGAATGAAGGGAACGTTGACGAATTTAAGAAATTGAAAAATTACAATATTAAAGCGTCATTTTTATTTTTTTATTTTTTTTTTTTTCAAGACCCAGTTTCATTTGTAAATTTATGACGTTATTTTTTTCTTAAAATAAGTGAAAATTGATGGTTTAATAATAACAAAGAGTAATAATTGTTTAAAGGATCAACGTTTAAAATAACCGCTACAGAGATATTAATTTATGATTAATAACTTTTGCAGGTACGTTGCGAGAAAGCGATAAAACAATATCCATAGATAAAGATTCCGAATATTCTGTGATTCATACTCGCAAGTAGAATCCATTAATAATATTCGATCCTTATCGCTCCAACACTTATAAATGTGTTTCTGCTGTGTAGATAGATTGTATTATCGCGCTCTCTTCGATGACAATGGCAAACATTAATATTGCGAAAGGTTTTTTGCCAGCAAAATCTTGAAGTAAATTTCTTCGATCGATTTTCAACTTGTCAAAATGTTTATTTATTTAACTTTTATTTCGTTATTTGTTCAATATAATTACAGATAAATAAAGTTGAAGAAGCTAATCAACACATGTGTCTGACAAAGCAGGATCGACTTGAAGTAATCGCGCGAAGAAAACAAATTGAGGCAAAGTGGGTGGAAAAGAAAAAAGAAATCAGTCGCCAGTCTGATATTACTCCCTGATTAGAGTAATCGGCTATTGTTACGTTCATTTCGCATCCTTCGTTCGAGGACGATTATCTCTGTACTCGTTCTTTTATGCATTATCGCGGACATTAGCGTGCATTAACGATTTCCCGATCTCTCGTGATTATTTCGATTGCGACGACGCATTTACTAAAACGTCGATTCCGATTATCCTGAATCTACACGCTGAATAACGAAAGCAGAATATCTTAATTATTGTTTCTTACATTTGTTTTACGTTATTTCTGATCTTCTAAATTTTCTTTATAATTTAGATTTTTTAATTTTGTTATTTATTAAATTATTTTTGATTATTATTTGATATATTTATTTAATATATTCGAATTTAAAACTCAACACTTGTAAATCTCGAGATAAATTTTTGTAAATCATTGTTTTGGCACGATAAAAATTTGAAATTTATATTCCAAATATTTTGCAATATTCGAAGATATAAAGCTTCCCCATTCCCATCTCAAATCTCGAACACCATTAGAGGCTAACTTTTCCCCTCGTACGTTTATTACAATTTTCACCACTATATGTGTATGAAACGCTGCACGAAACGGCCCTCTTTAATCATGCATTTATAGGATCGACATCGTCGCTATAAACGATATAAATTATTTAATAGAAAAATCCATCGACGATTAATAATCTAACGCAGTTAGTTTATTTTTTTCCTCTATTTTTTATTTAAATAAAATCTTAGCTTGAGATAAGGATTGAGAGTTAAGTAGCCGATAACAACGAAAAAATCTCGCGATGACTATTGCCGAACGTTTCTTCGCTATATTTCACGTTAAGTATAGTAACGTTTATCGCAAAGTCGCATGGAAAATCCTCTCGACGTATCGGCGCGAAACATTTTTTCCCTCGACGTTATCGCGAACGTGGTTCTTTTACTTCGATGCGCGCGTTTTTTGCGTTTCGTTGAGGGAATTGCGTTGGAGAATAAGGAGAAGGGGATTGCCAAGTTTTGTTGGATGTATAGGTATAGTTGAACCTCTTGGAGCTTTTCGCGTATCGATTGTGTCGAGAAACGGATATATGGTTGTTAGAAGTTTGTTGAAAAATTTGTCGGCAAGAAGTTCGGATGATTTACAGCTTATTGTATAATGCTTTCGTTGGCTCGATGTTTAAGCACGAGTGACGTTATGGCGAATTTATTAAGGGTTTCTGATTTTTTCGGATAAGAAACGATAGTAATGTGGGAAATGATAATTTTATTTGTAATATAATGACTTGAAAACTAATTATTTACACAAAAAATTGTTAAATCCATCCTACTATTTTTAAAAATACATACCTTTGCGATAAAAAAACTTTTCTATTTTCATGCCCTTAGATTGAAATCGAACGTTGATACAATAAATTTTTTAAATCATTCATACGTTCTAATAAAACAGTTCCAATTTTTTTTTATTTTTGGCCCAGTCATAAAAAGGTCTTAATCGAGTTTAAATAAGCAAAGTGCACCATTTAATGTCATATTAAGTTCATTTTCCGCAAGGATGGTAATCCATTATCTGGTCATTCGATTACCATCCTTATCGAAAATAGAGTTTGCCCTCTCGAAATAAGGCATTTTCAATTTTCGATAAATTACAACGTTGATGCTAAAATCATTTACAGTAAATTATAAATAACAGTAGCTTTATTTAAGCATTTCATGAATAAGCTATGAGGATATTGACTATTCCAAAAATACATATGACAGACAATGAGCACTGCCCTGATTTTTAGCAAATAATTGTAAAAAATTGTAACAATTTTAATGGGATTTCCTTTTTACTCACAATTTTAATAACATTAAATTTCTAATAACCTTACAAAATCATTAATATAAAAAAAAAAAAAAAAAAAATAAGTGTAAACAATTGTTTTACCTTAATTATCAATTTTAAAAATAAAAAAGTAAGTTAAAATTTAATTATTCAACTGCATAAAATTAAATTAAACCTATTTATCCAATTAATCAAATGAAATTTTACATCTCATCTATAAAACACATTTAAGAAGATTCAAGCAATAATATAATAGCTATAGTAAAGATTTATAACGTTTGCAATACTCCGCAATGCGGGTTCTTATCCAGCAAACTTTAATAAAATACCGGCAATAAATATTTTCTAATAGATTGATATTTCTTTTCTTTATTCCAAAGTAATTTCCAGCTCGACATTTTTTAAAATTAAATTTGATATATTTCTTCGTTTTATATCAAAAGAAAAAAAAAACTCACCAACCAATAATTTTAATTTTTAAATGTCAAACGTGATTAAAAACGAATATCAAACTTTTTAAATACCAAAGGCAACATTTCACGTTAACTATCAAAATCAAATATTTTTCCTTAAACAACTCCTGTTACTCAAGATATTTTAATAGAAATTCCACAGGCATCATCTTGTGAACAAGTTTCTTCTCCTTTCGCTAAGTTGATCTCCTCCCGCAAAAACGAACTTTCAAACATTCCTCGAGCTTTCTTGCTTCCCGCGTTCCTAAACACTTCGCGTTGCTGTAGTTTTGAGAATTTAAACGAAAAAAAAAAAGAAAGAAAGAAAAAAATTAGCAACAAGGTTTGCTGCAATTAACCCAAGTATGCGAGCGTATCGCTAATAAACGAAATATTATATTTAATGGATGGGTGAGCACGACTTGAAAATGAATCGTACTTTAATCGATCGTCAATGGTTAAAGTGTGATTAAAGTTTGATTAAACGGCGTGTAACGAATGTGAAAAAAGAGCAACTACCAATGTCGCTGTTTGATCAATCGGTTACGCGTTAATCATTTAGTTACGTTTAACGAGAATTATTTTTGAATTCATTACTGAGTTTGTTATTGATTTATTTAATTTTTTCTTTTTTTTTAAACCATATTATATGTTGAATTAAATATAATGGAATTTTTGTTTTATAAAAAAGTTTCAATGGTAAACAATTTTGAATATTTTTGAAAAATTTTTATTAAATATGTAGTAAAAAATGAAATTCATTACAATTTAAACGGTTTTCATGAAGAATAATTAAAGTTTTAACAAATTACAAAGCTTTTTTGAATACATTTAATTATAGAAAATTCAAATGAGAGCTTGAAAACTCGGAATTTACATCTCATCAATAGTTCTTTTATAAATCAATAAACGTTTATTCATTTAAAATTCCAAGTAAATAATTTAATCGTTTATTTTTTTTTTTTTTACTTTGTTTGAAAATAATCAAAAATCAAATAATAAATATCGACGATGTTCGATGATAAATATTTATAAATCGGTTGCAAATATGTTAATTATTCTGTTTTTTTTTTTTTTTTCATATCGGTTGCAAATATTATTCACTTCTAATAGTATTGATTAATCGATAACATTTTTAATAAGTTTGAGCTTATTTTTAGTATTTTTACTGCTTTATTTATTTTGTATACGAAAGTTTAATTATATCTTTAGCGACGTTAAACATTTTTAAAAGCTTCTATTTTCAAATAAAATGTAAAGAAGCATTTGAATATAATAATGGATACATTAAATCATCAAATTGGTTAAATATTGTAATCAATAATTTTAAAATATTACCAAGAAAAGCTATAAAAAAAACATCTGAAGGAAAATTTATAATTCATAAACTTGTTCTGTTCCAACAATCAGATAAAAAGATGTATATATCCTGCAACAAAGGAAAAAAAAAATATTCAATAAGCTCTAAAAACTTGCGATTTACATCATACTAGACCTGATTGATCGTATTAAGTTTCCGATCGAGCTCTTGGTGTAGGCGTAGGTGTTGATCCCTTCATCAAAACTTCCAAAGACCTCGTCGATGAAAGAATAAAGAAGAGGGGAGAAAGAAAAATTACAGGGGTTGCAATATGCGAAAAAGTGAGTTGTGCCTCGATAAAAACAGAAATAGAATATATATATAAAGCTTGCAAGTTTTTTTTCTTCTTGACTGTCGTCACGCGCAAAAAAGACCATTCGATTCTCGTTCGCATTTTTTTTTTTTTTTTTTTTTTTTTTTTATTAATGATGTATATATATGATGTATATACATTTGTTATTAAATAACAGTTTTTAAAATCGTAGCTAACAATATTATCTTTGCATAATTCTCTTAATATATATATTTTTAAGTTAATTAACGTTACACTTAGAAGAAAGTATTTTATGTAAAATAATTACTTTTATAAATTATTTGTTCCTAGATATTAATTTTTTAATACAAATATGATTTGGCACAATATTTTATTGATATAAAGAGTTACAGATTAAAATTGACATCACGATCAGAGCAATACAAAAATAGTATCCTGAATCATTCAGTCAATATTTTACAGTGTGATTAAAGATTGAATAAATTCATTAAATTCATTTGCTTGCAACTTGATGATTGCACAACTTGCTGATAGATTTTTTTCATCGACATAAGAAAAAAAAAAAAACAAGTCCAACAAGCGCGAATGCATTAAAGAAAATGAATCGTGTATAAGTTATCAGATGATTACCATGCTGACGTATATCGGAGAGATAAAAAGAGATAGAAATATATGAATAAAAATAAGGGGAGAGAAAAAGAGCGAATCGAGTCATTGTCGTGAATTCTTGATAATGTTATTACCGCGCTTAGATAAACAAATTGAATATCAGTGCAACCATCGATTACTTCAATCAGTTTGAGAGAGAGAGAGAGAGAGAGAGAGAGAGAGAGAGAAAGAGAGAGAGAGAAAGAGAGAGAGAGAGAAAGAGAGTTCCTAGATGCGTTTGATTGAGTGTTAACGTGTCAGGTATGCTTATACACGCGTGCTATATTTAGAAGAGAGAGAGAGAGAGAGAGAGAGAGAGAGAGAGAGAGAGAGAGAGAGGGAGAGAGAGAAGATGAAGCGAGCAATTATAGGGAACATCGTTCTTTTCGCACTTTCACAGACATTTATAATCGTAGTTGTATACGTAACTTGTTTTAAATTTAAAAATAGTTGTTGAAACTCGTACACTTTCATTCTATTTGTATTAAAATTTTTTGTTAAGATAAAGTTTGACGTGTGTTTGCGCTTTTAATTGAACTTTTCTCATAGTTATAAATGATGGTTTGAAAAAAGAAAAAACGAATATTTATTCAATTAGGGTCAATGTAACAGTATTAACGTAAATATTTGAAAATTATTTTTCTTTAAAAGTATAATTTAATAGAAAGATTTGAATGGATGAATGAAAAAAACTCACTCAATAAAATGTATAATAATAAAACGTCTCCGAGATTCACATCAAGACTAACGCAAGGCATCTTCATAAAAGAAACTCCATTTTCTAGCTTTTCCAAGATATCTTCCACGCGTAAGTCGAGCCTCTTCGAGGCTTCGCTTCGTACGTGCTAAGTGTTGTAACGATAAAAAAAAAAAAAAAAAATGCATCTCTAACGCAATCGACACTATCCTCTCTTTTTCTTGCGCGTTGTCCTTAATTGAAAGGCAGAGCGTGCGCTTGTGCTTTTCTGCTCGTTCGCGCAAGCACGAAGAGAAAAAAAAGTAGGAAGGAGAGATGGAATCGACGTCCTGGTAATTATTTTTCACCCTCGTTCTCCGATTTCGAACAAACACACTCGTGCTTCTTACTTACTTCTATACGGCTCTCGCTCTCTTTCTCTCTCGCGTCTTCTTTTTTTTTTTTTTTTTTTTATCTCTATCTCTAATCTTCGCTTTTTTTTGTCCCTGTCGCAGAGTCTTCTCTTCTTACTCCGAGAACGAAAAGAGCAACCAGCTTTTCCTTCAATTTTCTTTTGCTTACTTCCTTTTTTTTATACCTCTCTCATTCTATCTTTCTTTCTCTCTTCCTTTTTTTCATGCTCGTTACGTCTTAGACGCGGAGTCTCTTTAATTTCCGTGGAATTCATTATAAGTGGAAGGGTTAATTAAAAATGTGAGCGTCGGAGATGATAATGGATTCCTGAATTGCATGCGAATTATCGTCGTCGTCGTTCGCAGTACGCGAATAACCTTTTCTTTTTTTTGATAATTGTTTGGACATTGAAAATCTTGTAAGATATCCTTTTTTTGATGATATAAAAGATGGATAATTTACTCTGTGAATAATTCACGCCAGATTTATTATTTTGAAAATTATAACAAACTACAACGCTTGAAAAGTTATTCGTTTTGTAACGAAATTATTTTACGAGGAATGTTTATAAAGTTCTAGAAAATTGGTTATAATTTTTTTTTTTATTTTATAAATTTTCATCAAAAAAGATTTATCATGCAATAATTTTTTTAAATCATTTTCAAAAAATTTAAGTTTCATGCAGTTTAAGTAGGACTGAATTTCTAACACTTTGAAAATATATTTTCTATCTTACATAACATATAGTTTTAAAGCTATATCTATACTAATATTTAAATTAAATATTACTTTTCAATCATTTAATCATAAAATTTTTTTAAGAACAGTACGAAAATGTTTCTCTGATTTATTTAAAATATTGTAATATGCGCTATTAATTTTTTTACGTTTATTTATACATAAAACAATGATTATTGTAATTCTAATAATAACTTACAATCTTATTTTTGTTGCAGGTAAGATCACGAGTCAACGACAGATTTCTTTTGAAATTTCTTAGAAAAAGCCCTTGTGTCCTTTATTAAGTAAGTTATTTAAAATATTCTATCTTAAAAAAAAAAAAAAAAACTTGCCGGGATTTCATAAAATTGTTATTTCCTTAGTTATAAAAGAAGATGACTTCCTAATTTTTGAACGCAAAATTTAGGACAGACATTCCAAATCTTATTTCATTATAATTCCAACAAAAACAAATAGTTCTTAGAGTTAAAATGCGCTTCGTCATTGTTCAATTTTCGAAAAACGTCAGCATTGCGTTACTAACGGTTAAAATAATGCATATTGAAAAACAAGGCGAACGACGTAAATTTAGCCTTTTATATCTAAACATTCGACCTTGTTTCTATCGCGATCGAGTCACGAGTCATTCAGAGTGAAAGAGAGTTGGAAGGGGCAAGAGAGAAGAGAGAGGAAGAAGGCATAGCGAGATTAATGACGAAAAAGAGGGTAAGGGTAAAACAAGGAATGACGAGAGTAAAAGAGGGCAAAAGCTCGACGAGTTGTCTGTTTGTCGGGCGCGCGCGGGGCACAACCGCAAATCGGTCGATTTTTTTCAATCTGCCGTCGTCGTCCTTCTCGTTCTCGGCTCATAGTTTTACCCTCGTCTCATACCAGACGTCGACCTTTTTTTCTCTCTTTCTCTTTTGCTGAATCGCTCTTATTGTTACTTGTCGCCGTTGAAATGTGGAACGGACAAGAGAAAGAGAGAGACAGAGAGAAACAGAGAGAGAGAGAGAGAAGGGGAAGCTCGATGGAATGTTCTCTCTTTTCATTTGGTACGCGGATGCGTAATTCATCCTCGACATTCTCAGAATGTTCTCTCTGATCACGAGTGATTTTTATTGCTAGCCTGGAAAATTAACGTTTCGATACCTGAGAAAACTGTTAAACTTAATATAATTTCAATTCGAATTGAAAGAAATTTAATTAAAAAAATATTGGGGATGAAAAATATCTCAATATATTGAATTTTTTTCTCAATGCATAAATTAAAAAAGATATTATAAAATCTTAAATCAATAGTTTACTTTCGTACCTCAATAAAGAAGTTAGAATATATATTTTTTATTCACTACTGTATGATTATAAAAAATACTCTTAACTATTTTATTATACTCAACTATTCTTTATTGTATTGCTCTTTTGTGACTCTCTTCACCTCGCTTAACTTGTTTTGTATGTATCTCTTTGTAATGTGCTTAGTCATTTCTAATTCTTCTTTTCATAGTTTAAATTATCTTCTTCCTTTATCCGAATTCTCTTTTATTTTGCGTTGGCGTGAGATTTTTTTATTCAGGGTTTACATTTTTATATTATAACATTTTTATCTAAGATCTTTATTTTTCTTCCCAATGTTTCTTTTACTTTATGGACTCTTAATTTTTAATATTAAAACTTAAAAGCGTATTATTTTCAAAATTTTCTTAATCATGTAACTCTAAAAATACTATATCAATATTCATTAACTTATATTCTCATTTATATGCTTATATTTCTTTCGCTTTATAACTTTTAATCTTAAAATTTCCATTGAAAAACCATGAAGTACATTTTTCAATTTTTGTAAAATACGATCGTTGACTGTTTACTCAATTTCTATTATTAAAATTCCTCGTGTCAATAAATTCAACGCAGTTAAATAAACGGCACCCTTACCAATATGGGATATACATTTACGATATCTCGGAATTGTTAGGCATTACCGCTTAATTTAGCGGTTAGAAATTCCAGGAAACGCTCGACAACAGAATATTCCGGTGCACATATCGGTATATCACCCCTCCAATTGAATTCGCGGGATCGCGTATCTTAATCTAATTAAACTAGAATGTAATCCAATTATGTAATTAACGCGTATTAGGCTCTCGTTTCGATTTGGCGCATTTCTACACAAACGAAGAAACGTTTGGAAGCGCGCGCGCGAGTCGTGGAAACGAGAATGGAAAAAAGAACGAACGTACGAGAAACCATAAGAATTGTAAACGCGACAATAATGACCGGTCGAAGTAGAAGAAGAAGAGACGATCGATGAAGAATTATACGTTGCACGCTTGCTGCTACCTTTTTGTAGGTCAAGTTTGAGATGGCGTCAATGCCGATGACTCGACGAAAAAAAAAAAAGGTCAAACAAGAACACGTGAGAAATTTTTCTTTTATTTTTTTTTATTTTTTTTTTTTTTTGCGCTCGCTTTACTTCGCCTATTTTCGTCCTTCTTCTTTTTGACTTTTAAGAACGACGGTCGTTGGAAAAAGAAACGGAGGGACCTCGAGTGTTTTTGCGCGCGTGCGAGAGTTTATCCGCCGCGAGACATGTTTGCCTAGTATTTTTCGTTTGTTTAGATAGGCTTTTTATCTCTCTGACGATTTTGGAAGAATGTTTCGCTTAGTTTCTTATGCGTGTGTAAATGTAATTAATCATAATTTTTATTATTATTATTATTATTTTTTTTTTTTTTTTTTTTTTTTTTTTTTTCTTAATATGCACACGTATGTGAATTTACGATTAAGAAAATTCTTGTTGAATTTTAACTGTTTTAAAATAATCGTCTCGTTCGAACGTTAAATGCCTTTTTCAACTTTTTGAATCGTAAGCTTTTTTTGATAATGAATAAAATTTTTCAGTACTTGGATATTTGTTTCGAAAGAAGTAAATAACGGCATAATTTTCTACTTCTTTAAAAAGTTAAAGAAAAAACAGAAAATAAAACACTTTCATATACCATATATGATAGTTGTATGGTTTGATCTACTTGAAAAGTTAACGTACTTAAAGAATTTAACGTAATTTTTTTTTTTTTTTTTTTTTTTTTTTTTTTTTTTTTTTTTTTTTTTTTTTTCAAAAAAACTCCCGCCACGAGTTTGAAGTAGATAATATTCTTTTAAAATTGTAACAAAAGACGACCTAGATTGTCTATGACAAGGTGTCTTCTACGAACATTATGTTAATGAATCTAAGATCTAAAAAGATTGGACAATATTTTACGCGCGAGAGATTTTTACTAAAAAATATATTAAATTACGTAATTGAAAAGAAATTCAAGGCATTTAGTTTTATAACGAGCATGGATGGTTGAAAACTTTCGAAATATATAATTATTTTTTATAAAGTGCATAGTCACTTCTTTATATAAAAACCATTGTGAATAATCTGGTATCGTAAGTCAAATCTTTTTTTTTTTTTTTTTTGTCGACTTGTGTTATAAACAATGGGATCGTCATTAAATCCAGTGATCATAATCCATCAAGCTAACCAAATCTTCATTGTACTTATACTTAATTTACAGAATCTTACTTGATCATCGAATTTCTTATCTCCATACCGATTGAAAATCGTCCTTTCGCTCCAAAACTTCATCGTCAATGATAAAAGTAAAACGTTTCTCATTCTCTCGTTCTTGCATCGATAAACTTGAAGAAAGAGTGCCACTACCATTCGCGAATTCTCATTTCGAAATGACTTTCTCGCGAAACGTTCTCGTGAATAGACTTCTCTCGGCGAACCGGTCGAGTGAAAGATACGCGCGTGCGCTCGGCAAATTGAAATAAGAGAGTACATACTGCACGTAGACGAATTTTCAGCTGGTAAATTTCGCTTTGATGGAGATTTTATCCGCGAATCGTACGGGGATACGGATGTTTTATTTGAGCGGTTAAATTCCTTCCTAACTAGAACTATTCTTTGATTTTTATAACTGATAAGATTGCATTGATTTGCAGTAACAATCCTAATATCTTATACTGGGTCAGCTTTTTTTATTATTTATTTAAAGAATCTTTTTGTTTTAAATTATCGAATTGAAAATAGTAGTTAGAAAAAAATAGAAGAAAAGTAAAGGCTAATGTTGGAAGAAAGAGAATATTATATTTTTTTAATGTTCATAATAAAAAACGTGGATGCAAACGTATGAAATAGTCAAGTCGATTAAATTAGTTTAAAATATTTCTTTAAATTCAAGAACGATTATAATTTTATAAGCGACGTAAATAATCAAGTTATTCATAAAGATAGAAAAATTTTCGCAAAAATATTTGTCTGTGTAAAAAAATAAAACTAATGCTTAAATTTTTCATTTCTGGAACTATAATAAAATTAAATTTCCTCTTAATTCATAACCTCATAATGTACCCGAGTAACTTCCCGAAAGTACACACGAACATAGCCACATAAACTTCTTAAAGAGAAACATCACCGCGTAGTTATAATTTATCCGACACACAGCTGTGTCTGCGGCAATTCGCTGCAGGAACGCATATATATATATATATATACATACATATATACCAGAATACCAACTGACCAAACTCGCTTTGGTCGGAGCAGTTTTCAAGAGATGCAGTTAGAGGATAAAAAAAAAAAAAGAAAGCGAGAAGGGAAAAAGGTCGACTTGAGTGTGTGTGTGTGTGTGTGTGTGTGTGTATTTCACTCTTTCTCTTTTTCTCCGTCTTTATCTATCTATCTTTCATTCGACTTTCTTTTTTCGATTTCGAAACTCCAGTATCCCGCGTGCGCAAGTCGGTGTAGCTTCGACTCGTCTTTTTGCCCGACCGCGGACGCTATTAACTCGTGGCTTACACGCTGCTTCTTCTCCTAAGTTTGGGGCATAAGAAGTATTAAATCGTTGAGACTGCCATTTCGTGGTGCACGTTTGGAAAACTTTTTCAGTATCTGTTTTTTTTTTTTTTTTTTCTACTTGAATGGAAAAGTTTCGGCGTTATATTCTACTGATTTTGCAGTCGAAAGACAGTAAAGTACTGCAATTTTTATTATTTTATTATTTTTTATTATTTTTTCGAAAAATATGAATTTATTTTACTTTCACAGAAATGTATCAAATCACTATTCATTGCTACTCATTTCCATCAAATTTGAAATCACAATAAAAAATAATGCCATTTCAATATTTTCCTTATTTTCATTTTATTATTTCAATGAATAAAACAAACAAATTCGTCAGCGATCCTCAAAAACTTGCGCAATCTCATCCGTATTCCTTTAAACTAGCACATTTAATCTAAAAAAGATGAAAAGTATAAAATAACCACGGCGGTATTACATTACGAGGAGCTTGCGTTCGTTGTCTAAAAAAACATCTGTCCCGCGATGACGCTACCACGAACGAATCTTGTCCCAATATCCTCATCTTGGGCAAACCGCGAACGAGAACGAGGTCGGACGTGACGCTTTATCCGCTGGTGTTGCTACTATGAGTGAGGAGAAGGTTGAGCTTTATTTTTCTGTCGAATCAGCTACTACCTTGATTAAGAGACGATTCAAGGATGGAAACTGATACCTAACCAATTTATTATTATTTTTTTTTTTTTTTGTTTGTTAATTTTGAGTCCCAAAATTAGTTGGAAATGAGCCTAAATCATACGAAGAAAAATTATCAAGACGTTATTTATTTTATTTTTTTCTTCTGTTGTTAATGTTTTATTGCATATTTTAAATGTAATAAATGAATAATAAACGATATTATTTTTTAGTACAAGTAATTCTAAAACCAATTAACGATAATTTACGTACCGATAAATAATACCAAAGCACGTAAATAAATCCAAATGAAAACATATTTTTCATTCTTTATTCGTCAACATTGAAATATTTACCATAATTAATTTGCGAAATCAAACACTCCAGACTTTTAATCACAGTCTTATTATTACTCCCGGCATTGTCATTATAAAGGAGAAAGACTGAGAAACAGAGAGAGAGAGAGAGAATCGAGTCTCCAGAACCGTAACAATTATTGATTTTTGCGAAAAAGCACTTTCTGGCTCTTTGCCAAGTGCACGCTAACGACTATCCGTAGGCTGCTGCTGCTGCTGCCACCGCTGCTTCAAAGCCAAGGAGTGTGTGAGAGAAAGAGCGAAAGAGACGATGAGAACGGCTAGGACGCTTAAACTTTTTTTTCTGAAAGTTGCTGATAAACCTAGTTTATATTCCGCATTAAAAAGTTTTTCGAACGAAGTTGTCATACTTAAAAGTTAAACGTTTCACCGAGAAAGAACCTTAAAATTTTTCCACGACCAAGTATATTCTGGTCTATTTGCCTTTTGTAGAAAGTAACTTTTTTTTTTATACAAAGATGAGGATAACCTATAGTTTTAAAAAGTAAAATATAATTGTATGGGTTAACTAAAAAGAAAACATATAAATAAATGAATTTTGAGTATAAGTTAATTTTTGTAAATTTAAAAATTTTGAACTTTCTATTTTGAGAATAATTCCAAGTTTTGTTGTGTTATATGTTTATAAGTTTATCATGGGTAAACGATTTTACCTTATTGGAAAATCAAAATTTGTTAATTTTTTATTCATAAAAATGTAATTGAATGACTGAATTTGATTGTATGAGAAAAAGTACGTATTTACCCCATGAATATTGCTGTTTTTTCACCCGAAACGTGACATTATCTTACGAAGTAATGCAATATACTCCAAAAGCATTGAATAGAAGTAAAACTTTTGCTCCGCAATTTCTTTAATTGCTTCAAAGATTCATGCTCTCTTTTCGATGCAAATTTGGGTCAAGCTGGTTTTGTAGCTTCTTCCCCTCTTCTGATTTTATTTCAAAGGAAAAACTGTGGGTGAGTGAAAAAAGAAAACATGCGCATTCTTGTAAATTCTAGCTCTTTTTATCTTTTTAACATATATTTGTGTGCATGTGTAGCAAAGCATTTCAGATTTTAATGTTTATTTTAATATACTTTTTCATTATTTTCCTGGTTTTAATTACATTTTTTATCACAGATATATTACTTTCAACTTAAACTCTTTTAATCTTACGTATATCACGAATCAAAAAAAAAAAAACTACATATGAAAAATTAATTAAATTTTATTTTATAAAAACTTTATTAATTCATAATTATTTATGCATAAAGAAAAAACCAAATATTCCAAAGTATGAATTTTACAAAATAAGGTTTTTATGACGTTTTTTTAACTATTTATTAATATACATATAAATAATAATAAGAAGTTTTCTTCGTTAAAACTATTTTCTAACCTAAAATATTATATTTTTATTGACACGATGTGCATATAAAATTTTAAAAATGATACAGCTTAAAATATGATGTAGTTAAAATTTTACAACCTCTTCTTTCTTCAACGTTATAATATGTGCTTTGTTAGCAGTTGCATAACTATAGTGACAGTTTTTTTTTTTAAAAGTATCTTGAAGATGTATTTTTTATTTCATAATTTACAAAGCAAGCAAATTTAGTTGTAAAATGAAAGAATTGCAAGAATGGAGAATGAATTTTTAAATTCTGTGCTCTTTTCCTTTTTAATTATTTCACCAAGTGAACCAAATCAAATCCTTTACATATTGGAAGAATTATATTTCTTTTTCTTTAAAACAAATTTTTCTAAATTTTTTTTCCACATAAAATATCTATTATGAAAATAGTTTTAATTTTTTTGTTTTGAAAAACCCTTTTCTATAATATTTCTATTCATCTCGATAAAAAATCGGATAATATAATATCATTAAATTAAAATTTAATTTCAAAACTTGTGAAATTCTTTATCGATAAAAATATTTTTTTCAACCCGTAAACGAATATATTTTCTTCTCTCTGAATAGTAACGAACGACTTAGCGCTCATTATATCCAAGTTTTCGAAACGAGTAAAAAAAATATTTCCATCCATCAAAAAGTTTTGAAAATAAAATTTAAAATCCACTTTATCATTCGCTTTTTTTATCCTTTCGTATACACCTCATACCCCAAAGAAATTAACTGCCAATTTTTTATCTCACTCTTTCCCTCATGATTTCACTCTTTTTCTTTTTATCCTTATATACCTGCACAGAAAATCCCGGAAAAAGTGAAAATCTTTCGGCCTCTTTGGCTTCTTAATTTTTTTTTTTTTTTTCGTATCCTTTGCTCATAGCAAATGATCGACACAAATATATTGCGAAATAACACTTGCGTGCAAAAAATGGTAAAAAAAGCGAAAATATGCGAGGGTATATTCACTAAAGGATTACCACCGCATCAGCACATAAAGAGAAAATGATATCATCTACAAAATATAACTGTAAAAATACTTTTTATCAGATAAGATTGATGTAGGTCTCAGTTTCAATTATGATTACGAATTTCGCAAGATTTTTAAAAAAAAATTTAGAATATTATTATTTAAGTTTCCAGTTTGATTTGCATTCATTTTTATCTTGTAATATAAATAACTTTTTAAATGCTTATACGATATTGAAAAACTTTTTAATTCTTAGTAATAGAATAAGGTAAAATCTTAAGCATATTATAAAGTTGTAAATCAAACAAAATATTAATATAAAACAATTATAACGATAAAGTAATAATATGTACTAGTATACTGTTATTACTGTAAATGTTGTATAGAGTACAACATTTAAGATCCGCCTTCTTTTATTATCTTGAGAAACATACATTTTAAATTCCTAGAACAAATAGATTTGCTTCATACAAAGAATTCAAAATATTTCTCCGTTTATGGAACATTTTGGCGATTCACGAATCACTTAACCTCGATTCTCTCCAATAAAACCAACAAAAAAGGAAGAGTAAGAAGCGCCGTCTTCATACCCTATTCAGCATTTATTAAACCATTCCTCGTTCCTCCGCAACAACAAGAAACGACGCAAGAGATAGAGAGAGAGAGAGAGAGAGAAAAGCATAAGAAGAGTCGAGAAAATCACATTGGCGCCAAGACGTCTTGGCGCCCAGCATCACTTCTCGGGCGCCATACTTTCATATACATATAAAGAGTCGGCGTCGACGACAAATCGTGCGTTATTGATCTTGTGGCTCTTCTTTGCTGTTACTGACACCCGATCCTCAACTTTGCTAGTAAGCTTTGTTTGCGCCGGTTTTCTTTTCCTTTTACCCTTGATAAGCTTTTTCATGCGTTAAAGTTAAAGAAAGAAAAGAGATAGAGAAAGAAAAAAAAGAGAGAGAAACAGAAAGAAAGAAAGAAAAAAGAGAAAAAGCGAAAGGAAGAGAAAAGGAAATAAATATGAATATAAAATATGAAAAAAGCGATGATTCATTTAATTGAAAATCAAACACATCCACCGATTACCTTTTCTCCTTGAGCAGTTTGTCACGCGAGGAGAATCGTGCTGTCATTACTTGCTTTCTTTCTCTAATTTTTCAAGTCAACTGGATTTCTCTTTCCATCACTCGTTCGTATTTTTTTTTACCAATATACACTATTCTCTTCCAATTTTTACCAATACACACTAATCACTTCAATTAAAAGGACGATTTCGTTATGTTTTATTCACAAATTTTTTTTTTAATTTTCATCAAATAAATTTTTTCTCATTTTCATATTTTTTTAATAAAAAATAGAACTTCTAATTACGTTTTTTTTTCAAAGATTGTAATAAAGATTAAGCATAAATGATAATTATTAAAATATATCATGGTTAAAGTAAAATTAGTTTAATTAATTATATTACAAAAACAATTTTACCTAAAGCAAGCAAATATTTTATTATTTCAGTGTACCAAATATTGAATATACTAAAACAACATTAATATTCTTTAAGATTTGTTAAAAGCCACACATTACTGCAATAAAAAAATCAAAACATGCGTAAATTATAAACGTAAGTTTATCTGTTTTTTATTTGCAATCACATTTAATTAAAAACATATTTTTTATACTTTAACGTTGCGGTTTATTTAATATTTTTTACTTACCTTTATAAAAGAAATTGTGTAGGTAAGAAAATAACAAACAATACAGGTTTCTTTCATTCGGTACAAAGAATAAGGTATTCTAATACATTAGGCCATAAAAGAATAATTACTTGAGATTTTTCCGTTAAACGTACTTTTGAAAACGCGTGTTGCAAAGGATGCGTGTCGTTCCTTTTTTCTTATTTTCTCTTTTAAGTCAATTCTTTTACAGTTTTCTTTTAGCTATGTCAAAGAAGAAATTCATAATACTTGAAGACAAAGCTTCTTGTAACTTTTAAAAGTTAATGAAAAATACTCCTTTTATTTCAAAATTCTTAATATTATATTTTTTCTTTCTTAAAATTTACATTAGAAATCTATTGATTTTTTTTTTTTTTTTTATTGTGCAAACAATATTTTTTAATATAACTTTTATATTTTGTAATGACACACATTTATGATTCAAAGAAATTTTTTAGGTTAAAAATTGGAAAAAATTTATTTTGTTAATCTCACTAATATGTAATTTTCATTTTTTGTACGGTTTGAAAATTTATCGGGAATTTCAAAGTACATACTAAAAACATTTTAATTTTAATGAATTTTCTAATTTAATTAAAAAAATGTTATTGAAATAAATTTCGAAAGCTAGTTCGAGGAACTTTTCAAATTAAAATTTACCAATTTTTATATAATGTCGAAACGAAATCTCATTTCATTTTTCGAGAATCAAAGGCGCAAAACAATTACAGGAGATATCCAAATGTGATAGAAACTTTGACGATAACTTCTGAATAAAAGTTTGATCAATGTGAAGTAAGACGAGGCTTATAAAGACTATACGTATATAAGAAAAAAATAGAAGAAAAAAAAAGAAGCGCAAAAGAGAAAGGAATTACTTAGTGGAAACGTACAGGAAATTAAGTAGAGAAGCGCCAGAACGCGAGCGAACTCGAGATGGAAATTGGAAGTTTTAACATTTTACGATTATCCCCCCTCCTTAAACTTGGTTTTCCTCTCCTCTTCCCCTTTACTCGCGCTTAAGTCGCCCGGTTAGACTAAGACCGTCGGTCCTCTCTTGAAATCCCGGCAATTTACAGCGAAGGACGATTTAATAGTCCTCCTCTCTCCCAGTCCTATCCTCTGGCTGTACGAATGTATTTATCGTTAAGCGAATACGGGGAGGGTAGGGGAAAAAAATACAAAAAAAACAGAGAAAAGAATCGATGACTAACGGCTGCGTCTTTCTTTCCGGCTTTTTGCAGGAGCTCATCCGCTCGCGAGTGCTTTAAGGATCCAGTGGTAAAGGGCAAACAGGACAAACCGGCAACAGCAAAATGGCGGCTTTCGTGGCAAAGCAGATGGTTGGGAACAAGCTGAACGCAGTCAAAGGTAAGGATTAAGACTTCTTTTTTTTTCTTTCAGCGCTCGTGTTCTTCTTCATACTTCTATTTCTTTTTATTTTATTTTTACTTTTTTTTTTATTTTTTCTTTGCCCGCTTTATTTAAAACGTTATTCAAGTTAAAACGAGTCTCTCATCACTTCTCGCGTCATTTATATTGAATTTTGAAAGGTTCGCAATGGTTTTAAAAGTCTTAAAGCTTTTTTAAGGATTCAAAAAATGTCTTTTAATGATAATTAACTTAGATTTATTTTAAATCATTTATTCTCCTAATATATTCCAATTAAAATGAAAAGCACTTAAACGCTCATACCCTTTGTAAATTTCGAACCAAATAAATGTTAATTACACTGATAAAAAGAATACGGTGGCTCAGTTGTTAATCGGTTAGTAAGTCGAAGTTATTCGGTTAAAGTGTTAAACACCACGCCGTTCAGATTTTTAAAATCCACATTTATTATCTGAAGGTCTCTTCGTAGTTAAATTCCCCTCGTAAAGCAAACTCATAAGAAAATTGTGAACTAAATCTAAAATAAGTGTAATAATTTGTTTTCACATTTCACTTAACGCAACATGAAAAATTTAAAAAAATCCACACGTGATCAGCCAGCGTTCTGCTGGTGATTTGTAAACTCTCCACGGAAAAATTATCGTTCCGAGAATGTAAAGCAACGCGTTGTACTATTTGAAACAAAACAAGCAAGCACGATGTAACAATTAAGCGTAGATTACGCTCAAAGGTACTGCGAATATTCTCATGACAACGGCAACATGTTTGCGTAAGTTTGATTCGTTTTTGAAATTCACTCTATGCTGTCGCGATACTTAAAATGCTCCCGGAGGGATCAAATACATGAAACGTTATGCGTATCTTGTTGAAATTTTTTAACAGAAAGATTTTTCTTTGCGTGTTTATAAACTTTTAAATTTCTTATTTTCATTGTTATCATTCGAAATTAAAGCGATTAAGATATTATTAAAGATTAAAACGTTATAAAGGAGTTTATTGATATTTAATTAACTGTATTAAATAGAATTTAATGATTACAAAACACGTGAATAACTAAAACGTGAACTTTCAAAGCATCGTGTTTAACGATTTTATCTTTTTTTTTGTAAATTCAATTTTCATTATTTACAGAGATATTAAGGGAAAAATTAAAAAAATAAATTATCGATTCGATTATGCAGATTTATTTAATTATTTTCTTTAATAATGAACAATTTAAATGATTAAATTGTTGATACATAATAATGTAATATATATTTAAAATGAATCTCGACAATTAAGTAAATAAATTAAATTAATTTTAAATTAAATAAAACTGGTAGTCGTAATTTTAAAAGAAAACTTATAAATTTATAGATATTTTTTTATCTATTTTTTTCTCTTCTATTTATTTGTTGTAAAAATACTATAAAGTATTGATTATTGGTATAATTGATGGGCTTTAAATACACGAGAACAAAGTAGTAAGAATATGAATAAAAAATAGGATTATAGAATTTCTTATCGTAATTCCGTGTAAAATTTATTTTTAAAATGAGCTATAAATATTTGCAAGTTTTCTTTTACATAGAAAGAAAATAATTATCACATATTTATTGAATTTATAAATTTAGAATTTGTCACATTTTTTTGTTAATAAATTCATCGAATTTCTGTACTTAATTACTTTTTGATTATGATACTATTTTAATAATGAATTATGTTTTAAAGTAGTTAGTACTTTGCAAAATATTTGATAACAGTCAATGATTAATAAATATTCAATTAAAAAAACAATATTTCATAAAATAATAAATCTTTAAAACATTTTTATCCGAAAAAAAAAGAAATTATAATGCAAGTTACTTTTATAAGAATAATACAAATTCATAAATCTCGATGCCAGGATTCTGCTTACGTTGCCGTTACGTAATCACAAGACAGGTTTAAATTTGAATAAGCCAAACATTACGACTAAGTCATTACAGTAACATTATTATACAATAACCCAAATAAAAGAAACAAACTGGGTCAAACACTTGGCACGCAGGAGATTTTCTTAAAAATTATCCCTTTTTCCTTTCTCTAAAATAAAAATTACCGTCGCGATTCATTGTGCGACGGACGAGTCTTCTTTTTTATGAAATAATCGACTTCTCTAATTTAGATAATACTCTTTACTGTAGCAGTTATATAGACATAGCGATACGAGTTAAAATAAGTAGGACAGCCGAGAAAAAAATGAAGAAGAACATTTATTACTTAGTAAAGTTTAATGCTGACGCGTTAATCAGATTTGTTTACAAGGCTCCCGCGTTAAATCCATAAAAATTCGTCAAATACTCGGTATATACGGTGTGTACACATGGGAAGTTTCACGCTCTCGAACGGATAAATTTTATACATCAGCGCGCGTATAGCATCACGATTGTAAATTTTATGATAATAACCGGCTGATGTATCGCTTTTTCGTCATATAACCCACGCGCGTATGCTTGCGGTGCTTCTGCATCGAGTTAACTTCTTTTTTTTTTCTTTTCTTTTTCTCTTCGATATTGGCTGAACTCTTTTTTTCTTCTATTTTTTAAAAATTTTTCTTTTACTTTTTACGCGCCATACTTTCGCTCACGGTTTATTTTACGGGAAGTAAGTAAAATTTGTATCCAAGGCGGAATTTTTAGTGTCCGTGCGTTATTGTATTTTGATAAACGCGATTAAATTTTTAATAAGTAACTTTGTATTTATAAACAAGTGTAGATATGAAATATGTCATATTATTGAACGATTAATTTATTTTTATTTATTTAAATTTTCATAAAAAATTAATTACGATAGCGATAAATTTTAACGATTATTTATAAAAAAATTGATGATAATATTTTACAATGTTATCAATATTATTTTCCTATCATGCGATACAATGTATAGTAATATAAAAATTTTGCGAATATATTTAATATCTTGATGATGCAATAATTTGCCAACTTTTACAATTAAATTATTTATATAGAAAGACAATGTTAATTCTACATTTGTTTATTATGCATCTGTATACTGTCAGATGATAAAATGATATTATATATTATTTTTTTACATTATAATGTTTATATTCAACATAAACAAAATTGTTTTTTACCATAATTTCATAACAATATACTTACTCGAATAACGAAATCAAAATACGTAAATTCAATAGCTAAATATACTTCGTGTACAATTAAATTTTTTTCACGTTAATATTATCTACAACTACGTAAATCTAATTTAATGGTCAACTCAATCGCGTGTCATTGAACATGTTAAACGTTACGTATAAAGATAATGTCTAGTTGCACGATAAGTATCTCGGCGAAAAGGAAAAAAAAAAACAAATAACGCTATGATAAAATAAAAAAAAAGAAAAAAAAAAAAGTAAAGCGGTAATTTTTCAAGTTGCGCTGGTGCGCGTAAACTCGATTTGTATAATATTCGAAAGCAGTACCTTGATCTTAAAGTAGTGTATCGAAAAATGGGTTAGTCGTCTGCATACTTTTTGTTATGTGCAAGTTGTACTTTGGATGTAATGATACGAATGCACGAGTGCATTGCCTGTTCTTGTGAAGTGCATTATAGTAATACGACGTTGCGCCTTGAAATTTTGAGCGCGTGATTTACCTTTTAGTATAATTTTTTTTTTTTTTTGTTTATGTAATAATTGATAATTATTTTTGTTTTTAATTAATTTTATAAGAATTTTAATTTTTATATTGGAAAAGGTAGTTTTAATTAATTTTTATTGATAAAAAAATATATTTATAGATACTAAGTTACATATTATTCTCGAAATGTAACGATACTTCTTTTTACGGATAAAATTAAAGGACAATAATAAGCCCGTAATTGAAATAGGTAGATTTTATATTGAATTACACTTGCTGTAACTGTAATACGAAAAAAGAAAAGAAGAAATTTAAAATGAATTTTATCCTACTAAAGTATTCCCTTGAGAAATTCCGTGAAACTCATTTTTCACACAGCGTAAAGTGATCCTTAATTAAAAAAGAATTCGATCTTACGAGGAATTCAAAAGTTACAAAAAATTTCATGATTCTTTTTTAATAATAAATTTTTATTCTCTTTTACGTTATATATAAAATAAAAAATTATACTTGTACGTAATAATATTATGTTAAGATAAATTAAAATAAACTTGCAAAATACTTTGAAAAATATTACTTATTTCAACGCATAAGACGATTCAAAATAAATTCCACAAATACAATACGATCTAGAGTACGCGGGATAAAAACTAGCGCTTATAAGCTACTCCGTTATTTACGAACAACGCAGCTCGCATTTTAAAAAGAATGTGTGCGCAGGCTATCGCGAAATTCGAAAAAAAAAAAAAAAAAAAAAGAAAAAAAGAAAAAATATAAAACGTGAAAAATTTTATCCCTTTGTCGCGCTGCCACGAAACGATTGATGAAGTTTGGCCGTTTATCAAAAACGTTAAGCAACTAGCCGAAACAGTTGGACTCGTAGTTATTTATATAGATATAGTGAGTGAAAAGAAGTGAGAGAGAAAGAGAGAGATAGAGAGATGGATAGATAGAGGGAAAAAGATAAAAGCAACGACTGTCTGAGTATACGAAAATGTTGGAAAGCAAAATAAGTTGTACTGCAATTTTTTTTTTTTTTTTTTTTAATCGGCTTTTTGTTTTATTCCTTTTGTTTATTCAAACGGACCGTTCCGTTCGGTACTTGTTGAAAGCTTTGAAAACGATAAAATGTTTAAAAAATAGTTTTAATATTCGATGTGCGATAATTATTTGCTTTGACTTTCTATTTCATGGATGATAGGAAAAAGGGAAATATGAGGTGCAAATAGTTTTTGATTTCTCTCTTTTTTTTTTTTTTTTTTTTTTTAATAAAATTGAACTGTCAGTCCATGAAAATTTCAGTTTATAGTTTCAAATATTCACTCGATTATATGTACATATATCGATAGAGAAAGAATTTTAGCTTTTTAATACAAGCTCAGAGATTTTTTGCATTTTAAATTTTGAAACTCATTTGATAAACATCAATTAGAAAAATCAATCCCTTTTTTTAAAATATCGATTTATTATACGATAAACATCAATGAGAAAAATCAATCCTTTTTTTTTAAAATATCGATTTAATATACGAATATATTGACATTTTTAATTCTATCAAATATGTGGCATCACGTACAAACCTTCATGTCTATGCATAATCAATTCGTATTGAATGTTTACGGCAAAATTATACTATGCAAACAAAATTTATATTCAGTGATAAACTAAAAATTAATTTTCTTAGTTAAATATATCTTTATTATTAATTTATGAGTATTAAGTACTCATTGGCTTTTTACTCTTAAATGTTTTACAATTTACTCGTTTCTTTTTTTTTTTTACGTGTTTAATGAATAATTTTGATAAATTAATCTTCACATTGGCGTTTAATAAAAGAAAAATCTTGGTTATATATATATATATATATATATATATATATATATATATAATGTAAAAAGTATTTCTACCGACTCGAAAAACTTAGCAAACGAATTTCCGTATCATCTAGAAACTACCAACCATCAGAAAAATCCCTGGGCGCCGTACACTAGCAGCATCGTCTAGAAATTAGTAGTCGACCTCGACGTTGTGTCAGACGTTAATGTATCGACATATATACCCGATCGTTAACTTGATGATGGAGGTAATAAGGGAGAGTAAAATGTCTCGCGTCGCGTCGACTCGACGATGAAAGCTACATGAAAACGTTAAGACAAACGAAGCGATATTTGATGACGTTAAGAGAATGCAGATGTGACCAGATGGTAAAAGCAAAGATAGAAGTGTCTAAAAAACTGAGGGAATTAATAATCTTGAATTTACTTTAGATTTAAATTAGTTAAATTAGTAGCTATATAAATAAAATATTGAATATTAAAATTGTTAAAGAGAAAAGCGAAAAATGTAAAATTTTTAATACTATAAATTTTTACAATCGTGTCTACGATTTTAGGTATTTTATAAAAAAAAAGAAAGTGTAAAATCCTTCTCTTTGATACTTAAAAATGATTTTACTATTTAAGAACCAAACATTAAAACAGTACGTAGATATTCCTTCCAACGAATGTCGTAATTCCATTTTGTTTTTATTTAATTTTCTTTTTTTCAAACTTTTTCTATATAATAAAGACTAGTTCAAGAAACTTTTATCTGAAGTACCGGTGAAAAATTCATATGCACAGCCTGGTACAAGTTTGATGCAGTATAGAAAATTCTTTTCCATCAATTTTGTCGTTATACGTTGCGCGGAGAAAAATTTCTGCTCCAGCATAAAACAGAGAGAAAGAGAGTGAGAAAGGAAGAGGCAAAAGATATATATGTATATATATATATATATATATAGAGACAGAGAGAGAGAGCTTTTTCCAATAACTTTATTTTTAGTATATGAGTTTTACTAAAAAAAGGAGCAACGGTGTATAATGTTAGAGGAGTTTTAACATTCCATCAAACGATGACGTTCTTTATACGTGACTATCGTTTACATACTTTACCTTATATCGAATTTTCGAAAACACATAATCAATTTTAACTTTAGTAAAACAATTTTTCAACGATGCTCTTTAACGTTTCAGTTTAACGTGAATGAAACGACTTTATCAAATGATATTATTCTTTTAAGGATAAATTTTACCGACAATTATTATTTCAGATAAAATCTCGAATTAAATATATCATTTTGAAAATAATTTATCTAAAGTTTGGGTTACTTTAAAACATATATTTAATTTATTATTCTAAAATAAGAGGTAACAATTTTTCAACCAAAAATTTCTTTCTTTTCCTTTTCTACTTTTTTTTTTTCAAGTTCAATTTTCGCATCGCGAAATGAATTTGAAATTTTCAATTCTATAAGATAAATTTCTTTCGTGACAGAGAGTATTTCTTGTAAAGAAAACCGTCAAGTCACGCAAGCTAGGATTATAAATGAATTTTCTTTGGTTTTAAATTAGAATTTTAATAAGATGAGGTAATTTGATCCAGCTAACTTCTAAAGCCTGACAAGTTTCAGTTTTTTAGTTGATAGTGTGACGTTAAAATGCTTTACTTTTCTTTTTGCATTAATAAATTGAAAAATAAATAAGTTTAAAGTTATACTTTAATCGTATGAATATTTATAATTAATTTAAATATTTGATAAATACGATAAATACATCAACAGTATCTGTTAGTTTAAATTTAAAAAACGATGCAGTTTTAATTAATATTTCGAGTAAATCAGTAAAATAAAATCATCAAAAAAATGTCTATTCATTCTAGCATTATATGCTAGAATCGTCTCTTTTAAACATAAAGAATTTTCTGTTAAAAATAAAAATAAGAGAGCAAAATATCTCAACGAGCTAAAAAAGTTTCAACGTACTGTTTTATTTTTCAGCATTCGGTTTAAATTTCTAGATTTAAAATAAAATAGTCAAACAGGTTAAAAATTAACGTTAATCAAAAATAAATTCGAGTTCGCTACGCCGAGCAAAAAAGAGTTCAAAAAGTAAACAAACAAATAAAAGTCGAATGATAAAAGAGCCTGCATGAGCGAAAAATAAAATTTTAAAGAAGAGACAGCAAACAAAAGAAAAGAAGAAAGGAATGTGAAATGCAAAAAAAGAGAGAAAAAGAAAGAGAGAGAACGAGTGCATCGAAGCATACAAGAAACCAGAGCTCGATTGAAACCGACAGTAAGCCGACCCAATGAAAACTCTCTCTCTCTCTCTCTCTCTGTCTGTTTCTCTTTCTCTTCTCTTTGAAGAGAAGAAGAAGAAGAAGGAGGAGGATGAGTTTTGTAAAGCCACTCGCCCATTTGTAAAACTTGAAACTGAAGTTGTGCGCCCGTTTTGTAGTTTTTGCAACCGCGACGTGTCTCGTTGACTTGTTATTACGCATTATTACTCGGTGATCGTCTTTTGTTTCGAGCTCTTGTAAGAATTAAACTCAGTTTCACCACGATGTTAATAATCGTAAATGAAAGTTGAGTTTTGTTTCCCGTAACAAAGGTACGTAAATTAATAGTGTTGAACTTATGTTGATTAAATATTTATAATTAAAGGCGACGTGAGTTTAACGGAAATACAACGATGTTTAAAGTATTTTACAATCGGGCAATTAAACAATAAACTTTCTCGAAACTTAAATAAAAGAAAAGATGAACTTTTATTTAAAGAGGACATAAAACTTGTTCCTTGTCTTTCTCATCCGTCCAGTTCGAAAATGAAAAAAGGGGAAAACAGCTCGATGAAAAATGTCAAAAAAAAAAAAAAATTCACTCGACGTTACTACTACTACAACTAGCTCGCCTTTAGGTTTGTCACGTTTCCAACGTGGATCAGTGACTCGTCGCGCGAGAAGTTGAATTCCAGTTCGATTGACATTCTATGTGAAATTTGAATTAAACCGCGCGCGAGCGCGACATGAAGTGTCGAAGAGAGCGAGTCGTGAAAATGAAAAAAAAAGAAAAAAAAACGAGGTAAAAAATCCGGTTGAAAAAAAAAAAAAAAATAGAAAGATTCGGGATGTGGAGTGAAAATAAAATTGAGAAAATAAATATAGTGGATGGAAATTAATTTTACGGTCTGTGTGATTATTTATTGTGTTGCGTTTGGAATCGATGCAATGACTAATCTCTTTTTAGAATTACGTTTATTATAAAACGATTTACTAACAACTATACATTAATATTTACTTTTTATTTTGGTTAAATAATTCAGCTCAGATGCGATTGAAATATCTGTATTTAATGTATAACACAAATACAGAATAATTCACTATAATATTGCCTCAATTGAGAAGAACTTAAACTTTACTAAAAATAACTTCACAATTCGACCAATTTTTTTTTTTTTTTTTTTTTGTAACACTGTGTTAATTGATACTTTAATCAAGTTGTATTATAAGTAGCATTGCGTCGCTTGATAATCAGGTAAAACTAGAAGTGAGATAAAGAGTGAATGATGAATGATGAGTAAATTTATTATCATAAAAAAGCGAGAGCTTACGCAAACAAGAATAAATAAAGCATCAAATATATACGTGGATAAAGTGCGTTTATCGTTCTATTGTCTCGATAAAGTCACCGAAATTAAATCATTCAATAAAATACAAAGCAAATACGACTACGCATATACGTCTCACATCCGGAAGAAGAAGAAGAATAAAAGAATTTCAATTGTAATACCATTTCTAATCGTACCGTAAAAAATAATTCATTTAGCTATGAATTTTGTTACATCGAAAATTATAAAACGTAAATTATGTTAATTACATCGATACGATCGATTTATAGGATCAAGCGCGTTAATATAAACAAGCGCGCGTATAAACAGATATACAAAATAAACGCTGCACAAACGCGTACGTATGAATTACAGCGCGCGAAGACTGCGCGAATTTAATCATTTTCCGCGACACCGAATCGCGCGGCCCGAGCTATACGCCAGTTTCGCTTGTACACTTTAATATGCAAATATATTTGTAGAGGTATATGAGTATACAAGTAAACGTGTGCATGTGTATGTGTGCGTACAGGAATGGAAACGGGCAAAGGGAAAGGATCGCGTGGATTGGCTGCCGTGAATTTGAATTAGAACGTCTGCGAAATTTCGCGACGGTCGCTCTCTGCAATGTTAATGATTGTTGATAAGAATTTTGTTTGACGATGCCAAAGCAGCGCGTTGTTTGTTTTGCAAATAATGATAAATTATAAAACGAGAGGGACTCGTCACGTGTAAATTATGAAGTCGCGGAGAAAAATAAACACGACCAATGGGGAAAATAATATTTTTTTCATTAAATGATGAAAAATTAGTAGATAATCTGTATGTGGAAAATGTTTTACCATTATGTTCTTAATTCCTTTTTGTTAAAAATTAACTTTAATCGATGAAAAATTTACATAAGATTGATAAGCCAGTACATATGAATACTTGTCCACATTTTATTATTTGTTATAACAAAGTTTACATCTCAAAGAACTAAATACTCTTTTGCAATATTAATTCAGTAACATTTATCGTTTCCTAAGGTAATTTTTGAAAATCTATTACAGCCGGAAAATATTCCACGTAAATGAATAAAAACTGCATGAACAATTTTCATCACTTTCATCTTCTGGTCACTGTTATTAATTTTCAACGAATGATCGATATAATGACTATTCGAGAATAACGTGAGATAAATTCATAAGTAATTGGTAGAAAGCTCGTTTATACATATTTTACTTTAACGAGTATTTTCATCCCGGTGTTTCTTTTAATCTCGTTCGTCGACATTTGTTTGACAAGCCGATGTTTTAATTCCAATAATAATCTCCCAGCTTAATCGTTGATAATTAAATAAAATAATGCGAGAATGTTGTGGCGTGCGTTCGTTTAAGCTAACACTGTGTAGAATAAGTTGAATTTTTTACGCTATGTGAAGCGAGATATATTTTTTTTGTACAATCGATTTATATTTAATCTGTTACCACTAAATTAAAAAGTTTATTCAAGCAGGGTAAATTAATTATTCGTTAAAAATTGCCAAGCAAAATAAAATTTTTCGAATTCTTTACAAGAAATAAAAAAAAAAAAACTAAGAGGAAGAATATAAATTTTAAAATACTAACATAACCTCAAGGAATTTCAATTAAATTTTTCAAAATTTCACCTAGACATTTTCATCAAACCATAAAACATACGCTTACTCATGCGCGTACAAAAAAAAAAAAAAAGAAATAATTAAAAAAAGAGAAAGAGATAAGCAAAAGTTCAAAAGAAAAACATATTTCACACACCCACGGGGTAAAAAAATTTTCTTAGACCAATCAAAGCATATTTTTTCTCCGCGTCGTTGATTACCTAGCTGCTTACCTTTGTGCACCTCTGTCTTCCTCTCCTTCTCCCTTTCTCTCCGTACACTTGACACATTCAACATCCCACACACTCGACTCACTCTTGCTCTACGCCGTCGTCAAAGCTCGACCCACGTAAATTCATCCGCGCGCCCGACAACAAAGCCCCGCGCTTTTCTACCAAGAGCCAAGTGTTCGCATGTACGAAGATGTTACGGTAAAGGAAAAATTTTACCCGTTAATGCACATATGCATATTCTCTCTCTCTCTCTCTCTCTCTCTCTCTCTCTCTCTTTCTCTGAGTTAAGCGAGAGTTTTTCACTGTTCGTTGACATAGCGTCCCGGTTATGCGCGTGGTGAAATAAAATTGGTTTTCGATAGTTTTTTCTTTGTTACCGTTTTTATCGCATTTTCTGATTTTTATTTGTTATTTTTCAGTGTAATGATTTTAGTTTTAATATTCTTTTTCATTTTAATGCTTTGTGCAAGGTTTGTCAATTATTTATTGAAATACGTTAGGACAAAACTCACATTTTAATTTTTTAAATATGAAATAAATATGTATCTTCAATTAATGAATAATAAATATAAATATGTAATAATAAATAAATAAATATCTTATAATTTTCGTTCATTTTTCTTTGCAGGTGAGTCCCAGCGTTCATGTTACCAAATTTTAGTCACTGCGTATCTGTAAGTCATATTATTAATTAATTATTCATAAAATACTTATTATTACTACTATATAAAAATTTTTATTAGATATAAAAGAATATTAATGAAATTTTCGAAGTAATAGATCATATAAGTGTAGAAATCAGTAGGTTAAAAAAATGATAACTTACATATTGCCAAACAACGCAATTTAATACAATGCAGTTTATCGATAAATGCATCATCGATAAACATTCCTTTTGATTAAACAATAGCACAATGCAAAAAATTGATTTAATAAATTCGTTTTACATTATAATCAAAATTTTCATAAGGAAAGAGAAAGAAGGATAAGAGAAAAGCAATTTAGCTCTAAAATTAGCGACGTTTCTCACTAAACACATACATATACGATTAATTCAAACCATTGTTCTCTCTCTCTCTCTCTCTCTCGGTTGATAATGAGCCATAAATGCTTGATCTCACATAAGTAATCGTGCAAGCCGCGTTTAATCGGCCTCTTTGCCATAGGTATAATAGTTCGCCTTGCGTTCGGCCTAGTGGATACACCGAGAGAGAGAGAGAGAGAGAGAGAGAGAGAGAGAGAGAGAGAGGGAGAGAGATATTTAATTATTACGTACTGCAATTAGGTGAGATGCTTTTGAGGGAACGGTACTCTAAGTATTAGTAGCTGAATTAAATATAAAAATGCGTTTTGTTAGAGATTGTCCGAGTTGATTGTTTCTTTCACCGATAAAAATTTCGTCGTTGTTAAAGAACTCTTTTACTTTTAATTACACAGGATTTATTTATTTATTTATTTTTTTTTTTTTTTATATTCCAACTTTAATTACATATATATTTCTTGATCGATCGTTGGACGAAGATTTTTAGATGTTATAAAATTCATTTTAAAAACACTTGTGAAAAACTAAGCGAATCCTAATTACGTTCTCGATAATATAATAAATGTAGTTTAATAACTACGAAAAAAAAATGTCGAATCTTTCATTTGCGCAGTTACGTTTAAGTATTATCGACAACAGTTTCGCCGTAATAATTCACAAAGGCCGGTTAGTTCGCCCCTTTTTCATTCTTACATACGCGTCGCGAAGTGGCAATTTTAACGTTTGATATATAAGCTATTAACGATGATATACGGGTACGTCCTCAGTTGTAAGATAAGAGGACATACGATAGAAAGCATAATTCACGAATATCTTACCCCTGGAATTAGTCCTGCTATATATCTCGAATGACCGATTTATAGTTTCATAAGAAATAAAAGTACGCGCTTGTATACGCGTTCACGTGTAGCAAACTTATGTACATAACTATAGACACGCGCACACACATGTGCACGCGTATATTTGTACGTAAAACGAAACGCGTTTGACCGAAATTGGCAAATGATTCGGTGCTGCAGGACGATGCTTTCGACGTCGAATGCTGTCGACGTTGCTTTCAAACTCGATTGTTAAGTTGCATTAGCCGAACGCGCAACGAGTAATGCTTTCACTTGTCGTTAATACTTTTAGCTCGTTTAACATATTTGTTCAAATAATATTTTCATTACGAATCGATTTTTTCCATCCTTTTTACCAACTTAAACAACTCGCAAATTCATTCGCTTTTAACAAAATGTGAAATTTATCCTTAACCATTTTCAACTTTTCCACATTTCAAATACATCTTTGAAAACTTGCCAACAACTATCTCAAATTCCCTTCGTTCACTACTCGTAACTTCATTATCACCTATAAATGACGCACGCTTATACACACACGCGCAGTTCCTAAGAAATTCCATATATACATATACATATACGTATACACATCGCTCAGTTATACGCGTCTACACATACTCGATTACAGCAAGCGTCTAGCGGCTCGATGGCATTCCATCCCGGGGATATATTGAAATCCAGGATGGTGATGTAAAGATAGGGTAACGGAGAGTGGGACGGGTCTACGTAGTTTCCGAACATTCCCCCGATGCGTTGGGGCTCGCGTTATGCGGGACGCCGCTGTTTCTGCCCGTTGTATGTGCCCATACGTGTACACGTGGATATGACGCTCTCGTCGAGCGCTCCCGCGAGACATCCTAACTTACCCTTGGTCTCGACACATTCCTCGACGAGGCTTCTTCGGTATGACGACGACGACGGCGATGTGTTTCGATCTTATCTCTCTATGAGCGTACGATGTGCGCGGAGAGCTTTGTGTGATCGGTTTTCTTGTTTTATCGGATGATTCGATGGTTTTTTTAACGATTGAATTGTTGATGGAATAGTTATTGTTGGAATGTAATTATTTATCTTTTTTAATGGGTGAACTTTTAAAAATATTAATGTCGATTTGATTTAATAAATTTAATTAAAAATTTTAAAGTGATTGTGTATTATTCAAAGTTGACGCAGTTAAAGATAAACTTTACGAAAAAAATTATTTATGTTTCTAATAATCTTTTAATATAATTTTACACTATAAATATGCATATGTATTTGCAATTTTTATCGACAATATTGAAAAATTATTCTTCTATATATGAAGATGTAAAAAAGATGACACAGCATATATCTTTATTATTATTTAATATCAATAAATCAAACCAACTTATTTTTCTGGCTAAATTATTCATCGTGGCTTACATTAGAATTATAATTCATTAAATTATACTTTACTCAATATAACGATCATAAAAATGAAATTACATTCGCCGCTTTCTTGTTATTTTAATCGAATCATTTCCAATGATACGTCTATTCTATTATATTTCTATTGATAAAATTCAACGCGACGATCATTTTATTACATATATTAACGCAATTTTCTAATCTTCATTCGCATCTAATTAACTTTATACCAATAATAAAATCACAAAACGAGCAAAACATGTCGCAGCGCGCTTTATCTTCTACGATACTAATGAAATTTTAAAAGATAAAACGTATAAGTAAATACACCGTGCGTATGTAAAATTATAGTAAATTAGAATTCCTGCATAATACAGAGTACGCGGAACGTTTTCGCTCTCGCTCTCTGTAACGCGCTTGTGCATATTATTTCGCGTCTTGTAAATGTGTGTGTGTATATATATACGTTTAATTTTCGCGTGAAACGTACAGCGGCTGCACAGCCAAGCGTGTTGTTGCTTAAGGTAATCGTGATAATAATGTCTTTCTTTTTTCGTTAAGCGTTCTTAAATAGAGATGAAAATTGGACCGCTGTTTTAACGGCGGATGTTATTTAACGATTACTTGTTTGTACGTTATTTAATTTTGATTAAGGCTGAGAACCTTTTTTAATTTGAATATTTTGGTGAATGTTATCTCTCGTATTGTAGATATTACTATTAATTTCTATCTTTATGGTCTTGATGAATAAGAATTTAAAAAATTAATCCAATATCTTTCGCGTTAACCACCAAATGTTATTTCATTCTCGCACATCGTACAAGAAAACCTTCCATTCTTTCGTCACTCTTGTACGTCCATAGAAATTCTCCATCTCTCGATAGTATAAAGTAAGCGTTATTACATCGTATTATTTGCATCGTACCGCATTGTCAGAAAACTGGATTATTCATCGATATACATTGTACACTGCATATATACATACATACATAAATATATGTATAGCATAATATAGAAGAGGAATAAGAGTGAGAGAGAGAGAGAGAGATAGAGAGGAAATGTAGAGGACGAAATTGCGCCACTTAATTATGCAGGTACGCAAAATTATTTCGTCTGGGTTCGCGTACGTGCGCTGGCAGTCAGAAATATTATTTCATTGTGCTGAGCAAAAGAGCGAGAGAGAGAGAGAGAGAGAGAGAACGAAAGAGAGAGAGAGAGAGAGAGACAGCGAGGGACGTAACTTTATATATGTATGCGTATAGCGCGCGCGGACATCGAGAGATGAATTTATTGCGCGGCGACGCCGCGGAATTTACGCGGTTGGCGCTAGATAACCAGTTAAGCACTCTCGCGGTCCTCAAAATTTAACGATATTTTTAAACGCGTTTTCTCTATCTCTCTCTTTTGCACCATATCTCTCTACTTCTCGCTATTTCTCTAGATCCCCTTTTTTACTTTTGATTATTCTTTTATGATTATACTGTAAGAAGACGGGCGAAACGATACTCGAGAGACTTGTTATCAATTGTGTGGGTGAGTTTATATAAAAAGAATCGCTTGAGAAATTATTTTCGCTTTTTTTTCCTTTTTAAACAAAGTATAACAAAATTGTTGATGAGTTTGTATCTACTTTTGTACTGTCTTATTTTCCAAACACGCCGGATCAAAAATAATAACATAAGAGATTTTCTAAAAATGTTGATAATCGTAATAAAATAAATGGTAAATAAAAATCTAAACTTTTTAGCTCTAGGAAGACTGAAATGTAGTGCATACATATATTATAATAAAAATATCTACTTTATGAAAGAATAACTAATGCATTAAGAAATACGCGTGAAGCTAATTTTTAAAATTTATTTAAAATATGAGTGGAAAGTAAATACAACTATTAATAAAAGCACCATTCACATCACGTATACAAAGTCTTAAAATTCTAAGAAATTGTAATATTACAAGCATAATTTTGTTTTTTAAACTAAATTGAAAAATACTCAAAATGACTTTTTTAAAAATCCGTGCGTTTAAAATGTAAGAAACATTAAAATTAACAGCCTCGGCATAATCGCGTATTATTTTCCTGTTTATTTAATAACGTTTATCAGTTTGTAAACGTAAACAAATTTCTACAATACAACTGACGTTTAATTTTGATAACGAATTTAATATCCCAATAGCGAATCGAGGACCAATCGAGCAGCTTAATCAGCGCAATATCACTTTTGAAACAATGCGCCGATGCGATTTAACAAACGCAACGTAAAATCAAGCGATGATCGGACAAAATTATACAATGGCTACGAATAGTCTAGAATAAAGTTATAAAAAAATTCATCAGTTATTGCCTCGATTTTTTAGTAAACAAACAAATAAAAACATGTGGATTGCAACTGCGATTTTTTGCCTTTTTCACTATTTTATAATCGCATTACATAATTTCGTCCAACAAAGATCAACGAATTCGACACTTTTCAATTTTCATGCGAGTTTTTTCTTCAGCCGCGTAATTTTGATTGATCGTAAGATTTATTTGGAGCGATTTTCACGATCGATGATTTCCTCGTCGTAGTAGTCATTGTAAAGCCGTTGAAAATAAGAGACAATGGTTTTTCGACGAATTACTATAAAGAATCGACCGTTGATTGTGATTAATCTCGTTTAGCTAATGAATCTTGCAATTGATGGTTATCTCAATCTTGTTGAATTTGAGTTTGATGGTAATAATTGATAATCTACAAAAAATTTATACTATCTTTTATTGGAATGAAAATTTCAATATTTTTCTCGGAATATTTTTTTTTACAAAATCTTTTTATAAAAATAATAAAAATTACTTTTTATGAATTTTCTGTATTAAATTCGCTTTAATAATTGAAAAATTTGTATTTTTATAGAATAAAATAAAAAATTTTTTAATATCAACAGTATTTCGCGAAAAAGGAAAACCGACTCTTGTTTAATAGTGTTTCATTTTTTACTATATTTTTTTTTTTTTTTTTTTTGTTTTGACAAATCAATCTCATGCAGAGTTTCACAAAACTAATCTGTACCAATCAAAATTGTGAAAATTTTAGCAAACTTTGATTAACTTTCCGAATGAAAAATACTGCTATTACTCGAACTATGTAATTGCATAATGAAAAGAAAACACGAAGCGCTGATTTACTTTTTTAATTAATAATAAAGTAAAGTTTTATTTTGTTATGTATTCTCATGAAATTGAAATATTCTGTCTTTTGTCAGATAAATAATATATTTATATGGTTTTTTTTATTATTTTAAATTAAACTTTACTTATTTTGAAATTCATTTTTTATAAAATTGTATTCAAAATAATTTTTAATATTTCACAAACTTGCTCAATAAATATATGCAAACGCGGTATTTTCATCTACTAAATGCTAAAGTTTATACATCTCCACAATCACGTAATCACTGAAAGCACTTAAGTTAAACAGAAAAAATTTTCTTCGCAGAATAACTGACCAATAGTAATTGCTATTACTTTTTTTTTTTCAACAATATTACTTATTGCATTGAAAAAAAAATTCTTAAAAATTACATCGGTTTTAAGGTAACATTTATTTATTTTTTTATTATTATTTTTATGAAACGCATAAAATCTTTAAATAATTTAAAAACATTTTAGATTTGTAAGTCGATAGATCGATAATAATATTAATAATTAATAAACCATTACTTTGATTGAGGGTTGCAAATACTCTTTAAAATTTGAATAATCCATACCTATAATAAGTATAGCATTTAATTCATCATTTTTATGTTACTTTCAAAAGAATAAATATTCCAATGCTGTGTTTAAAAAATATATCGTAAATCCCTCGCATTTTTTTTTTTAAATAAAATAGAAGAAATTTTCATCCAAGTCATAAAAAGCCAAAAAAAATATCACAATAGACGTTCAAAACGATTATCGATATCGCTCAGGAAAATTCAAACTTTATGTACGTCACGTGACATTGCTCAAACTGCGCAATACGTATTTCGCAACAATAATTTTTCCCCGGAACATCGATAACTTTAAATACTTCCGTGAAGAATGCAAAATGAAGATAAAAAAAAAAAAAATGCTTCGTAATAGCGACAATTGCGCACAAACCGCAGAGAATATCGGAGATTAAGTTAAAAATACTCACACATCGCGAGAACGCCGACATTTACACACAATCGGAGTGAACATAATACATACATATATACATGCATGCATACATACATACATACATACATACATATATACGCTTAACGGATGAAATAGGCGAATTGGATTCGACGTCGTTAAATATTTTTCACGAGCCTTGTTCCGAATCATCGTTTAATGCGATTACGTACACGCGTTCGCTCTCGCGATCAACACTTCTTTTTACGTATTCCTCTTTCTCTTTCGCTTTCTAGCATTTTTTTTTTTTTTTTTGGCTTATGTATGTCGAGTTGTACGGTGTACCGGGATTTTCGGAGCGTTTATAAAATTTATGCGCCAAAAAATTTTTTTCCCGAACCCGTAAACCTGCAAAAGATTTACGAAATTTTCTTATTAGAGCTCGTTTTATTTATTTTTTTTTTTTTTCCCACGGGATTTATGCTCTCGCGTAAAAGGATGGTTCTGATTTTGAAATGATTTTAAAATTTTTAAGGTTTTAAAAGGATATAATTTGTTTTACTTTGTGATTTTTGGTTACATAATTTTTAGTTGAATTGAATATTAATAAATGTTTTTTGCATCGTATAAAAAGTTTCCTTTACATATTATAATTCTTATTTAAACATTAATACTGTAACTTTAGTAATTACTGTTATTTTACATATTTTTTTATGAGACTAGTATAAAGAATGAACGTTATTGTACGACTTACGAATAAATAATGTATTAACGTTGCAGTTTTTTTTACGACATTAAAGTACAATGCTAAAAATTACTGGGAAATTTTATTTCAATGAACAAGTAGATAAGAATAGCTTGTAAATTAAAAAATGAATTTAGTTAATCAGTAAAATAAGAACAATTAAATATGTACTTAAAAGCGTCGAGATATATGTATATGTAAAATTCACATAACCATAAAAGTTGTATCAAATAATATCTATATCAACGTATCGTTAACCAATCTCGAAATTATTTTATTAATTCTATCAATAATTCACCCATCGGCGCGTGTAATTACAGTTTATTAAGCCGCGTGTACGCAAAAACAGAAGCCTCGCTTGAACACAAAACAAAGGCAGAAAAAAATTACATTAAAAAAAAAAAAAAAAAAAACAAAGAAGGATAAAAATAAAAAAAGTGATTAGAGAATGCGGCGTGCATTATTATATGCATAACAATGCAAGCGCGCTGCAAAGCTATGCGTGGTATGAATATTCCGCAATTTGAAAGATAGAGATAGATAGATAGATAGATAGATAGAGAGAGAGAGAGTCGTTTATTGCATCGCATGTCGTGTCTCGTTCCCCTTCGAGTCTCGCGTTCCTTCTTCTCAATTCCGTGCGGCGATTATTTAATTAAATTCCCGACTTTCTCATAACACTGTATTCTCGCCTTTATTCTTTCCTCTTGTCGCTCGTTCTCTCCCCGCGGTTATGTCTGCGATTTCGTGGAAAAACGTTGGGTCGAGTAGAGACGCGATAGGATTAAACAATTATTGGGATAGTTAGTTGGATGCAATATGATGGAGAGATGGTGAAAAATTTTGAGACGAGCGAGAAGATTGCGTTTGATTTTAAAATTTTTGTTGTTGAAGGGATGAGAAAGGATTTTTGAGCTGATTATTGAAATGATGATGTACAAACAAATTATACTTACGTGAAATAATATATATATATATATATATTTTTTTTTTTTTTTCATTTATTTAGACGGTTAATATTTAACAAATAAAAAATTTTTAGAAAAAAATAGTTAAACGATTTCATCGTCGTTCATCGACTGCATTCAATCCTTTGACTCTATCTTTCGACATTCGCCGAATGCGAAATATTCACCTTTGGCACAACGTGGTTGAATTTCTATGAATGACGGATACCAAACTCTGTCTTCTTTATCGATATTCTGATACTGGACTGCATTAGAAGTTGTAGTAGTTTCTGAAGTGCTGTTTGATGTTGAATCGTTTGTGTCGCTACTCAAAGATTCTTTCCTTAATTAAAAAAAAAAAAAAAAATATTTATATTAAATACTTTATTATTAGTTCGCTAAATACATCAAATATTTATAACTACGTATAATTGTAAATTGTCGATTAAAATTTCCTTTGTTATTAAAATTAAAATACTTATAATCTTTATTTAAAAAAGAAAAAGAGAAAAAACTTTTTGAAAAAAATTCGTACGTTAAATTGAAAATTTTACCCAATTATCAAAGATTTATCATTCACATCATCGGCTTTGCTTTCACTTAATAATTGTAACATAAATGTAAAAATTAGCGTAACAAAAATTTTATTCATTTCGAATAAATATATTTGAAAAATTTTATATTTATAAACTAACGTTGCTTTATTCCCGGCTGAATTTATACTGCATTTGCGATTGAATTAATACTTAAGAATATAATGTAACCGGTTTGTCAGATGTTAGAAAACCTTGAAATTTTGATTGGTTAAGATTTCCTCGTGATATAATGCAAATCAAAAATAAAAATCTCATCTGATTGTTTAGAATATAAATAATTGAATTATAACAATCATGATTTTTTTCTTTTCTGTATCTTGAATTGTTATCTTTATGTATGTGATTATTTATATCAATAATACGAAATTAAAATTAATTTAATATTTCTAAAAATTATTTACAACATATTTTAATTGTCCATTATTATCACAGGAGTTTAGACAGCATCTTGGCGTACATATCCAATTAAATGCAAATAAAATGACTTAATTTTAACGCATAGGAAAAACTCATCATCTCAATTATATTCAAAAGAATAAAATTAACAAGTTATTCTGAATGTTTCCGTGTTAGAATTGAAGCCGCAAGTATAATGCATCTCTATTAACCAAACTCTTATAACGATTTTAATACATTTTTACGAACTTAGTTTTTCATTGTCATATTCCGTTCACTCGGCATCATTTTTTTTTTTTTTTTTGAGAATAAGTAAAACTTTGCGTTAAATTAATTCGAATTTAAAAGTATTAATTACGCTGGTTTGTTATTTTTTAACGGGGTAAGCTTACGCTAAGTCCACGTAATTATTACCTAATTCATTTATTTTCAGCGTGTCTCCATTCCAATGCATATTTGTATTTAATTCTCTCTTCCTCCTCTCTCTCTCTCTTTCTCTTTCTCTCTTTAACAATACGGGGACCCAGATGTTGTTATAACAGTAACCATCGCAATAATTAGATAATCTCGCACACCGCGACTTGATTGCCATATGCAGATAATTACAATGGTTTGATATTACACGAGATGCCAGGGGAGGAAGGGTAAACGGTATATATTTGCGAGTTGCACTGACACACTTGAAATAAACGCGCGCGTGCGGGATTAGTATACACATATGTATTTGCAAGAAACGGAGAAACGCTACGATGCGATTGTTGACGGCGTGTTAATTTATTTTTTATTGAAAATGTTTCTTTACAGTATATATTAGCTTGGGTATTTGAAAAGTTTATTTAGTCGGTTATTGAAATAAAATATGTTGAAATCGTTATCTATAATTGTAACGATTACTTTTGCTCATTAAAGGAGCATCAAAATAATAATTCTTATACAAAAAATAATAAAATTTATGAAAAATTGCAAATAGAAACTGTATTATCCTTAAATATATACAAAATTTTTCATTATAAAAATAATGCAAACACAATATAGGTATGCAAAAAAAAAAAAAAAAAAAAAAAAAAAAAAAAAAAATCACAAAATATCTACTGTGTTTAGTAAACGATAGCTATATAATAACTAAAACGTTAACGTTTATAATTATCAAACCCCGACCGTCTACAAGTACACAAGCTCTCGCTTAACAGCGCTTAATTGCGCGTGACTATGACAAATGAATCGCCTCGTTCGAATATATACGCGAGATCTTAACCCGAGATTTCGCACTTTCGTGAGCGCGCGCTAAGTAAAAAATAATGAAAAAAAGTAAAAGAAAGGAGAAAGAAAAAAAAAAGGATGGAAAGATGAATACGTCGAGGTTAAACCTCGTCGTCAACGGGTGCAAATCTCCTTCTCGTTTTTTCTCCATTTCCTTTCTTTTTACTTTTTCCCCCTCCCGTTTCCAAAGCTTGCAAAGCTTTATCTTTCACCATATTCCACGACGACGAGTAGGAAAGAGAAAGATGGGCGGGGGGGGGGGAATGTTTGCCTAGCCTCTTTCGAATTAAATGGGTTTATTTCTCTCAAATGACATGCATAAATGAAAACGCTTCAATTTGTTTCCGTCAATCTTTGCATTTCATTTGTGAGAGCAACTGTGTTTACCGGCTTGTTTAAAAGACTAGAAGTGAATGTCTCTCTCGTTTTTTTTCCCCTTCTATCTGTCTCGCTTTAATTTTTTTTTCCCTCGCTTGTTCGAACGATATGAAATATGCGTTTATCGTTGTGTGCAGCGTACATGAACAATAAATTCCTTCTATATATTATACATGTCTAATGTCATAATATTTTTATTGAGCGTTGCTCATATTAAAATAAGAGACTAATTTTAAAAGCATAAAACAAAATATAATATCGATGATTCGTTATATTTTTTAATGGAATTATATTACCATTCGCTAATTAATTCTCATACGTAAAACAAGGGCTTTATCGATCATATCGCAACCGCAAAACCAATAAAGTTTGCATGTATTATTCTCAGATATATTTAATTTTTTAAAACATTATAAAATGTACTTTTTTAATGGAAAAACAAAGATATCTGAAAATGCATAGAAAGGATACAAAACATAATTTTACTAGGTGATAATTTCTCATATTTTATCAATAAAAATAGTCTATTTTAAAGCGAATATATGTAAGTAAATACGTACACATGTCATTTCAGATCTTACGTGCCAAAAAAAAAAAAAAAAAAAACTAAAAATTTTTAAATTTCGTTAACTTCCTCACTCCGTATTAAGTTTATAAACACAAAAATAATTTACCGAATTAAATTGAGATAAAATGGAGCAATAAAAGCGATAAAGATAAAGTGGTAACGGTTAACGCATTCGTATTTCGTCTACGTATTCACACTCACACGTTCACCGAGCTCAGCCAAAGCTTCGCCGAGGCTTTTCCCAAGTTTACCCATCGACGAACCTAAAGTGCATCCTCAATGTCAGTCTCATCGTCCAGGATACACTCGTTCTCTTTCTATGTTAGATCTCGAATGACTGTTTGCCGTTTTCAACGAGAGAAAGATTCTGCAGAGACAACGTGCACGTGTGTATGCATGTATGTGTACGTGTGCGTGTGAGTTCGGAAAGGTAGTATGTAAAAGTGGGACAGACCGTAAGGTTTGGACGAGCAGATGTAACTTGTTGACATTGTGTCAAGAAGAAAATCCAAATGCTTGGAATTTAAGAATTTTTTCCATTTTCCTCTGTAACATGGCTCTATCTATATCTTTAACTCACTCGTTTTCTCAATGACAGCTTTATGTATATAAAAGGTTGTTCATATACTGGGTATATATGCTGAGAATTTGCCAATGATTTTAATGTTAGAATGTGAAGGTTAGAGTGCATTTTATACAGAAATTTGGTCGCTGAAATGTTAACTTCTTTTCTTTTATAAGAAAAGAATAAGTTTCTACGTTTGCTTTATATCTTGAAATATATGAATAGAAGTAGAAGATTACTCATGTAAGATAACGGTCGAATAAATAATTTTGCTCCGAATTTAATGGAGCCATTGTGCTGAATGTATTGCAAAAAAAAAAAAAAAATATATATATATATATATAGTACACTATTTAACGAAAATTGTTATACTTGAAGACAATCGTAGTGATTAATTAAATCCATTAAAATTTTATTCTCGCAATTATATGGGTTAAATACATTACATACTTTGAAAATTAAATAAAAACGTATAAAGCTATTTTTCGAATTTTAAAATACCTACAAACCCTTAAAATAAATAAGATCACTTTAATCGCGCATCACTTTTCCTCGCGTTTATCAATAAAAACCGCGATTGCGCCTCATTCATATACGAAGGAATAAAAAAATAAAAGAAAGTAAAAGAATCTCCGAATCTCTCTCTCTCTCTCTTTTTCATCGAGGATATAAGCAAAAGAATCGCTTTGTGAAAATGCGTCGCTCTTCGAGGATAAAATGCAAGCTCAACCCCGTTCTAAACAACGAGAAAAAAAAAAATGATGAGAGAAAAAGAAAAAGAAAAGAAAAAAAAAACAAAATAATGCCTTGGAGCGATCTGCATCTGGTGATATTCGAAAGTTCGCGTCACGCTTATATACCAGCTATATTGTGGTATGGTAAAGAAGAAGAAATAGAAAATGCCAATCAAATGGTTGGCAGTTGGTTGAATGGGAATTTTGAAGGTTTATGGAAGACTGATATTGTTTCAAGTTATTTCTTTAAATTTGTTTATCGAGCCGATTAAGTTACGTCGGAATGTTTTATATGAAAAAATGTTATTGTTTACCGTAAAGTATGAAAATTTTTTTTTAGACATGGATCATTATTGATATAAGTGACGGATAGTATAATTACGTATAGTAATTTTTAACCTTTGAACGGTAGTGAGAGAACGAAAGCGATATAAAAATATGCACGACGTTTTTTATTATGAAAGCTTTTTCTTACCTTGAAATTAATTACTCACGTAATATATTAAAGTTATTAAATTACATAAAATTTTAATCCGCTTGCACTGACTTTGAATAATCTAGAAGAAAACCGCAACTAATATAAAAAAAAAAAAAAATAAATAAATACTCTTACATAAATACATATATTTACATTTACTCAGATGCACGCGTATGTATATATATATATATATATATATTGCGCGCAATTTCAGAGCAACAACAAGGAGCTCGATTAATCCGAGGCATTCATGCCGCGGCGCAAATCGTCGATAACGCCATTATCATTTCTGCCAGGTAGAGTAAAGCACCGCGAGTTTTCATATCTCCTTTCCACTTGCATTTCCGTCGCTCGCTCTGTCGTTTCTTCTCGGGCTTCCGTTCCCCATTTTACACGAATGGGATGAAGAATTTCTCACTTTTTCTATATCTCTCTCTCTCTCGATCGCTTCCCTTTTTGTCGCACTTTTTTTCTTGTCTCTTATATTCTATTCTTTCTTATACTCCGTCTTTCCCTCTATCTTATTATTTTTCTTTTTTTTTTCGCCTTGATCTAGATTATTTTCCTTGAATGTAAAAATTATTTTTTGCTTTATTTTTCTCTTTTCTTTTTCTATTGTTTCGTTTTATTTATTGTTTGATTATAAATTTAATATTTATAAATACAACGCAACATTTTGTATTTATATCATATTAACATTTACATTAAATTGAATTTATATTCAAACAACGTAATGCATTAACATAATAAAACATTTCCAGATTTAATATTGATTTGAGTGAAATAAAATTGAAATTAAAAATGCACATGGATATTTGTAAAATCAACATTATTTATCATTAATCAAGTTAATTTTATTATCAGTGTGTATTACCGGTTTTTATCAAAAGAAATATAAAAATACAAAGGGCTAAAATAATACACATTCGTTTTTATCCGTATTACGAAACCTGTCTGTTTTTATTCACCAAATTTTGTCAAGATGAGCACCTACGACTCTTAAGTTGGTTAATAAAAAATTATTTATTAATTTTAACCTTTTCACATTTCCCTTTACTTTGTCTCTTCTATCTCGTATTAAAATTTCCTTTGATATTAAAAGCCGTACATCAAGTTTTGACGCGAGTCAGCAGTTTTTTCCTCTCCCGGATATTACGAGCTCGTAATGCAAGTTAAGACGATGTGGCAGTCGTCGCACGTCGGCATCTTATTCTCGTTCGTTCCTTTCACCGCGAGCGCGTTCTAACGCAGTGTAACTCAAAAATTCCTTTTTATAAAGCCGCGTACAATAAAAATTTCCTCCCTTTTTTTACCAACTCGCGCGTTTTTTCTCTTTATCTCTTTTACGCTTCCTCATTGTAAGAGGCGTCGAGGATCTCTTATACCGCGCGACATCTTTCCGTGTGTTCTCTCGTTTAGTAATGCGAGAGCGTCGCATTATTTCACGCACGCGAAAGGAAAGAATGTCCTTTCAAATATTCGGTTGAACGATATTAAGTATTCCTTGACTGGATGACCGCGATCTCGAATGGGAGAAACGAGAGTAGAAAGTGAGAAAGAGCCAAGTGATTCGTACAAGAGCGAAAAGTTTTTACCGATGTGCGCGAAGTTGAAATGAAATCGTAGCGAGATCGTGTTTGAAATTTTGAATATTTTTTTTGTAAATTCTGTTCATTATAAGAATTCGTTCGCGATGAGGGTACGTGAATTTACCGAATTTTGTAATTTAATGAGATTCGCTGAACTACAGCTGTAAAATGTGAATTATGAATTCGATCAGTAATATTGAATAAATTTGTATACATATTTTAGTATTCTAACGATTTTGAAATCTCATTGTTTAACTTAAAGAATTCAACGGTTAACAATGAATTGAATTAATGAAATACGTGAAATAGTTTTACGATTTGAAATATCACTATAAATTTAGTAGTAATCAAAATTGTGTCTTTCGAATATTTATAATTTTTTTGCAATAAAAATAAAATTATACAGTTGTGAATTTCAACGGTTTCTCAATTATTATTGCTAAGATATTAGATTAATTTAAATGTAAAAAATGAAAAGATAATAAAACTATTAAGTTATATTCTTGAAACATTGTATTGATTTTATCAATGTTGCCGAGTATTATCATGGAATAATAATATAAACATTTACCATCAATTGCGATTTATTAAACGCAATCAAAATTAAATTTTATTATTCCATTGTATCCTTGATTTGAAATTTCTAACAATAAAAATAATTTTATACAACGACGAGGAAAAATATTATTTTTCCACTACCGGTAAGTTATCAATAACAGAGAATCGTGTATCTCGTTACCTACCATAAGTAAATGAACGTAACCAAAGTTCTCATGGACGCGTGCATTAGCTTTGTTCAATTAACGTTTCGATTGAGGAAACACCTACTATCGAGTGCACGTATATATTTTTTTTCATCGTCAATCAAATAACCATAATTGTTATTAAACGACGCGCGGCTGGTCGAGAATAAAAAAAAAATTAAAAAATTGAAGCGACGTTCAATCGGGCAAAAAAGAAAAATAAAATAAAAAGGCAAGCTCGATTAAAGACAGATTATATGCCTTTCCTCTATTCAATATCTCTCCTCTTTTATTTATTTTTTTGCCTCGAATACCGAGAAAATTTCAATACGGCGCCTATGCGGAATATTCGCAGCGTCGGCGGCGCAATCGAACGCGAGTTTAATAAATATCGTTGCGTCGGTGGCTTGCGTGAAAAGGTCGGAATATACGGGACTTGAAAAAAGAAAAAAAAAAAAAAGGGTGAGAATAAAGAATGCGATGATAATTTCTGGCGCCGTCGTCATTTTATTCAAATATATACATATACAGATGAAGGAATAGAAAGGCGCGCGGATGCTTTTTATTTTTATATTTAGAAGAGCCGATGCTTTATTGTCATCATCAGATTGATTTTTTAAAAGTATACGTATATTCGTTTAAATAAATACGTGGGTATATGTAAATGCGTTAAAATTATTTAATAATAAATTAAACCGATCGATTAAAATTGTATAAAATAAACAAACGAGTACGAGATTGTTCAGAGAACGATTCAATATTGATTAAATACTACATAATTCATGCGTTATGAGCCAAATGCGAAATTTCAATTGGAATTTAAATATTTCTATTTTAATTTCATTAAATCGTAGACGATAAATCGTTTAAAATTTTACATATCCGTAGATCATCAAATTCAATCGCAAAACATTTGACTTTCGAAATAGTGTATCAATTATAATTTGAGAATTATTTACTAATTATTAGTTGGATTGTTTACAAATTTCGATTATATTTAGAACAGTAATTTTTCTAATTTGAAATCAGATTTTAGACAATCGATGATCAAATGCAATTGTTATATTAAAGTTTCTCATCGATTTAATTTATCTCGAACCTAGTAGAATTAATAATCATGAATGTTATTATACGGTTTCCAAAAAAAAAAAAAAAAAGCAGACTGAAAAAAGGAAAACGTTAAAAATAAACAACACGGATAAAAGGAAAAATAATTATAGAGCAGATGCACAGCTAATACCGCTAAGCCTTTGAAAAAAAATGTAGAAAAGAGCGAAAGTAAAAAAAAAAAAAAACAAAACCAGACGTGGAGAGAGGAGGAGAGAGAGAGAGAGATAGAAACAAAGATAGATAGAGAAAAAGACAAAGAGATAGAGATAGAGACAAAGAGAGTAAGAGAAAGATAGAGAGAAGAAAAATGAGAGAGTATATGAAGCGGTATGAGGTTTGCCGGCAGCCGGTAAAATGAGCATTCGGTCGCATTGAATTCCCCGGGCGAAGTCTGCGGGGAAAAATGCGATACGAGATACACATCGTACATATTTCTATATATACATATGAAGTCGATCCGCGCTTCGTATAGCGCGAGAATTTTTGCCTCTGAATTGGTCCCTCCGCGGAACAGCGCTCGCGTATATCTTTTTCGTGAGTCAGAAAAGAAGATAAAGAAGGAGATGTACTTGACGAAGTTAAACGATCTTAGGAGATGAATTTGCGTTCGAAGATGCGCGAGTAAGTCTGCGTTGGGGTTAATAAGTTGAAAACGTTTCGCTGGCGTTTTTAGCGGTGATTAAAAATTATGGCTATTTCTCGAATGAAAAGTAGTTTAATAATAAACACGCGGATTAAAATAAAGATTAAAAATTAATGGTTTTCTTTTAGATAACAGAGTTAATGCGTAGCGCATTATCTTGTCTCAAAAAGCCACTCGTTCTTTCTTTATTTCTCACAAGCCTGCATTATATCGCTTAAAGAAAGTTACAGGAAAGAGATAACGCGACGAAAATTTATGCGCGTCTCGAGAAGTACGAAGTTTCTTCATTTCGCGCTCGGATTTGACTTCGCGCGCGGTTCGGACATCAATAATTCGCTCTCGACGTCGCGAAAAAGTTACTTACCCCGTTTATGATCTCCTTTTATTTATGTACTTTTTTTTTAATCTTCCTTTTCGCGAGATTTCGGACGAAAACAATTTCGAAGTTGCCACTCCCTTGTTTTGTTACGCTGAATGATATGAAGTTTCTTTCCTTATAGCGGTCTATGCGCATTTTTGGATACTTTTCAGGATATATATACACATATGTTAGGGTAGGAGTGCAGAGAGAGTTAATGATTATTTTCTAATCTCGTTCGGTTCTTGTCTCGGTTTTGAAAGATGCAACGCTAAAGTTTTCCAATATAATTAAATTGATTTCTACCATAATTTGATAAAATTGTATATCTGGTGTTCATCGACAAAGTAAAGACACTTTTGCTTTGTTCACCGTGTTCCTTCAAATCTTAACGTTTTGGTAAACTTTTTGATTAGCCCAAGTGTCGCTTTCGCTGCGACACATCAACGTCTCACGAAAACACTATACAACGCTCGTCAGAAATCACGACTCGCGAAGCTCAAAGTCGCGGGTGTCGCTGCTATATATCGCCGCGATAATTACGCCGCAGCTGCGTGTATAATCATCGCCTTTACAATATTGAGAATAGTAGTTCGTCGTATGTGTGGATATGAGCGTACGTGTGCGTTAACGCGACGCGGCAACTCGCGTTGTTCTCCAGTCGGTTGTTCGTACGTAAGACGTAATTACGTGGATCTGCACGCGACCGATTAACACATGCTTGACTGATTGTGCCTTGAGAGTCGACTTGTTCGAATATCGCGTATGAAAATGAAATTTCTTTTTATTTTTAAAGTTGTACAAGATTGTTGACGAGTAATAAATAGTAGTTTTAATGATATTAGTTAAATCGTATTATGTACATTTGGAATAAGATAAATATCGATAAATTATAGAACTTGATTTATTAAAATATCTTTTCTCTATAAATTCTTTGCTTGATTTTATTTATTATATTTATTGTACATCTAATTTCTTAAATATGCATTATACATATATGCATATAGCGATGACAACGAAATAAAACATTCACATTAAAATTAATATAATCCGACAGCAATACTTTTTAATACTTCGTCTTATATTTCAATTTGTTTCTACGTGCTTCATTCTTGTCTTGTCCGCGGTTATATCAAACTCGTCAATTCGATTCATTTCTTTATTCGTTACTCATTATTTTTGTAACACGCACTCGTTTTACAAAAAATCCTTTTATATATTTTTATATCTAACCGAAAGAAAACTCGCTCTCAAAACGGAAAACTACGTCGATCGTTGAACTACATTGAAAGATATATATGCAAATAGATAATTTTTTTTTTTTTTCAACCGCCCCGTAATATACGTATGTTTGAGCATACATCCTAATAATTCGATAAGGTAATTTTGTTTTTACTTTATTAATTTTTTTTTAATGTTATTTATTAACATAAAAATAGTGCGAAAAGAAAAGGAAAAGAAACGTTTGTGTTATATGTTTGTCATAATCTTTCACACGTTATTTTAGTAAGCAAGAATATGTTTTACAGTTAGATGAAATAAAATAGATGCAAATATGATACACTTGAATGTTCAAGTTTTTTGTAAACATCGCAAGTTTATTTTACCGTATTGGTAACAACTCATTTATTTACGATCTAAACACTAAAAATAAACTTTATATTTTTCTTTGTATATTTTTGTTCATACAAGAATGTTTCTTATATTTATTTTACAGCACAGCTAAAAGTAAAATATACTCGGATTTTCGACTTTGAAATTTTTACTCGTTTCGGTTATTTTATTACATGTAAAAAGTATTGTTTGTAAAGTTGCATCATTGTGAACATTGAATCAACAACAATCTTATATATGTTTTTTTATAAATTACCCTCAAGACGTACTTGATCATTGCATAAAATTTTATAGAGAAAAAAAAAATGTTAACCTCGTCGAATAAATAATCATTCAAATTTTATTCGATAAAGAACGCTAGCCTCGCGTTTATTTCCCGATAGATGAAACATAACCGTGGGCTCTTTTGTACCCGAAACTATTTTATTCACGAAATAGGAAAGGCTCTTTTCATTAAAAGCGTATGGCCATTCTATTCAAACTAAAGCGGAGTAAAAAATCGTTATATATACGTTCAAGTATACGCAGAAGAGCAAATATCTATATAGCGAAAATTCATTTGTTAACAAAAGCTAAGTCTATAATGTTTAGGTGCGTTCTCTAATTAAAATATTCCCCCATGTTTATTTATAATAATTCGAAGCATATATAATTTATTCATATATTTTCATCATTATTATAATTGTTATTTCTTTGACACCTCTTGCGAACTAATAAATTAATAAATTCATAAAACTTACTTTTCACCGTAAATTGAACCCTCTAATAGTTGGCGAAAATTTGCGCCAACTCGATTCGATGGTAAATTTGCGTTTTACCATCTAAAATAAGAAGAAAATAAAGAAAAAAATATTGATGAAAAAAAAAGAGTTTACTTAAAAGATGTCCGAATACGTGTTTGCGCTTCATTCGAGATACGCAACGAGAGTCACCGGTAAAGTATGTAATTCGTGTGCGCGCGTATAAATTGCAAAGAGAGAGAGAGAGAGAGAGAGAGAGAGAGAGAGAGAGAGAGAGAGAGAATTTTTCAATTTCTAGTTTATATACGTTTAAATTGCCGTGAATTTTTGCATTCCATTCTCGCTTTTCTCACTTTATTTTGCGTTTAAGGGACTTTGTTTTAATTCTTTGCGAAACTATTGTTGTAAATAATGCGCAAAATTTTTTATTATTTTGCAAAATTAAATTTCTTTGTTAACTTGATCAAATAAATGCAAATTATATATCCGCTTGAATAAACGTAAAATCGAATGTTTTAGTTTAAAAAATTTCGTGAATTTTTCAAACTTTATATTCTACAAACCGATAATCATTTTACGAATTAAAATTTAAATTGATAAAAAAATATTTCTGTACTCTTAACTTTTTAAAAAACTTTGTAGAATTTAACTTTATTTATTTTTCTAATAATTAATATACATATACTTTATTCGGTTTATTGAATAATTTGTATTTCATCAAAAAATTTTTAATTCAAACAATTTTTTAATTGATAAAAATGTATAATAATTTTAATACGCGTTAGATAATTACAATGATAAGTCACTCCTGCATAATTCTTACTTTTTATTGTATGAAATACAGAGCATAACCAACAACAGCGAAAAAAAAAAAAAGAATTTTTAATTCAATACTCAAACTCTTTAATAAGCTTTTCCAATATTCGTATTAAATTTATTATCCACATACCTTATAATTAGAAATATTCTACAGACGTTCGAATAAATAGCGACCCACATTTCGTTAAAAAAAGAAAGAAAAGGAAAATAAATATAAATAGAGATTTGAAAAAAAAAATAAAAAAAGAAAGAATAAGTAAATATATATAAATATAAGCGAAAAAAAAGTGTGCCGACTCTTCGCAAAATGAGCGACCTCGTTTTTATTCAATATGCGACTACTTTGCATACGAGTATACATATACGTCGTACAACACACGTATAATTTCAGATTTTTTCGCAAACGCATACGCAGCGTTAAACGTCGACGCAGCGCGTCTCTCTCTTCCTCTCTCTCTCTCTCTTTCTCTTTCGTACGATTCGAGCGATACGTTTTAACGATACACCTCGCGATTAACTTCCTTCGGCTTCCGTAACGACAAAGCTGACGTCGAAAATTTTTTTAACCTCGCCGTTAAAATGTACGCGCGTTTTGAAAATTGAAGCAATTTGCATCGTTTCGAAGAAATATTGTGACGCGTCGTATGTTATATCCGAGTAAAAGACGGGACTTATAGTCGTGCGTTTGTTTTATCTTTATTTTTTCACCAGTTTTCCGAGTGAGTTATGACGTCGAGGAACGAGGTAGGGGATTCTTCTTCTTTTTCAACCGCGATTTTTCTCAGATGAGCGAAGTTTTTCTACAATGCCGGTGAGCGCGGGGTACAAAAGTTGCATTGTGAAAATGATTTGAGACTTTGCAAAGGGGAACGCGAGTGTTACACCCCTCGGGCGCGTTTCTTGCCAAAATTTATTACGTAATTTCTAGACGTTATTGCGTGCTTAGGTCTACATAACGTACGAAAACTCTTTTTGTCGTTACTGCATACATTCGTACGCTAGGTTTGAATCATTTGTGTATAACGTAGTTTTGAGCGCATTAAAAAAAAAAAAAAAAAAAAAAAAAATATATATATATATATATATATATATATATATATATATATATATCACGTTTTTGCATGAAAAACCATGTATATTTTACATATTTTCTTTTTGAAAATTTTATTCGCTCTGAAAGTTGAGTTTGATGTACGATATTATTATCAAATATCCAAATAGATATTGCTATTCGATATTACTAAGATAACATCGGTATAACTATAAAGAGACTGACCTTGCGAACGATGTTATTATATATATACACTAAATTAGAATGTATTTCGTAAATAAATCAAGAGTAGAATTTTCATTGACTCAAGTTGTGACAAATTAAAACATAAAAATTCTTTGGAACAACTAATTGTTGTTTGGCAAAGTAAATAAAGAGCAATAATAAGTAATTTAAATATATTAAGCTGAAGTGATTTGTCGTTATCAGAATATTCACTAATTAATGTGAAGCGATCTACGTCCAACTTTCTAAAAGTCACATATTAACACGAATGTATATAGAATAACATTGGCATTAAACATCAACTACATAATAAAAAATAATTAAAATTAATTGATTATTTCAATAATATGATAATTAAATTTGTTAAAATTATAATAATATTGAAGAAAAGATTTTTGAAGTCGGAAAATTTTTTTAAGAAAAGCGAAAATTTGGGAAATTTATTTCTAGTGGTTTTCTCAGAATTACTCCGGAATTGTATGTGTATATATATATATATATATATATATACTATAATTTGAAAAATTTTATTTGAAACTCTACCGTTCGGCCCAAATTCTAAACCACAACTTATTTTTCCAAAACTTTTTCAGCACGTTTTAACGTTCCAAATAAGAATAAACTTTTCAGCTTTTACATGAAAATTCGCTAACAGAAAAGACACGAGCTATACCTCTCTTTTAACGTATAAAAGATACCTGAAACTTGTCGTGTAAACTTATACGTGTGCACCTACATACATACGCGCACATATTTCGACGCGCAACGCGGAACCGTGAAATCCGCTCAAATAAACTTTTCAGAGTGAGTCGATAAATTACTCGTCTTTCGCAAACTATCTATGTATATATATACATAAGTGAATCGTTTCTCTTTCCTTCTCTCTCTCATTATTCTCTACTGCAAACTCCGCGAAAGCTCGCACAAACACCCACGTTTACACGTACACGGTGAAAAAAGTAAGCGCGAGAAAGTGCAAATAGTGGCGAAGTCGAGGGAAGAAAGGCAAGGAATCAATTACCAGCTATTGGTCCGAGGGTGTCAATCCGGCTGGGATTAGAAAACGCGAAGAAAATACGCGTCGAGTGGTTATTCTTGTTAACGGACTTCATTTTCTTTACTTCTTTATCTATCTTTTCTTCTTTTTATTCTTACCACTCGATCGCGCTTGCTTTTATAGATGTACTCGTATATAGATAACTTTTGTAAGCTGTATTGAGTAAACAGTTAAAGTATGAGGCGAAATAATTAATTTTCCTTGTCCGATGCTCTTTTTTAAAATGTTTATTTATTTAAGAGCGGGAAAAAAGAAAAGCGCAAACTTAAGTGACTTTGTGGGTATAATAATCGAGTGTTTTGATAATAATAATAAGCCCGGTAGGTTAAAAAGTTTCGTAAAGCTCTTTGCTAATTATCGCCATCGGATTATAAGGAAGGACGGGATTTAAGAAAGTAAACCGTGCGATCGTTTAAGTTAAGATATTGGTTTAACGCGTTTTTATAAATCGGAAATAATTGTTTTTAATTGGGTGGGTAAAAGTTTCGACAATACGAATTATAAAAGTCGCTGGTGTATATCCTATAATTGATAGAGCATTTTATAAAATGGACAGTCGGTGATAAATAAATTAATGTCGAATTAATTTAACGATTTTAGTTTTTATCTTATTTTTTATTTCTTTACCTATTTATATGTTGATGCGTATTTATATGTGATGCAATATTACCTTTAAAATAATGATTTTCAATAAGAGAGAAACGTCAAATTTTCATTTTAAATAAATATTGTAATTTATTTGTAAATATCATAAGATTATTAATTTGAAACGAGCGTTATTCTTCAAATTAAAAATTGAATTTATATTAAACGTTATAACAACATTTTCAGTTTACAAAAACTCAATTACCATTGTTGAGAAACCGTTTACGAAACGAGTATACTCGTCCTTAATTGAAATAACTTCAATGTCGATAACAACAACGACAACAACGATAACGGCATTTTAAATTTACATTTATTTTTTTTAAATTAAAAAATAAATTTCACGCAATGGGCAATTTTTTTAAAACGTGTAAACGTTGTTATGTACCGCCGTACACGTATTTTATGACAACCGCGTGAATTTTTTTAAGTAACGAAAACTTGTTTATTTATCGCTTTTTATATCAAAAATTGAATTTATTTATGTACGTACTCGAAAAATTTAATTATTTTTATTATTCGGGAATAGTTATATTTTTATCGGTATATCAAACGTTAATTACGATCTTTTTTTTCTTTTTATTTATTTATTTTTTTTTTATTTACTTTTATATGTGAATAAAGAACAATAAAAAATAACATTGCCTCCGAAATTATATACCAGCGTGGAAATTTTAATAAACGTCGCTGCCAAAATTCAAATAGACAGCATACCGCTATCCATAAGCACAAGCTTACAGCATCATCTTACACTGAAATTTTGCGTAAGTTATATTTCAATACCATTATCGGGGCTATACGGGTAGCGGTATAACCAAATTTATTTCATGCGGCGAGAGATCGTTACTTCTCTCTTGCTCTCGAGTCGAGAAATCTAACGGGACGAGGGGGTTAAAACGTACTTACTCATTTAGGCGAGCAAACGAGCGACGCTTATATGCACTTACAGTCCAACCGCGTAAGAGAGAAAGAGAGAGAAAGAGAGAGAGAGGTGATGGTGATCGAAGAGCGTTAAAGGAGATGGTACATGGAGAAATATTAAAGTACACTTATAATCTCTCACGCGCGCGAATAGCAAAAGTCAGGCTATATCTCTCTGTCCGCGTCTCTCTCTCTCTCTACCTTGCTCTCCGCAATCCGAAATCAATAGCTTGCGGTGTACGCGTTTATTTGTGTGCGTTAGTTACTATCCATTGTGTCATATCTATTCGTCCTTCTCTCTCTCTCTCTCTCTCTGTCCATGACGCTAATAACTTATTAGCTCTCTTTATGAACATGTACGAGTGTACATACCTGTGCGTGTACTTTCATCTTTGATTACGTATGATTTGAATATGTATAGAGAGAAAATGAAGAAAGACTGACAGCTATTATTGATGAATCAATGGATAGTTGAACGAAGGGCAATTTCCACGAAATGTCGATGATCATCGCGTGTTTCTTTCGTTTAGAATGTGTGCATTATGTGCTCAATGTCGATTCGTTAAGTAGTATGCGTGCGCGTGAACAGAATTGCGTTTTATAAACGAATAAAATCATCATATCGTGCGTGTAAAATATATACATTGTTTTTATAATCTTGAAGTTAATGCATAATTAAACTTTAACGATTTTTTTAACAAATACGTTAAATAAATCATTGAAAAAATCAAAGAGCTTTTACTTGCATACGGTACTATAAAACAGTTAGAGCTCTCGGCTTTATTGTCTCGAAAAATATCGTTTTAGGAAGAGAAATGATCGACTTTATTTTCAGTGCTGACTCAAATAGCTGTACCACGAGTAAATTAACGAGTCTCGCGTTGAGATTAAAGCTTTACTTTTAATATTTACCTATGGTGTATTCGTGCTTGTATTGGTATTTTTTTTTTCGTTTTTTTTTTTTTTATAAATTTATCGTTTTAACTGAAAGCATTTTCTTTATTTATTGTAATTTTAAGTATATCTTTTGAATTTATATAAAAACATAAATATCTGGTAAATGATTAATTTGCATGAAAAAAAAAAGTAATACTTCTTGAATTATAAAATTAATTTATATAATTAAATCGATACAGTAAATAATTGCTTTTTATTCTTAATATATTATACCAAGTATACGTTCCAATCTTCTAAGTGACTCCAAAGAAATCTTCCAATTATTAAAATTTCTTCAACAAATCGAAAGAAAGAAAAAAAAATGAAAACTAATTCATCATTTAATCGAATTATACCTGCATCTGCCGAACAATATTCCTTCTCAGCTTACACTTCTATCGTCCTGTCGTCTTCCTTACGCGAGACATTTCCCGCCTCTCTTTCTCGCAAAGTTAATGGAATCTCTTCTTCTCTTCGTCTCGTCCACACCGCTTTCCTTTTCCCATGGAAGGAGAATGCATTTTACGCTCGTTACGCCAAGGCTCGCGCCCTTTAACGAGGCTAATTGGCTCCGCGCGTCCATTAAAATCGCTCTTACATGAAAGAGAGAGAGAGAGAGAGAGAGAGAGAGAGAGAGAGAGAGAGAGAGAGAGAGAGAGAGAGAGAGCAAGGTGCAAAGGTAACTAATTACTTGAACGATGTACGTGTGAGTGTAACAAGGAAAGGATGTTTCAGGAATATACCCGACTATGCCTGGGTGTGTGTATGTGTGTGCGTGTGTGTATATGAGTGTACGTTACGAAAGTGCTTCCAGATGTGAGAGAGGATTCATGCGGGGGACAGGGAAGAGATTTCGATGGAGGTGAGACGCGGGAGGGGGAGGCGACCGGCGGTTTTTCGAGGTACTCTTGCGGTGCTTTTGCGAGTGAAATATCGGTTGTAATGAATTTGCGGGCGTGGTTGAATTAATGCCGACGCTTGCTATCTTCTCTAAGTGTGTGTGTATGTGTGTGTGTGAGTGGGTACACGCACGCCTATGTTTTATTGTGAGGAATATGCTCTTGATGTTATATATGATTTTTTTTTCTTTTATGTTTATATTAATAATATTATTTAAAGATGCAATAGAAAAGGAGTTTTAATAATTCGATGTCTTTTTTTATTCGGAAAATTTAAGCTTAAAGAATGTTTACTTGTTCTCGATATATGTAAGTTTAACTAATATTACATTTTGTAAATAGTTGTTTCTACACACATTTATTAATAAATTATAATAAAATATTTATTCAATGATTCAAGGACCTTTTAGAATTATATATGAAAAAAGTGACCATAATATATTAATTGATTAATGTATAATTAATTGATAAACATAAAATTTATAACTTAATTATTGATGAGTTAACAATTGCATACGTTTGTATTCAAAAAACAATCTGAAAAGAACAATATAAGGAAATTGAATCACCTTAAAGTACATGAACACGATTGAACTTCTCTCGATTCTAAAAATATATTCAATCCGGAATTTCTTCTAATTTTATCGCTCGTTCATAAACGTCCGTTTACATGCCAAATAAAAGTTCTCAACTATCATAGCCGACGTATAAAAATAGTAAAGTCACGAGCCATAATCGCGAATTGAAAATAGCCAAGAGTAGCCGTCTTACGTTTACTTTATATACCGGAGATTATAAACGTCGGACAATCCATTAAGTATATAACTTGCGTCGAGTCGTTATAGCACTAGTAGTTGCAATAGTTTGAGAATACAAACAAATGTGAAACTCATATATACACATACATATGTACAGGAAACAAAGCCCGACAACCGGAGACGAAAACTTGGAACTAGTGTTGCGAGCGCTTTGTTTGAAAATGACCGTGGGAGTAACTTATCGTGAACAGAGATGGATAATTCATTCGCTTCATCGGTATGCGTAAGATTGAATTTGAAAGCTCGTTGAAAGACGTATGTGTATAGGTGTGCGTGTATGTGCAGCGTTATAAGAAACGTATCTATTTGCAAGTGCCGCATACGCGTGGTTTATTATATGGGTGACGTTGGAGAATGGTTAATTTATGCCGATGCATGTGAAAGTTGAAACGGTTGTTATATTAATGTACGTGTATGTATATTTTGTATTTTTCAAATCATTATTTAGCGAAGGGTAATAGTAGGGATAGGTGTTTCGACAAAATTAGAATGTGAATATGTTTGCGATTTAAAATGAGCACGATGAATTTTCGTACGTTAAAAACGAATTATTGTTATTTAATTTTTTTATTTCACCAAGTTTTTGCTCGAACGAAAATCAATTCAAGTTTCCTTGTCGGTGACTACGTGATAAATTTGATATTTGATAAAATCGTTCTCCAAATAACGATGACCGTGTGTCTTTTAATGAACAATCAAAAAAGTAAACGAAACAAAAGTATTTTTATTCAGAATTGATTTCAAAATTAATGATTTACCAGCTCGCTTGATATTTTGGAAAATTTTTTTAATACATATATATATATATATATATATATATATACACAGCAATATGCACACAATAAGCGCCAAATCCAATACACCCGATTGTGCACGTAGCAGAGGAGAAGAGAATGGTCAGGAATTAGAAGGCATTTTGCGAGCGATTTGACCGATCAGCTGGATAAATAGGAGGTGTTACAAGCCAGTTGAGAAACTCGCTCGGGCTTTATCGTGAATCGCGTTTGAAGCTCCGTCGCATTTTGATGAAAAACTTTGAAAATAAAGAAAGAAATAAATACTTTATTTCGTGTATACGCATACTTAATATTTACGCTAAAAGCTTTAAAAAAAAACATAATAATTAAATTTTATCTAAATCCTAATATACATTTATCAAAAATCCACATTAAACCATTGATTGTATTTTCCATCCAAGCTTATTTCACTTTATAGCAACTGTCTTCCCATACGCATACCGGACGTTCAGAAAAACTGGATTAATTAATACGAAGCCACAAAGCCTTTCTCTCCTTCGTCCCCTCCAACGAAAATAATGCGTAAACAGAATATTTCATACTTCCACTTCATCTAATCTTCAAACTTGTGTATCGAGTACAGCTGCAATCGAGTTATTGTAACGATATATTGTATACGCACATTTCCTTTCTTTCTTTCTCTCATATTCGAGCAAAATAAACATATTGCTCTGAAACGGGCTGTCAGACGCTGCTTTTGACGGACCGTCAATTAAAGCGCGAAACTCGTGGCCTCTCTTTTTGACATTGATGCTTCCATCCATTGATGGACTGCATTTTGTTACATTTATCTTTCTCATTTATTGCGTTTTTTTACGGGTATTCGCGTGTAGGTGTGAATTTTTCATTAATTGATTTTTAACGAAAGTTGAGAATTATTAAATGCAGTTCAATTTTTTCTTTTTAAAAAAATATAAAAGTAAATAATACGATAAATTATAAATGAATACAAATGATATGCTTTTATATTTCGATGTAATATCTGAAAGTTAATCGAAATGATCTTTTTTAACCTTCAAATCAACCCCAAGTAAAATGAATTCAATATTAATCTCAGCATTATTAATTAAATTTGAACATTATAAATCTTCTTTTAATGAAAACAGCGAAACAAAGTATTATCAAATAATAACTAGCATGTGTCAGCAACATCGACGTTCTTCAACATCCGAACATCAACAAGCCCATAAAATCGTTTTTTTTTCTTCTACCTTCGTTTACGTAAACTCGCTGCATAAAAAGAAGAAAAGCTGATTCTTTTTCAAGCCTCATCTTCAACGCTTATTAATACAAAAACTGCATTGCAAGACTCTTTCATCACGTACTCTAAAGCATCTTTCGTAACGTCACTCGCATAAGTAATACTCGACGCAATCTCGGATTTATCGCGTAATAAGCGTGTGTTTACGCGCATACTATATATCATATAAATTTTTCTGATTTATTGCGAAGAAAATGAAACGGATGTTACGTCGAGTTGCTTTATCAAGTCCTTGTCAGGTGCACACTTTATATATATATATATATATATATACGGCAAAAGTGTGCGAGAAAGCTGGCTAAGAACACTGACGCGATAAATTTAAAGACGTGACGACGATTTTTTACTTCGTTGCTTGGCTTTTTTTTTCTTTCTTTTGTGGAGGCTGCACAACTGTTTTGTTGCTTTTACGTTTTTCTTTCTTATAGCATATTTTAAAGCAAGATGCGTTTTGCGAATTTTTATACATTCTGAGTGAATCTTTGTACTTTTTATCAATGTTATTTGACGTCTTTTTTAAAAACATAAAATTCGATAAACTTTTTATTTAAATACGGTGCTTCATTATATGCATACAGATATATATTTATTTGAATTTCTTTATTCAAGAATATTACGGTTATTCGCAAATGGTAATGAAGATTCATTTTTGAAGTAAAATATTATCTCATTAGCAGAGTAATATCCAAGTAATTAACAATAACAAACGTAATATCAAACGCGCATATTTTCTTGTTTCGTGAAAGTTACACGTTGAAATCTAAACTAATCGTCAACTCTAGAATTGGCTGCTATAACTTCAACTATCACATAGCTTTCTGAACTGTCGAGAAATGTTTCATCTCTTAATGGTTATGCCGAATGATTAGTTCGTCGTAGAATAATAATACTAGAAAATGAACTATTAAACCGAAGAACGTATTGTTTCCGAAAACTATTCTGATAAGAATGATATTAAATCATTATTATTAATATTTTTTTATACATGAAAAATTAATACACAAAAAAAAAATCTTATATATATATTAATTTCAAATATTTAAAATGAAAATCATAAAAATTCTGCAAATTACGTAAAATTCATTTAATTAAATCTATCGCAGGATAATATAAAATAATCAACGTCGCAGTAAATCAAACTTTACTAATTTTATGAATCAAGAATACCATTTTCAAAAATTTCTTCACCTTCTCCAATACTATTTCTTTAAAAAATTCATCGAGTCGAAAAGCAAAATTGAATCTTAGAAGTAACCCATTATCCAGAAGCACATTTCCACACATACGTTCTACCGAAACGAACGCGCGCATCTCGTATAAAGATATAAAAAGAGCGTAAGGTAGAGAGTAATGGCGAAACGCATTGTACTATATAAATCATGCAGTCACGGTAAATCGTTCGACGTGGATTAACCTCCCTGTCTGCGCTTCGTATGCGTGCTCGCGCATCAGCTACTCGTGGTGGAAAGGTACGTCGTTAACCCAGCTACGGTTTCCCGGTACTTTCTCCACGTTCGACGATCGCAATACCAGCGATGCAACTGTCCGTTACAGCGCCGTACTCGTTAAATTTATTAATGCACCTCTTCTCGTCGCTTTTGCTTATATATACACATATAAACGCCCGAATCTAGAAACAAGAACCCGCGGAGTTTGTGTATACCGTTTTGAAAACGAATTCCGTAACGCGAATGTTGCATTTCTTTCTTTTTTTATTTATTATTATTATTATTATTATTTTTTTTTTTTTTTTTTTTTTTTTATTTAATTTTCGAAATAGCTAAATCGTTGCTTTCGACTCGTTCGCTATAAGGGGATAAAAAAGAATGAAGATCGGCGCGCTTAATTGAATGTACGCCGCGGTGGGATTAATAATGGATAATGCTACGTCGGATTGATAAGCGGCGCGCTATGGTAATCATTTTGATTTATGCGAATTTCCACTAAATGGAAAAGAGAGGGAGAGGCTGGATTGAGTATAAGGGACGAGAGTTTACGGGGTTTCCGTTGTTGTTTGGCGAACGCTCGCTCTAAATCAATTCTTGAAATGCTCATTACATCTGTGCCCCCGCGCGTATCTTGATTATTCGGCTTCGAGATATGCAACGACGTCGTCGTTGTTGTTGTTGTTGCCGTTGTTATTGTTTTGATTGATCAAAGTGAAATTAAACGCTTTTCAATTAGACATAAATTATTGGATGTGTATAGATATTATTTGTAATTTATTCAAAAGAAGAAATGTTGATTTTCTTAGTCGAACAATATTTATTATATAGAGTGTTGATGATTTATTTAATTTTTTGTTTTTAAATTGTATATTGTTTATAATTTTTCATAATTCTTTGGCTCTACTGAATGAATATTCTACTAAAAAGGTGAAGTAACATTAGCATTATTTTAAAAACACTTGTTGGATTTTACATCATATATTTAATTTAAATTTTTCTAATTAACTTTTATAATATGCTAAAAAATCTTCTTAATACATTTTACATTTAATACTTTGTTTATATTAAATTCATTTTTTTGGTAATAAGGATTAAAATTTTTCACAGTAACTTGATAACTTTCCTTGATAAAGCAGCTTAAGTTATTCAAATTTTTGTTCAAAGCACTAATTAAAATTATATTTTGATAAAATTTTAAAAAACCCAAAGCTTTCTTTACCTTTATTCATAAGCACCTTTACGTCGATATCATTTGCTTTCGAATATTATAAGTAATTAAAATATCGCTATTCTTTTCATTATTCTATTTATTATAGTCATTATAACGGCAATCATAAAGCTTTCATTGCCAAAGCGAAGCATATAGTATTATAACTTATTTCTTTTATAAAAAAAAAGAAAAAATTTCTATCTATGCGAGTACATTAATGGGAACAGAAACGTAATTTATGATTAAAATATCGAATAGTTTTGCCTCAAAAGCGAATGTATTTTCGAAATTTTCTGTAATTACCTTCATACCATCGAATATACTTTGTGCAAATATATTTTCTCATTTTCTCCACGAATTTATCAATTGTATACGAAATCTACATTTGCATAATTATATTGTGTCCTAGTATTTATATTGAAAATTATATGCTTATGAATAGAAAAAATTACGTATATTTTACAAAACTTATCGATACGTCAAAAATTAACCATTTATTTAAGTTTTAAAATATTGCATAATCGCGATGACGAATTTTCTGTTAATACCTTCTAAAAACTGTAAAATAATAATTTTTTTTTTATTACTACACAATATTACAATAATCTTATATTTTTATATAAACTTTATAATTTACACGGATGTAAAATTTTTTCCCTCGCATTTATTTTCTTACCGTCACTTTTGCATAATAAATTAATCCAAGAACCATCTACCACCAAAAACACACGATCCTTTTACTCTCGCTTAAAAACGTTAAGCCCTTACCCCTACCCCCCCCCCCCCCTCCCTCTGTCTCTTTTTATTCCCATACGCATACACATACATACGTAGAGAACAAGCAAAAGCTCTCGCGTCGTACAAGCTGAAATCCTGTAAGCAAAACCGCGACAACCGACTAGCCGTTGAAATCTTAGTCAAATCTCGAGTCGCGTAAGCTCACCACACCGAGGCGAAAAGTAAGCCGATTAACCCCTTTTTTTTTATCCTCGCTGCCGTTCTGTTTTTCCTTAATGCAAAATTCAATATTCTTTGGAATGTATGGGATGAAATTGGGACAGGGTAATGCGTTATTATTTGTTTTTTAAAATGAGTAGTATCTAAAGATAATTAAATGGAGCATAATGGCGTAAATTTCGAACGATTATTTAAACAATGAATTAGGTATTGTCAAGTTAGTTAAAATTAAAAATGATTGAATTTATAAAATCATTACTGTCAATTAAGATATTTCATTATAAAAACAAAATAATTTTTGTTTATTTTACACAAATCGCCAGTAATCGTATAACAATGCCAATCCCTTTAACTGTAAAATTTCGAAATAAAATGTAGAAAGAAAAAGGCCTCGAGCGTTTTTCATACCTTAGCACCCCATGAAAGAGTGAAATAGCTCCGAGTGATACAAACAAAAAAAAAAAAAAAAATAAGAGAGAGAGAAAGAAAGAAAAAGAAATTCGCTAAATTCAAAGAAAGAGATCGAAGGAAAAAACACATCATTCGCTCTTTAAGTTGTATTTTACAAAAAAAAAAAAAAAAAAAAAAAACGAGAATGAAAGAAAAGAAAAAAAAAAAAAGAAACCATTCGCTTCTTGCGTGTTTTTCAGTACCGCGGGCGTCTCGTCGCTCTTTGCCACGGCGGAGAGAAAGAGAATTTTTCGGCTACTATGTTTACGTCCACCTTCCGAATTCTCTCTGATCTGAACTCTTTGTGACGCTGGCTTTTTATTATTATTTTTTTTTTTTTTCCTATGTTACACCCTCTTTTGCCGGTATTCGTCTCGCGACAATTGTCGTGGTTTCGTTGAAAGAGGATGAAAATTATTTTTGAGAAGAGAAAGAATATTTTTCTTCTTGCCTTGTTGTTTTACCTCTCACGCATTTTCTTCATTTTCGAAAGACTTGAGAAAGTTGGAAAGAAGGTAATTTAAAGTAAAAGAAGAAATCGGCTAATTTCTTTGTTTGTCGAATAGATTAGGCGAATATTAAATTCTTACGAACTGTATTTATGAAATTCATAACTAATCTAAAAGTTTTCGTAAGTTTAATTGACAAATATTTTACCGCATAAATACTCCCCTTGCATTTTCTTCCGCTACTTCGATTCTAATTCAACTATAAAATCACTGTTTTATTTAAAAAAGTCACGTACGGAAAAAAAACTTATTATCTCTGAAAACAAAATACATCTCTGTCTCTCTCTCTCTCTCTCTCTCTCTCTCTCTCTCGCTTTCATCAAGCCACTCGTGAAATTTCAAAGAATCAAACATTCAAAACTCGTAGTAACAAATACGTACCTTAACTACTCTAAGATAAACTAGCGCAATCACAAGATAAACCCGGAAATAACTACTACCAGTCTCTCAGCAATTGAACTTTCGCGTTCACTTCGCACACTCTTAGAGAGCGAGAGAGAGAGAGAGAGAGAGAGAGAATTTGGCCTTGGCCGACCAAGAGATGGCATCCATCCATCTATTCCCTCGTGTAACTCAGCACCGAAGTACCGGAGACTTCCTATACCTATAGTACACCGGTCAATTGTCCTTTCCACACGAGCTCGTGTAATCGTTGCGCGAAATTGGATCTCGCATTATACCATGTCGGTGGTAGATCGTTGGCCGAGGATGAGAAAGGAGGCTGAGATGACCGCGAGTATGGTCATCTGAGTTCAATCACAAGAGAAGGTGTTGTTATGCGGCGGCCCATCGTTTCGTCCCATCTGACGATTTGTGCAATCGTATGCATAATATGCGCGTGCAAGAGAGAGAGAGAGAGAGAGAGAGAGAGAGAGAGAGAGGAAATGTTACGTCAACGAGCTAAGATTTCGTGTATGACGCGAGAGAGCTATAGTATGTGTGACTTAATCGTTCCATTCAGATGCGAGCTGCTGATATAAGATATTTCGGTATTTACTCGCTATGACGAGAGATTTGGTGCATCGTTATAGAAATGCTTGCGAATGAGGCTTTTGCTGACTGCCAAAGATGAATTCTATGCGCGCGTCTTATGTTTCACAAAATTCTCGTAAATATTGATGCGTTTTTTGTTGAGAATTTTGAATGTTTCTTTGTTGCAAAGATAAATTATTATAATTATGTGTTTAATGCGGCAAAAGAGAAAACGATATTATATATTGAATAAATATTAATAGTTGAAATATAATTCAATGAAAAAATTTGAATTTTAGAAGTACATACTAATTCAAAGCTAGAAAAATTTATTCTCAACAAATCATTAAAGAATAATAAACTTGTCAATCGTGCACTTTGTAAAAAGAAATTTTAATATTCTTAAAATACTTAATTACCCATCCGTAGAAAAATAAAAACATAAGTAGAGATAAAGCATTCCTCTGCCGTTCTTAAACTCCAACGATTTTCTAAAACGTTGTAGCTCACCCCAAAGCGAGAATATCAACGGCAAGGGAAGAAACGAGGGAGAGCAAGTAATAGGTATAAGAAAAATAAAAGAAGGAGGCGCAACGCTTGACGCTTTGGCGCTGATAAAAGGAGAGTCGAAAAAAAGGCGAATAAGAAAAGAAAGCGAAACTCGAAATTGAATCGGAAAGAGAAAGAAAAAGGGAAAAGAGAGATAGAAAACTTTTCGCTCCATTTAATTACCGTCTTTGTGTATATATCTATATTTCTAAGGTATAACTCGGCTGCAGAAAAATTGCAAAGAAGAAAGCCAAGTACCTCTACCATATTTCTCTCTCTCTCTCTATCTATCGCGCGCGCGCGTTCGACGTCGATAGCAATTTCGATGTCCTCGAGATATAATGTCTACAGCAGAACTATTCTCCAATCAGTGATTCGATTATACTTGATATGTCGATTACAAACGTGTGAGGGTACAAGAGATAGAGAGAGAGAGAGAGAGAGAGAGAGAGAGAGAACTGTTGAAAGGACTGTCAAGGCACTTTCTTTTGTGAATTTAAAGAAGAATATTTATTTTTGTTTGTAGCAGGTGCTATTGACGCCCCGAGAAATTAGCTAAATTTCATTCGATAACCGAGAGCACTTTTGAATGTATAATTGGCTCTATCTATTGCTCGACTCCATTAAGGATGCTTTGATTATATAACATTTTACTATATAATGATTCTATTATTTTAATGCAACCATTTTTCAATATAATTTTTGCTATTTTTCTCAATATCGGTTAAATTTCTACTTTGTAAATTATGAATCGAATTATTATTAAAATATATAATTATTAGCGTCGAATGAAAAAAACTTTTTTATTGACTGGAAATGATAACATCGGTAATGATCAATTCATTTTCTTTAATTTGATCCCAAATAAGCATAAATAAATATAAAAATCATTAAATAAATACATCATATTAATCTTTAAAATAATGAGTTTTGATTTTTAATCTTCTCATTCCACCATATATTAGTAATTTATAATTATTATTATAGAAAAAATATACAATTTTAATATTATAAAAGCATAAATTTTATCTTCAAACTTCGTTTCTCTTATCCCCGTGAAAATTTATTTACTCAGTCTTCAGTTCTAGTTGTGCAATCTGAAGAAAAAAAAAAACAACCATTTCACATCCATTACGTCGATCGCAGCTTCGTCGCGCGGCGTCACTTCAATCACTATCTCTCACTCTCGAAAAGCCACTCATGTGCAATTTTAATTATCACCGTTACCCCCTGTTTCTCCCCGCCCCCTTTACTTTTCTCGCCATTGGCTTTTTATCTTAATTGGATCTCGGCGCGACCCTATTCGCCCGTAAACCCAAAAGCTAAAGAGAGAAGGCATTTGGAACGGAAAACAGTACGAATCGATAGGAAACTTTCTCTCTCTCTCTCTCTCTCTCTCTCTCCCTCTCTCTGTCTCTTTCGCTCTTATTCTTAAAGGTTGAATCGCTTACGTGCAACTGCAACCGAGTTAAAAGTTTGTTTACGCGAAAGAAGAGCGTCGCGCGAACTTGAAGAGATGTTGTGTGCGTGCGTGTACAGGGAAACGTTTAATTTCTACGAAAAGTTTCGTTTATATGTGAATACGACAAAGAGAGAAAAGAAAAAGAAGAGAGAGAGAGAGAGAAAGAAATAAACGCGAACTAAATCTACTGATGAAAGAAATGCGTAGTTTGTTAGCCGCTGTTTTTTAATGTTCCTTTGAGATGCTATTTGTTTATTTTTAAAAGATATTTGACCGTTTTACTCGTACCTTTGAATAATACATTTTCGTCAAAAATTCTTGCAGCTACATTTTCTTTTATTTCATTTATTTATTAACCCCTTGACATACGAATAAAATGCGCGTTGACGCGTCCGTAGAATACCATTTAAATTATTGAGAGGGGGAAAGCATCTTCGACTGTCTAAAAAAAACTGCATTGATGCACGGCCGAAACAGATAATCCAATAATATTATACTGCCCGGTATTCGCCGAAGAGATTTCTTGACGTCTCGGAGACGTCATAGTCTATCATGGCACATGAAATACATGACGTCTTAGAGACGTCATTGTATGTCAAGGGGTTAATAATAAACTACAACCAAACCCTTGCTATATGAAAATTTCATATAAATAAAATAAAATCATATAAAAATGTATTAATTGGTTTTAAAAATTTAAACTGTTGTTAAAATTAATATCTATAAAAATAGATTGAAAAATATTTAATAAAAAAAAAAAATTACTTGTTTATTAAATTCCACGTAAGAAAATAAAAGAAAATATTCAAAAACTTTTCAATCTATCTATATTAATTTTATAAAAATTTCTTATGACGCTTAATAATGGATCAAATATTGTTCAAAAGATAATATAAATCAACAATTTCGAAAAATTTTTCGTTTAATAAATTCAATAAAATGTTCAACCTATATTGAACAAATATAGATGAATTAATTTTATCTTTTTAAACCAAATAACAAAAGAAAATGGAAAATAAAACGTAAATCAAGTCGAATCTAAAAAAGAAACGTAGAAGCTAAAAATTAGCCAAACATTAAGATACCCGTGAAGCAACAAACGTATATAACCGATGATAAATAAAAATCACAAAGAAAGAAAATCTACCGGTGCTGAGGGACACACAAAACATTTTCAATCAAACGGCAATAAAGCTACCAATTTTCCGTTCAGCCGCGCCCTCCTACCCTCCCCGAGGAAGAAAAACCGATGGATTGTGTGTGTGTGTGTGTGTATGTGGGTGTTTTTCTTTTTTTTTGTAGCACAGCTGCGCTCATTCACTACTACGATCATTTACTTTTGCACTATTACTCGAAGGTCTTTTTTTTTCGGACGTCTGTATACCTGCGTGCGACGAATGTGTGTAGAGACGAAGGAAAGAGAGAGGCTTGTTTTCCTCTCTCTCTCTTTCTCTCTCTCTCTCTCTCTCTATGTGTCTTCCTTTTTGTCTCTTTTACGATCTTTCGTTTGATGTCGATTTTAAAAGTTTTTCGAAAGAATTGGATAAAATACTCGCTTTCGGTTTTTTTTCTCTCTCTCTTTTTTTTTGTAAACTTTACAAACTTTTAATTCGATAGATACCGATGAAGAGTTTTTTCGAGAATAAGAAAAACGTCGTTAATTGGTACCTTTCTTTTTTTCTTCAAATAAAATAAACTACACTGACTCGTCATTATTATCCAATCGATGAAAACGAGTAAACTTTAAAATAAAACAGAAAATATAAAAAGAAAAAGGAAACCATTAAACATCGATAATTTTCAATTTATAAAACAGTTCGCTCATAAAGATATTTAATTATCGCAAACTCACGGTTATGTTTGCGCTTTCGAAAGCAATCGACTTTCGTTTTAAAGGAGTTCCGTCAAAATAATTTTCTTATCAAGTACTTCGTAACGAGTCCGAGCTGAGTTTCTCTATTTCTAACGAGGGAAGCAAGACTGAAATTCGATGTTACAGTTAACGGAAAATTAAAATTCTCTTTTACGTGCTTGCAAGACAAAGTTTGTCTAACGACTCTTAAAAAAGAAAACGTAAACAATGAAACATCGATGAATAAATCATGTATACCTTCCGTTGTTGGATTCCGGAAAACTTACGCCAAAATTTTATAAAGTTTCGGAGCGTTTAAGTTTTGCTTACAAACGGATATTTTTTATTATTTTGTTCGTGTGCTTTGTATAGCACATATCTTTTACGAATTGTCGATAAGATGATTTATCTGTTATTTACAAGAAAGTTGTAAAACTTTGACAAACTTCGAAGTATTTGTCGATATTTAAAAAAGTTGTTTCATGATGTTGATATGTTGTGTAATGTATGAAAAATGGCATATGCACATATTTCCTAAATGACATACAAATCATATTATTATCATCCATTGAATAAGTTGTTCTATTGCTCGAGTTATCCCTCAGCATCTCCCTTGTATTCTTGCAACTATTCTAAGTTACTATAACGCCACGAAATTTACTTGCAGTTAAATTTACGATAATGAAATGCGTTTAAAGCCATCTAAAAGGTACATTTGTCCGTAATTCATTACGTGAAAATGGTCTCTTGATGTCAAGCTTAATTTTATCGGCGAATCGCAATTAATTGAATTGAGATTAAGATTAAATGAGAATTAGTTGAGTGTGAGTTAAAACAGCATTTAACAGAATTATTTATTATTAGTGACAATATTCTTGGTGGTTATAAATTGTTACAATTTACCGAAAAATAGTTTTATATGTTGTACAACCAATGCATGCCAATGAAATATTTGTATTTTAAACCAAAACATTTTTGTTTTTAGTAAAAAGTATTTTATTCTATACGTAAATTAACAATACGTTTAATTGAATTTTATTTGCTTAACTTTTGATATTAAATTTTACTTTCTAATCGAATTTATTTTGAATTCTTTTAAAAAAAACGTATGAATTATAAAAATTAAATAATATTGTTTTAGAATGTTTTCATTAAATTTTTTATTGTACCTTTTAATTATTTATAAAGCTCTATCAAATAAAAAAAAATTGCAAACTGTACATAAATTTTAATCTCAATCTTTTAAATAAATTTAAAATAAAATACAATTCAATGTAAACGTATTAAATACTATATTTTCAAAGGAATTTTAGTAGTTCAATTTATAAAATGAATTTTTTTAATTTTCAAATTGAAACAAACAATAGCTTTATGAATTTACAAGATTATTAAATATAACAATAAAACTATCCTTTTGCCAGGAAAAATGAAGTCTTTATAAAAACAATACAATTAATACACAAAAAAGAGAACAAGCTCTGAAGTTAAATAAAACATGCAGAACTACTTTAGTCGAAGTTGCGCTTCGTAAAGTCCTCTAGCGACGTTGAAAAACATTAACTCGAAACGAACCACGAGGCGTCGCCGTTTACCTTTTCGCAATAATAGTCACTCGAGAATGTGCAATTTAGGAAAATGAGAAACATAGGGAACACGAAAGAAAGGGTTATCTTTTAGCTTCATTATTGGACGAGTGAATTTCGAGAAGATATTAAACGTAAAAAAAGACATGAAAATGCACCCCAAGATTGCGGGAGATAAATTAAGCGAAATTCCAGCTGGCAAGTGATGCGGCTCAAGTTTTAATGCTGGCAAGGAAAGATTTCTCCTCGGTGTTTCTTGACGATATATTTTGGAGACAAATTCTTTTGAATATTACTCGTTTGATATTCAAATAAATGCGATAAAAAAGATAAATGCAAAAACTGGACTGTACTTCTAATTTATTTATTTATTTATTTATTTTTTTGAATATTTTACAAGTTAATTTCATGGTAATAAACATCAACGGAGTCATCCTCAAAATACTAGTGAATCATCAATTTTTTTTTTATTCAATCTTGAATAAAGATAATCGACAACATTATCTTAGTTTAGTGAAAACTTATCGTCGTTTTAAATAACTCGCGCGCTCAAATTCACACGCGTAACGACATCGGAATCATCAAAATAATTTCACGGACAATAGGTACATACAGTCCAACGACCGTCAGGTAGGTAATCCACGCTATATCCAAATTCTACTCGAGCGAGAGTGAGACAGAGAAAGTGAAAGAGAGAGAGAGAGAGAGAGAGAGAGAGAGAGAGAGAGAGAGAGAGAGAGAGAGAGAGAGAGAGAGGAGAAGGAGAGATAAGCCGAGTACGCACGCGTGCACACGACCAGTTTGAGGTGTAACTCGAACCACGGATATCTTTGACCTCCTTTACCGTATACGATCGCGATAAAGGAGAGACGGGAAGGGAAGGAAAGGAGGAACAGGTGAAGTATACACCGACCATTAACGACGATGCGAGCCGTTAAACGCGCACAATAGGATTGGGATGTGCGTGTGTGTGTGTGTGTGTGTGTGTGTGTGTGTGTGTGTGTGTGTGTGTGTGTGTGTGTGTGTGTGTGTGTGTGTGTGTGTGTGTGTGTGTGTGTGTGTGTGTGTGTGTGTGTGTGTGTGTGTGTGTGTGTGTGTGTGTGTGTGTGTGTGTGTGTGTGTGTGTGTATGGAGTTTGGAGTGCAGAGGAGGATTACCAAAATGTGTGGAGTTGATCGTTGGTTAACTAAAAACGCGGTGGGATCGTTATTATCGTTTATTCTGTTAAGTTGGTAAGAGTAAATGTTTTGAATAGTAGATTGCCGTTTGTGGTTATGGTTCTTATAATTTCAAGTAAAACTTAACGAGACGAAGAAGTCACCTCTTTCAATCGTTTATTACTGCCATAATTTGGCAAATAACTTTTTCTCAAATTTTTTATAATACATTTTCATTATACGATCAATGTTATCCATCTATAATCGTGAAAAATCTCTACTTTCTTAAACGTCAAATATACAAAAATTTCAAAAATAATCGTATTTATAATGCACGTAACACACAGCGTCGAGTCGAGATCCCTAAAATTTGCTTTACAATACTACGACGATAGAAAAATCGTAACGCCGCGCGGCTATAAAGATTTAAAACTATAATTCTTTCCCCGATAAACTTCCATTTGCGCGTTAAAAGCAAAGTAGCCTTGCACGTCGAGCGTTGAAAATAATGATAAATTCATACAGTTCCCGGAGAATTCCAAATACGCATACAAGCATACACACATTTTCTTCCCATCAAAGATTTAACCGAGGTCGACTTAAATAGTTGCTCATGAATTTTTCACGCCCATTTGTCTTGTGCGCTTTCTCCCTCTTTCTCTCTCATGCTCTCGTGCACTTTCCATTTTCTTCTTCGTTGCACCGATCTTTTCGAGCTTTTTATTAAAAATTTTCTGGAAAATTATTAGATTGACATAATAATGTAGATGAGAAAATATTCCCTTTAAATTCTCTGTGAATAATCAAATAGACGGTATTATTAAAAAATCAAAATCGTAAAGTATACATTTATTTTAATGATATTTTGTAATTTACTATTTTATTGAATTTTATTCCAAGAATTTCAATATAGAAAACATCGAAGCGTTATAATCGATATTAATTTTGGTAAAAAATGTTACATAATTCACAATATTAATTTCTTATTTTTGCATTATTATATTTTATATTACCTTATTACATTTTCTTATTTTTACTTTATTTTCCTTTATTATTTTGCATAAAAAAAAAAGGGATAAACGCTCGACTAAAACTCAAAACTTTACCATCATAACGAAAAGACGAACAAGAATAATAAGTTATCGTGGCGCATTTAATAAAAAAAAAAAAAAGAAGAATAAGAAAAACAATAGCAAAAAAAATAAAGGATAAAGACTTAGCTAGTAAGCGAAAACTTTGTGTTCACTTTGCATACCAATATATACGAGTATATATAATACGTTTACCCTCATGCACGTTTCGTATTATGGTCATTCTTTTACTTATTTTTCCTTAACTTCTTTTTTCGGTTAGCCATCTCTCTTTTCCATTCTTACCGGTTCGTTACTCGGTAAAACACGTCCGCGCGGTGGTTTTCGCACGTTCGCGCACACTCGATTCAAAGCTGACCGAAGGGAATCTTGGAAAAAGAATCGGACGAAGGTATTGTTATGCAAACTTGAGCTGCTCTTGAATGAGAAGCGAATAAATAACGTTTTATTATTATTATTATTTTTTTTTTCTTTTATTCTTTTTTTGCGTTACGTTGGTTAATAAAAAATGAATTTTATTTTTGGTAAGATGTGACCAGAAACCATTGATTCGTCGGGTAAATTTATAAATAGAGCGAAATTTATATTTTCTTGCGAATACTATATTTTTATTAATAAGATTAAGAAAAAATAAGAGTTTATAGTAAACTAATTATCGATAAAAAAAAATTTATAACTCTTTCGTCATCGAACGAAGATAACAAGAGAAAATTCGACACCGCTGCTTAGTCGTCAAATGGAAAGAATTCTAACATTCCAAACGAAAGGAACTAAGACGGTACGAATGAAACATTATATAACCCTAATATATAACACGTTCGAGTCTTTAGCCACGATACTTGATATTAGCTGATTGTTTTCAGCCACGCGAGATCCCTTTTATTTACTCGAGACAATAAATTTGCTTTGCGCTATTTAGGCTTGCTTGTACAACTGTTAAAAGGATTCGCGTTGTTGCAAAAGAATTATTTTCTTACTTGAGTAATTGGGAGTAGTTTGCGATTTCATTTGTTAAAAATTTTAAATAGTTTTGCTGTAAATATTCACGTAGATATTTCGAATTAGAAAAAAAGAAAATATTATTTTTATTGGTAGCATGCATAAAGAAAAAATAACCGCAAAACATCAACGATTCCATAACCGTTTCCATTATTTTCCATTATTTTCCATTCTCTCAGCTATCATCAATATTCCACACAAAACATGAACTACTCGTACACCTCGACAACCTGCATTCTCTATCTCTGCCTTTCTTACTACACATAACCTCACACCTACCGAAAAATTCGAAGAAAGAAAATGACGCTCCCATCCCGCGAGGAAATCTGTCACTTAAGGAACCTTTTACGTGAACACACTTTTACGTGTCCTTTCTTCCATTTCATGGGAAACAGCGTGCTTTCTTTAGCGAAGCAATTTCTCGCCCCAAGACAAGTTGGTTCTTGTTCTTGATTCGTTTGTTACGCGATTCAATTAAGCTGTGTTAATTAAACGGTGCCACGGAAGGTTTCTCGTTGTGTTACGACGATTAGGTGACCAAATAGATGTTTTTAATTGTTTGTTTAACGGACGAGAATTTGTTGATTTTGAGTGGAGAGTGGAAAGGAGAGGAATTGTTTGGAAGATTGGCATTATGTGTACGATGAATTGTGTTGAATTAGTTTGTTGATAAATATCGTCTGTTTTTATTGAACGTTGAAATATATGGATTGATGTATTCAATATTAATTTGTAGTATAAATAGATGTACAATTTTAAACTAAAAATTAAAATCTTTTAAAAAGATTTACGTGATTCTATATATATATATATATATATATATATATATATATATATATATATATGTATATATTATATATATTATCATTTTAATAATCGGTAGATATTCCACTCTAAATATGCGCGTCGAAGCTAATAATTTTATAATCGTTATAATGAACAAGAAAGAAAATCAAAATAAACGGGCTAAAGCAGCCAAATCATCCGCTAAAAATTCGCGGGGCGTAAAACGTCCGTATCCGAGATTTCAATTTAAACGGCCGAATGTGGAACGTAAATAATTAACGCTCCGGAACGAGCAACGAGCTTAGAAGAACGAGAGACAGAGAGAAAACGAGAAAGTCGGCGAAATATAAAAAAGAAAGACTCGTGCAAACAAGCGCGAGAGGAGCAAAAAAAAAAAAAAATCGGCATTAACCTCGACGTTGCGTTCTTACGATGTGTACGATTTCATAACGAATAGTCGTATGCGTATAAACGATATACACGGACATGTATATGTGTTTACCAGGTGTTAAATTTTAGTTCAAGCTGAAAGTCGTTGAAAACTAAATAAAACAAGAAAAAAAAAGTGTTGAAAAAAAAGGAAGAAAATAAATCGAAAAAACAAGCACTAGGTGCGCCCGCTTGCCGAAAGAATTGGAACGAACGGACGTTTCTTTTCCCTCTTGTTTCTTGTTTGCGAAACGATGTGGAACGTATACATATATACGCGAACGAAGGAATTCATTTGCGTTTGACACGTTTTCAACATTTACTCTCTCCCTTCTTTATTTCTATTCTAATGAATAATAATAAGATTTGGTTACAAAAGTGTTGTCTGTAACGGATCTGCATTATTTTTTAAAGTTTCGATTATAAGTAATCGTTTATAAGATTTTTAATTTCTATCATACGCGATAAATTTTGTTGTTTATTTATCTTATACATTAACAATTTATCTTATAAATATTCATTTATCTTATATGTTAATTATTCATTTGATTAACAATTTAATAACGATACTGCCATATTCATTTTTACACCGCTTACTAACTGTACTTAAACTGAATTTCAATGTCGCTTTAAATCCTTTTTTTCCCACTGTTTGACCAAACACTAACTCTAACGCTCTCTAAACTGAAAAAGTGTCGACGATTCTCATCGTGCGAAACGATTCCCCGTCGAGCCCAAACAAACCACAAGCTACCGGCAATCATCGCTGTTGTTCTTCAAGAACAAAACACAATAACAAAAACAAAAGGTGAATAAATAATAAAACAAATAAAAGAAATAAAACAATAAAACATAAAAATCAAAAAAAAATAAAAAAAAAAACACGAAGAATTCCAGAACCACAAATCTACCTCTCTCTCGCACTTTCTCCAATAACCCATTCACCCAATCGCATTTCCTCGCTCGGTGCAGCTTCGAATTCGGTCGCTCCGAATAAAATGGGCCATCCCGTATACCTTCGCTCTCTCCAACACATATACACACACACAAGTACACATAAAGCATACACGTATAGAAAGCGAGAAAACTGCAAGTACACATACGTACGTAAACGTGTACGTATAACAGTGTGTGCGGACGCGCGCGCGTGCTTTGAGCGCGGGGACGTTAAATCGCCGTGTCTGCTGCCAGTTGGCATCGTTCCAAACGAATACTAGGAACGGAGGAGGGTAGATGGAAAAAGGGATGGATTTTCGAGGCCGCGCTCGCTAGCTCGCTCCAGATCTGCCACGCCGCACGTCGACGTTTCATCCCTCGCGTTATTCCGCTGGTTGTATATGTTGTATATATCTCTCTTTCTCTCTCTCTTTTATTGGTGGATCGATGGGTGCGCTCGTTTTTCATTTTTTTTGTTTTTTTGTTTTTTTTTTTTGTTTTTTTTTTGTATTTTGTTTAAGGGATGCGAGGTTACCGCTGCTGCTGGATCCAAACGATAACCGAAGCGATTATCGATGACTGCGGCGATGCGAGAGAGAGAGAGAGAGAGAGAGAGAGAAGTCTGGTTACACTCGAGTGTATGTGTTATAGGAATGATTTTCATTGGTTTATCTAGTTTTTCCATCGATTTTTCCGAGTTTCATAGCGAAACTACCATACATAGATCCCTTTATGTATAAAGCTTTATGAAATATTCTTTTGCTCGACAGACTTGAAATTGATAAAGTTTTTCGGTATACGGCTTACTTTATCAATTTTTTTTATTTATCTTTTTTTTTTTTTTTTTTTTTTTTTTGAAAGAGTGAAAAATCATTCTTTCGCGTTTTATTTAAGGTTCCAGGTGCGCGTTATTCTTTTCGACGACCGGAAAAATTTTCTTTGTTCGAATCGTTTGCATTTTTAGTAAAGGCATTTCTTCCATGAAATAGATCATAAAGTGTAATGTATTTTTCAATTGTTGATACAATTATTTTATTGCACTACTAAAGTGTAATATGATTCGATAAAGTAATAAAAAATTTTTTATTTTTTAACATTAAATAGTGAAATGAAATTTTTATTTAATCAAAATAAATCTTTAATGTACATTTGAATACTTTTTAGACTCGTTGAAAATTCTAAAATTTCATTATCTTTATGCTATTTTTTTTTTTTTTTTTTAAATTCTACTTTGTTCGCTACATAATGCTGTAAACAAAATCACCTTTAATTTTCTTTATTATTAAAAAATTTAAACTGATAAAAAATAATATCTCTAAACTTACAACGAAATAATTCTTAGAAAAGTCTTATTCAATAATTTCTTATTAAAATTTTTCCTTTAAGAATAAAAAATAATAAAAATAATAACATCATAATGAATTTAGAAAAAATAACGATTATATAAAAAGATAGAACTGTTTTTATACTTTAGATATATTAAACGAATACTCGGAAAGAATATTTTATTGAAACGTAAATTTTAACTTTATTTTATTATCAAATTATAATGAAATAAATTTTAATGGTTGGGCATTCAAAAATTTTTATAGATTGTAATAATTTTTCATTTGAAAAATTACGACGATAATTGAACACGAAATGAATTCAGTTATTTTCATTTTAAAATCTCATTCTATCAATTCTCTTTATTATATATATATATATATATATGGACGTTAAAAAATTCTGAAGGTTGGGAATAAAACGTAATTAAGTTTTTATTACTACTTATAACCTTTTAATAACTGTGAAATATAAAAGTTTTTTAACTATACGTCTTTAAAGCTCTAAAAATATTCTAGAATAGCAAGTAAAGGCCAGTTATTTTTATTAAGACTATTATATGCAGATGAAAATTAAAAAATGTGATTTGAAGTTTGTTACAAGTATTAAACATATTTATAATTTATTATTAATAATGCATTATACATATTATAAATATAATTATTGAATTTAAAAAAAAAAAAAAAAAAATCGAAATAACTTACTTCTTTCCATACTTATAAAAACAAATCGCATTTAAAAAAAAATTAATGCATGAAATCAATTAGTTTTATTGAACTGAAAACATTCGACTAATCCTAATCTCTTTTATGTTTCAGGTGAGTCAAAATTCCTCTTTAAGAAGCTCTGAAACGCACGTAAGTCGTAGTTACGTAAACAATACAAATTCTAACAAAATCTACTTTACAAACGATTTAAGACAAAAATCCCCTGGAGTTTTCTCTCCGTTAATCTCGCGCTGCGATACATTTCGATGGGCAAAAGTGCAGCATCGCGGTTAAAGTTTACATATACCTATACGTACCTACATTAAGCGCGAAGTGAATCTTACTTTCAATTCGCTTTTGGAGAAACGTGTAAAGAGAGAAAGATAGAGAGAGAGAGAGAGAAATTGTCGGTTTAGAGATGCCATTCTCAACTTGAGAGTAATGAATTGCCTCGATAGCGTTTTAGGAGGGAATGTTTGTATGTTTGCTTGCTAGTTTTCGATTGATGGCTTAGAGAGGGAAAGAGAGAGATAGAAAGAGATAGAAAGAGAGATAGAAAGAGAGATAGAGAGAAAGAGATAGAGAGAAAGAGAGAGAGAGAGAGAGAAAGAGAGAGAGAGAAAGAGAAAGAGAAAATCGTTCTGTTAGTGGTTTAATTCTTTTAACGTAAGGATTTATTGCGTGAGAACAGCATTTCAAGGCGATGGAAAGTTTTTTTTGTTTTTCTTTTTTTTTTTTTTTTTTTTTTGAAATTTTAAATTTTGCAAGTAAAGATAAAATAATACATTTCAATTTATAAACACTTTTGTTGCAAAAACTAGTAATAAATATAACTTCGTCTCATTTTCACGATTTGTAAATATATATCTATAAACTTTCCCTCTCTCTTTGTCTCTTTTTGTAATCCACAAAAACAAAACAACAACATCTCCGTAAATCCGCATTGATAAGCGAATCGTCGACAAAGAGAAATAAAAAGAAGCAGCGAGCAATCTTTTATTTATCGTATCTAATCCATTATTCACTCGGATCTCCACTCAACGTCGCAAACAACCTAACCGTCTTCCTCTATCGACAAAATCCGCTTTTTTTTTATTTTTCGAAGAGACACGCATACGTAAATATACGGAAATGCCGATTATAGGTCGAGAACAGCGAGAGGGAAACTATTAAATAGCTGTTTCCTTACGGTAACGTTTGGTGTTTAGAAATTTAAGTGGTAGAGCGAAGGAAAGGGGGAAGGGAGAGGAGGAATGGAAAGAGAGAAGAAGAAGAAGACACTGCAGAGGGTAAAATCGAAACGGGAATACTACGGTATACTAAACGGAAGAGGGCTGAGAGCAAACGATAAATCCAAGCTGTTGGGCGTTCATGTTTTGCGCATTCGGTTAGCTAACATCCATAAATTCAAGCTTTCTCTCACGGTTATCCGATCCTCTCTCCTCTCTCTCTCTCTCTCTCTCTTTCTCTATCTTTTCCATTCTCGCTTGGTTCGTGTATCGCTGCGCTTCGAGATGAAAAGCTTCGCGCGATTCTTAAAACCGTGTATTCGAGCTTTCTTTTTCGCCTCCTTTTTTTTTTTTTTTTTAACTTAATTCCAACTCTTTCTCTTTTTTTCTCTTCTTGTTCACATCGATCTTACTCTATTTTGATGTAAAATGTGGTAGGTTTTTCTGTTTTTCTTTTTTTTTTTTTTTGTGTGGTTCCTTGCCGAGGTTAATTTAGCTTTAAATTATTTATTCGCTGCGTGCTTTTTTGTTCTTACTCGTATTACCGTCGTTTATTCGTTACTTAGAAAGACTGAACAGGTAGATTTGTAAAAGTATTTAACAAATTGGCTTCGTTTGAAATTTTGTTGATTGATTAAATTATTATATCTTCTGAGCAACATTTTACCGATAGCTGGTATTTTACTAAATGATATTTTGTAAGAATATTAATCAAGTCTTTTTTAATGCACAATTTTTCTCGTTATTGAATATTTGTAAATTATGAAAATTTATTCTGAAATCAATTTTGTGCAATTATTTTTTTAAATTAATTGTACTAGGCGCTTTTTAATGATACATTATTAAATAATAAAAGTTAAAAGATATTAAGTTCGAAATTTTAAATTAATCTTTATAACATGTAATTTACCTTTATAAATAATTCATTAATAATATTATTATTTAATTTTGAAACAGAAATTAACTTAATTAATTAAACTTTATTATTTAAAATTAAAGTTAAATTTTTAACAACTATCTTATAAATATAACAATACAAAGTTAAAAAAAAATTAAAATTTAATCAACAAACAGATTTAAAAATTTATCTAAACATAAACATCATTAATTACTCTCATCACCTTTTCTCATCGGCGACGCTATACGTAACTCGAGGCGAAACTATTTAAGTTAATAATAAAAGCCTCGGCATCACGAATATGCGCAAGCTCGCGTTTCAAGTTTATACAGTCCATCGGGGTCAAACTTCGTAACAGAAAAGAAAGAAGAGAGAGAGAGAGAGAGAGAGAGAGAGAGAGAGAGAGAGAGAGAGAGAGAGAGAATGAAGAGAGTTATACGGAAAGACGGCGAGTTCCATGAGTTGAATGAAATGCCCGACGAAGGAGAAACTGTCAAATAGTTACCCTTCCATTATGCATTTGCACTTTATTCATTAATGAATTACCCTCTTTTGATGAGAAATACATCTATGAGGTATCCTTTCTCTATCTCCCTTTCTTTACCTCTCCCTCTCTCTCTCTCTCTTTCTCTCTATTCACATGCATTCAATTTTTCATACAAAGAATTTACGCGAATCTGAAAAAAATTGATAAATAGGAGAAAAGAGAGAGAGAGAGAGAGTGGGAGGCTTGAATATCTTACTCGATTCTCTCTCATCGAGTAAAGTGTCTCTCTGCTTTAACGAGTGAAGTTTTAACCCAATTTAACTGTTGAAAAATCGATATTACACAATGCGTCAGCGATGCGAACAATGGGCTTATCATTAAAAATTAACTTTTTTAACAATCCTAAAAAAATGTGAGCCTTTAAAATTAAAAAAAAAGGAATGAAATGGTACGATTTAACAGAAAAAATAATAATAATAAATAAATAAATTAAAGGAAAAATGTTCGTGAAATTATTTGATTTAATGTTAAAACATCATTAAAAATAAAGGTATAATTAAGATTATTTAGATTGTTTATCGATTAAAATATAAATTTTACTGCCCTTGAACAAAAAAGTTCTCCATGCTAGGTTAAAATATTCACTTTATAAAAAATCGCAAAAAACAAAAAAAAAAAAAAAAAGAAAAGAAGAGGAGGAGTCTCTTAAAGTATCAAAGGCGTGCATTGAACGCATGCAAAACTAGCGCATCATTTTAATACATCCCGATTCGCCGAGGGAGTAAAGAATAAACGACTCGTGCGCGCATACGTAACGAAATGTTAATGCACGTCCAAACTAAATTTCCCTTCGGAAAAATTATTGCGAGAGAATAATATAACCGACCATGTATGCAGCGCACGCAAAGCGTTTAAGTTATCTTTTTTTTCTTTATCGCGTATAATATTGTTTCGTCTGTATATATATATATATATATATATATATATATATATATATATATATACATATATGCGATATGCAAGTTAAACCGTATACACATATACGTATACGAAGTCGTAGAAAATTTTTCCCACTTCTACTTAACGCATCCGACCAACGAAATCGTCGCTTACCGACTTCGGACTTTTTATTTCTCGCGAGAGGGTGCACGTAAGGGTGTCAAGGTCTCCTTATTAAAAGCTCTTTCTCTCATTCGCAGGCTTTATTATTTATATTCTACGTATATGGTTCCACTATACGTCTCTTTCTTTCTTTGCCTCTCGCATTCTCATTTCTTTGTCTACTTTCTTCGTATTTTCTCGCTTTTCTAGGTTTTTTCTTCCTTTTTTTTTTGTTTCCAACTTAATGCGCACTTCTAGTTATAAAACTAGATTTTCCTCATTATGATCGTCAATTTTTTAAATATTTATTTTTTGTTTATAATAGTCGCAGAATTGAAAATTTTTTTATTTAAAAAACAAAACATTAAAAATTTTTACATTGTAAATGCTATGAATATGAAATTTTTCAGAAATACATTTTTGTTAAATAAACTACGCTATTTTCATTGCACTTTGTCAAAATAATTTTACTCTCGGAAAAGAACAATTACTATTCACTTGATGGATTACATTCTATTTGTTGAATTTTCAAAAATCTAGGAATAAAAGCAACAGAAATTCAGGGAATACAAATTAATTTTGCGGTAAAGAAATACAAAATAGTATTAAAAAAAAATATTAAAAACTTGAAAATTTAATAATAAATTCTAAAAATATCAAGCTATTTTTACATAAAAGTATTTTTCTCAAATGTATCATAATAAAAATTAAAATATTATTATGTAAACAGGCGCACAGTATTTGCCAATGACTTTCTTTTGTTATTCACGTACAAAAATCGTCAACGGCACGTTTGCAAAATAACATTATTCCGTGTTACGATTTATCTCGTTGACGTTTCTTTTTCAGTCTCTTGCTTACGCGATAATACATACATCAGTTATTTGCATATTTCTATTTTCTTTTACATCATGCGCAATACGTTATATCGAAATTGTTTTCTTAATTTTTTTTTTTTTTTTTTTTCTAATAACTTCGTCCTTGAATTTATTTTTTTTTTCGTAACTTCTTTTACACTGTATTATAATTTTAATTTTTATAAAAATCTAAAAGTTAAAATGTGATAAATAAGATAAATAAAAAAAATTAATTTTTTTTGTAGCAGATTTATTATTAAATCCGGAATAACTTTGTTTAAAAAAAAGTAAGAAATATTTAATATTACACAATATTCAGAGATATTTTTTTTTTCAATACTAAAAATATTAGGATAAATAAATTTTTTTATTTAATGATCTTTCATATGAATCAAAACCTAACATCGCGTAATCGGCATTAATATTACAAATTTATTATAAACTTTTGATGGCTTAAAATATGTATTAATAATTTCAATAAAATATTCGTTCGAAAGAAACTAAAGTCACCTTTCAGCCATAAATGAAAGGAAGACGCCACGACTTGCAAGAAAATTGATAATCCGATAAAACACCCCGTAAATTATCAAAATCGATTGCAACATTATCATCCTATTTCCCTTAAAAATCTTGAACGAAGAAAAATTGCCTCATGATCAATTTTATTTGCAGCTCGCGGTGACTTTGTGCTTTTGCGAGCTTTACCGTAACGTTGAAAATCGTATAAATGGAAGATAAGAATATAAAAATGTAAAAAATAGTTCCCTTTGAAAATTTGTTAAATGATTATTTTGATAATTCAATGTATTAAGCTCTTGTGAATAATTCGCTTTAAGGTACTTGCATTCTGATGTGATATTAACAAAATTGTTTCTACTAATATGTTTAATAGATGGAGTATTAGATTTATAGTAATCATATCTAAAGTACTTTAACATAAAGTTGTAAATAGTGTTTCTATTCACTATAACATAATTAGTTTCTCATTTTATATTTTGTTAAATTAAAATTATTTAACTATTCAATATAAAATCAAATTTACAAAATGAACAAGTTCGCGAAGCATCCAAATTTTAAATTTAGCGGTTGTTAAACGTTAAAATTATTTCGAAAATAAAATTAAATAAAAATAAATCAACATAGCCGACGATATTAATACGGCGATCAAACAAATAAAGAATAAAGAATAGCGAATAAATAAACTCGTAATAGTACAACATCCATAATCTATACGGTACCTCACAACAACGTGCTACCTTATACATACTTACCCGTTTTTCATTAACTTAAAGGTACACCTCATCGCCATATCAGACTTATCAAAGTCGGAGGCTTTACTTCCGGGCCGTTTAATCCGTCCGACGGCACGATTTTTACGGGATGTCGCCCGCTCGAATTGCATTTGAAATTGTAATTCTCCGTTTATTTATTTACCGTTTCATTCTTCTTTTTTTTTTTTTTTTTTTTTTCTTTTTCGGCTTCTTGCGTATCGACGTGAGAAAATACGAGGTGCAATGGTTTTGCGGTAAAGATCGTTTTATTCAAGTTGGTTATACGAGGCGACAGCTATAAAGTTTACGCTTGGCTGACGCTCGACGTTTGACGCGAATCTAATTTTATTAAAGGTACGAGAAAATGGATATTGCTGAGTTTTACCTTCAAAATATTTGCCTTACGTATTTATCGGATTTTCTTTTCTTTTTTTTTTTTTTTTTTTTTTGTTTTTGTTTTGTTTATGCATTAAAGTAAAAAACAGTCATTTTCAAAAGTTGTAAAAATTAGCAATATTTAGCTAGAATTTTCATTCCAAGATATTATTTGATCGCGCGAGAATAAAAGTCTACACGCATAATTTTATTTACATCTACGCGCTTTTTAATCTGCAAACATAAAGACTGAAAATTATTAAAAGACAGTATTATAAATTTAAAAAATCAATAGTAAGAAACTTAACGACGCTTTAAGCGAGGTAAGCAAGCGCAACGGCTTGAATAATATTTTCGTAAATCTTCCCGTGCGCCCAGTAAAATCCTGTCCCCCTCCCCCCTCTCTCCGATTCCACTCTCTTTCTCTCTCTCTCTCTCTCTTACCGTATCGTTACAAATTGCGTCGTTATTTCCCGACACGCCACGCGATGGAAGGGTAAAAGGTATTCAGGTATTCCGTTGGCGCCGACCATCCCGCGTGTGTGTATACATCCTTATATTATGCATGCGCGTGCGCGCGTTTACATGCAGATTTTCCCTATGCTGCCTTCTTGTACATTTATATACAGACATGTAAGCAAATGTGTATGTGTATCTATGTATATATCTGTGTATATATTTTTTTATATGGGTGCATAACAGACCGGCGGACTTAACGAGTAAGATACAGCGGGTTTGTAGTTTACAACGCGGGCGTAGCGCGATTGTGTTAAAGATGTTTGATATGCGTGTTTATTTATGGTTCTTTTTTATAGCTTATATTTCTTCTGTTTTCTTTTTTTTTTTTTTTCTTTTCTTACGGATGATAAAGGCTTTCTTTATGCATGGTAACTGTACACTTAGTTATTGCATACATACGTGTAATGTATAAGAATGGTATTCGTACAAGAAAAGGCAAGATATCGTCTGACTAAATAACTGTTTTACTACTTACTCTAACGTTTTTGAGGTTTAAAAATCTTGAAGCTTTTATCAACTTTATTTATTTATTTATTTATTTATTTTTTTTTTTTTTTGCATAAAGTAAATCATTTTAATTTTATTCACAAACAATTTGTATTAATTAATTTTTACAAGTCACAAAATATTTGATAAATCATTAGTTTCGAGTAGCTTCAAAATATTAATTTAAATTAAAATTAAAAATTTTTAAAATATTAAATATGGTATATCATCAATATTAAAAAATTAATTATGAACTAAATTAAAAAAATCTTTTTACGCTTTAATAACATTGTTTCAAAATTGTTACCAAATTCCAACCTCTAACATATATCTATATCCCGAAAAACTACACCAATGACAATCGCACACGATATCTAATCGTCCTAATAAACTTATCAATTTAACCATTTGATCATACCGACGCAAACAAACAAACTTCTCGAAAATTCATTCATTTTCAAATTCAATAATTCACGCCTCGACCTCAAAACGCCAAATACAAACACAAGAACCAAAAGGCAACCAATCGCAAAGCATACACGCATGCACGCATACCTCACATGCAAGAAAGACAGGAAGGATGTGCGGCAAGCAAGCAACCGAGCGAACGAACGACAGAGAGAGAGAGAAAGAGAGAATCGGAGTACAACTCTGCGAGGATAATTCAGCGAGTAATTCAATCGGTAATTCCAACGGTTCGCCAGAAGCCGAAGCGGACGCGGCCGATAATGGCGCGACACCTCCGGTGGTACGCACACTCATACACTCACACACGCGCGCGCACGCACGTGGATGTATAAATATATATGTATATATATGCATATACATATGTGTGTGTGTGTGTGTATACAGAATGGCTTCGTTTCGAAATTACCGCGATGAGAGAACGCGTTGTCGCGCGCAACGGGCGCGTGGACACAAAGCGCTTGTACGCCTGACCCATCGTGCATTACCCAATAGCTAACGCAAACCACGCCTGTTCGACGAGCTATCTACTACTCCTTGCTCTCCCTCTTTCCTCCTCCCCCCCTCCCCTCTTCATCCCTTTCCTGTACAGCCTTTTCATTCGATGTGGTTACCATATCTCTACACACCTTGTTTCAAGGTTTTCGATTGGTGGAATGTTGCATCGTACGCGTGTGGATGTTTATGCGATGATAACAAGTCAAAGAGGTATTTATGTCGAAAAATAAATTTCTTCAAGTGCACTAGTTTTTATTTTTTTCAAACATAATAAAGTGTTTGTTAATAGGGTACCATATATCAATAAAATTTTATTTAAAATTGTAGAATGTGTTCGATCTAGATGTGCATGATGTTAAAAAATTCGCAATAATGCAGAATAATAATTAAGTAGTACAAAAATATCAAGTCAACCAAGCAATAATATTACATAAAAACGATAAAATTTATCAGCCACTTAAATATCACATCAAATTTTTTTTTTTTTTTTTTTTTTTTTTTTTTTTGAACAAAGAGGAGGAATAAAATTGCCCGAGATAATTATAAGGTCATGATATCATTTTTGCGATGCCTTCTTTTCACCCAACGTTTGATAAGATACGAACGGGAACGCAACCAGCGAATGTAAATGGAATTTAGATATCGGAATTCGTATTACGACGGTAAAAAATATCAGTAACGATAGCACGCGAATTTCAAAGCAATACATGCATACGTATACACACTCACATACACACATTGATGCACAAGCGATAAGTGAACGAGATTTTCCATGCGCATATAATTTTTACGCATTTGCATAATTCAAAAGATAATCGATAATCAAGAAAATTGTTCATTCATCGAAAATTTATTTGCATAATTTACACAACGATGACCCTCGCAACGTATTTACTTAATACACAGAATATTTTTAACTCATTTTTATCAACGCCGCTTGCACGTAATTTAAATAATATTAAATTTATCGATTTTTTTCTTTTCTTTTTTTATTCTTTTGAATCGGGGTTTAATATAATTGACTTTGCAGTTAGTTACGTCGACGTTATGTCGGTAATAATATTAGCACGACCGCTGCTAAATTAAGTTTTAATGCGTAACTTATAAATTGAATGGTTAACGAAGAGTATAATTAATTGTGGTTATTCGTATATAAATGTACATAATCCGTTCATATCGAAAATTTTATGAACGAGTGAAAATGGTTTTGAACGTTACTGTTGTAACAGTTAAGATTTATATACTTAGATTGAAATTATTTCATTCGATACGATAAATGTAAATTTAAGATTTCTCGAATTATCATAATCTGTTAAAAATATGATTAAGAAAAAGAAAACTTAACATTATTAAAATCACAACCTTCGGTACTAATTAATAATTTATATCTCGCTCTATATCTTTTAACCAAAATAAAACTTCCTTTGTAGTTGATAAAAAATTTACACACAACTCGTGCAAGATGAAAAAAAAAAAGAATCCAAAATACAAAAACAGAGTTGAAAAAAAGAAAGTAAACAAAAGAAGAAAAATTAAAGAGCGAAAATGTGACTTTTATTTACGCATACCTGCTGAAATCGAAATAAAAGACGTTATCTTTTACTTAACAACGGGAATGCCAATACTTTTTTTTTCTCCTCGATGAAGTTGTCTCTCCAAAGAAGTTTCGTCCTTGTGTATACATATATTTATTTACATATACGTAAAAGAGCATATTTCAAATATTTCAAGGTTCTTTTTGTCTGACGTATCGCGGACTTTTCTACTGTCGCGAAACTTGGAAACTCTCGACTTTGCTCGGTTATGGATAATATTCATGAATACAAATGTCGGGGAATGAAAAGACTTCATAGGATTAAGTGCGAATACAAATAATTGTTTATGAAATGAAATGATTAATGATTTTGCTTATTTTTTTTTTTTTGTTTTTGCGGTGGTAAACAGTAATGTAGACAGTTTTGAATTTTAAATGGTTTTTGAAATTTATGCTGCGATGTATTCAAATTGAAACTTCTTATAATTTTTTTTTTTTAAATCTTTAGTTAATGATATAAAAAGACAGCAAAAATATACTTATCTATATAATATTTTGAAAAAAAAATTCAAATCTAAGAAGACATACGATAAGCTCGAACAAACGCAACAAGAGTCTATCCCTCTATTTTATACTCTTTCGTCTATTGTCCATATTTTAATCGCGAAAACTTTTCCGAAATTCAAGTCACGCTTCGAAAAAATAAAAGAAAAATCGACAAACGAATAAAAAAAAAAAAAAAAAAAAAAGAAAAAAAAAACCGCTGCGACAAACGATTAAAACCTCTCGTTTTTCTTTCTTTCTTTTTTTTTTTTAAACACGGCTCGGTTGCTCGCTTCGCGCTTAATACAGTTGTAACGAGGTTTGTCGCGCACGCGTTTAAAACCGCTCGGGCGGTATTTTATCCAATGCGAATGTGCGGGACGAGTTTCGCGCAGTCGTGCGTTTATACGAGAGCTGAAAAAAAAAAAAAATAATGTGTCGATGTAAACCCGTGAAAATCTTGTTTGGATTATGAACGATGGAATTTTTTTTTTTTTTTTTTTTTTTTGAAGAGATTAAGTGGAAGATTTGATAATTAGTATCAGTTGACATTAATTATAATTGAAAATTATTTGAACTCTCGCTAAAATAATTGAATAATCTGCATTTATTATTTATTATTTTATAAATAATTTTGAAAGTGTCATTAATTTTTTGTCATATTCTGAAATATTCTTAATCATTCTTTCATTTATTAAGGTATCTCGATGAATTCATTGAAATATCTACACCGGGTATATTATTAATCAAATTTATGTAATTATCATTAATATATACATATAATAAAAACTTTTTCCAACGTCGAAAAAGACGAATAACGCGTTTTTAAATTCAGTCATTAAAAACGTTATTATACTAACCTGTCCCATAAAACAGTAAACTTTTAACAGTTAGTATACTTGTAACAGTTATTAATGTAGCATTTAATACGAATATAAGAACAATAACGCATTTAAAAAAAAAACGAGCAAAGGAGTAAAAATATGTATATAAAAGACATTGCGTCTATCGCGTTTATTTTAACAGCGCGTGAGAAAAGTCTATTCGAAAAAAAATAAACGCGCTTTTATACTAAAAAAAAAAAAGAAGAAAAAAAATCCGCGTGGCCATTACAAGCTTCCTTACTCCCATCTTCTTTCTTTCTCCCCTTGGTATAGGATTTCTTTTTACCGTCACCTTTCCGCAACTTTTCCTCCCAACTTCTTTCTCTCTCGTGCGCGATTTCTCTCATTTTTTGCGACTTTAAAGCTTTTCTCCGCCTACCCCCTTCTCTCGTTTTCCTCTCTTCTCCTTCGTCCGCGCTGAATTTATAGGTTTCTTTCTCGACCACATCCCGAGCCATTAGGCTCTTATAAAAGGCAGTAATTTTATATGTCCCAAGTATCGTTCCGACGTTAACCCGAGTACGTACATGTATATATGTATATACGTAAACACGTATACAATACATGTATGAGCACGAAACGAGTCATATTCTTTGCTTTATCCTTCCATCTCCCTCCCTCTTCATCTCTTGGCAAAGTATAGAAATGAAAAACTCGTGCTGCTAAAGAGCGCGTCCACAATTACGACGTCGTTACACGCTCGTCGCCCCGCGGAAATTAAATGTCTTACACCGTAATACACTTAACTTACTCTCTGTCTCTCTCTCTCTCTCTTCCTCTCTTCCTCTCTTCCTCTCTTCCTCTCTTCCTCTCCCTCTCTTTTCCTTTCCTATCGTTGCATTCGTCGTTACACGTCCACCGATTTTCCTCTTTCTCTTTCTCACACGCGTTAGCCGGAACGCACGTGACCTAACTTTTTTATTGCTCATAAACTTGCCCACATTCGCGCGAGCCCGCGCGCCCACTTCGAAAACTACTCATACATAAATCATGCTCTTATCGTCTCGTTGCCAGTCTATCGCTATACCGAAGAGTAATGATGACGGGTTAGATGAAACGTTCGAGCGACTTTGTGATTTTTTTTTTTTTTTTTTTGTTTGTCTTCTCGCTTCCCACGATTTTAGAAATTGTTAAAGGACAGAAGTTAAACGGCGAGTGGTTACAAGTATTTTTAGCATCTTGTCGAGATTACTGTTCCTTTCGTTGTATCGAAAACATCGATGCCGAATATAAGAAAGAAAATGAATGTAATCTGCGGTAGATTTTAACGTTTTACGAGGAATGAAAATTCATTCTAACTACGAAAATTTAAAATACACGTCACGAGTGATATAGCTTTAATTATTCATATATTTTAGTAAATTTTTAATTATACAAGAGTGTATGAAGTTTTGCTTTAACGTGTACTTGGAACTTTGTTCAAAATTTAATTTAAAAATTTTTAATCTTGGATTCGGTACAGCAACAATGGCAAACATCGAATATAGTATATTTGTATAAGCTAATTAAATTTGATTAATTTCAGACTATATTTAATTTTAGTTCCGTAAAAGATAACTTATAATAATTGAAAGAAATATAAGTGTTGATTAGATTCTCAGTAAATTTGTACTGATTAAACATTTACTTAGCTTCGTTATTTTAAATTTTTATATTTACAATATTTATCGATGTAAGAATCAATACTTACATTAATTAAAACTTCCAAAAGAAATATTAAATTATTCATAAACGTTTAATTAACAATAGCTATTTAAACAACCATTTAAACATTGATTTTCATCGATTTACATGCAAATGTCAATATTACTAATTTTCCATAGCATTCGCATAGATTGATGAAACGAAGATAAAATAAACGCAAAAAAAAAAAGTAAATAAAACGAACAAATTAAAATTCTGAGAACCGTGTCTTAAACAGTACTCAAGTATTTGCAACGGCATCTCGTCTTAAAAAAAAGAAAAAAAAAAATCACCGACTCCACCGTCGCGTTACTACTCGCGTCAACTCCAATCCGACCCAACCGTTCGCGTTTCCCGTCACAGCGTGAGATACGAGAAGAAGGTAAGTATACTCGTACAAGTGCGCGTCGTTGTCGACGTCGTCGTCGCATTTACATGGCTCACGGTTAGAGAAAATCGTCTCGCTTGAATTTACGCGAACGCGTTTGCGCGCCTTTATACAGATATATTTATGTATAGTAAGTAGCGAACGCTTCCTCGAATTTACAACTCGTACGGTAGCAATGTCCCGCGTACGGTTTTATGCGCGTCAACCTAAATGCGCTCACCGCACCTAGTATCTCCCTTTTTGTCTTTCTCTTGCTCTGCTCATTCGAACTACGTGCCTGCGACAGTATTTCGTCTATTTTTCTCTTTCTATATTTCTCCCTACCTCTCGTTTTCGATGCGCGAGGTCGCTTTTACAGCGCGGATCTTCGCCGATCTTGAAAATGTTAAGGAGTGCGCGCGCGTTTAAAGTTTTCTGCGGTGGAGATTTCTTATTTTACGATTGGATATTTTGCTTTTGATGGGAACGTTTCCGCGGCGATCTTTTTACATTTGATATATTTATATTCATGGAAAATAAAGTGTTTTATTCTGGCATTGCGATACTTATAATTTTACGTGTAAAAGTTGAGTTTTATAATACATAAATTTTTGACTATCTAACTTTAGGTTATACTATACTAAAATTTTCCACTTGTAATGGTTGCAACAATAAAATTTTATATAGTAAATGTCTGTAAAAAGTAGGCATAAGAAGAGAAATGATTTTCTTTCGAGTAACATTTTATTCGCGAATACAATGGATAAGACCATTGATCAAACTAATGCAGTCGATATTTCATAAGAAAAAAAATAATCAATAACGCCAATTCAAATTTGAATAAATCTTACACGGCACATAACTAAAAAATCGAATATCTTATGCGTCCGAACGATTTACCACTTTTTACAATATAAAGTAGTATCACCCTCCCTCCCCCCCCCCCCCAAAAAAAAAAAGTAAAAAGAAAAAAATAAAAGCCAGCTCTTTCAATCCAAAGTTTTTTCCTTCCTTTCACTCACACGTAGCCATCCATCCACACCTATCTGCACGTCCTCTTCGTTGATGCTATTTTTTTTCCATCCACGTGTCTCTCTCTCTCTCTCTCTCTTTTTTGCTCTCATTCCATTATACACGACGTCGCCCTCAACGCGGTAACGATACCCCCCGCCGTTTCACACCGAATGGACGCGTGGCAAACAATCGCCGGGTTATCGCAAACTTTGGTCGCTAGTTTTTTTTTTTTTTTTTTTTTTTTTTGATTTTTTTCTTTTATTTTTTAGTGACTGGTATAATCTAATTCTCGCGCTTTTTTTGTTTATTTTTCTTTCTTAAAACAAATTAATCACCGCGGAGGGATTATAGCTTATGGTTCGCGTTACTCTCTCTCTCTCTCTCTTTGTTTTTTGCCTACTCTTTGTTTTCTTGTCCGGTGGAGGAACGAAAAAGTTACGGGTGGCTTTTCGCACTGAAAATCTAAAGAAAAATTTATTAATCATTCTCGACTTTGAAGTGTTATACATGTAGGCGTGTGTGTACATACGCGTTTGTTGATCGAATCGATTGAATAAATTTTGAAATAATTTTATTTCTGAAATTAATCATATTTTTTATCGCGAATAATTCATCCGATATTTTAATAAATTAATAAAATATTAAAATAATTAATTATTTTACAATATTAAAAATTGTTTATTATAAATTATTTTACAATATTAAACGAATATTTTTGTTCCTTTACAAAAATAAAAGTGTAGAACAAAAATAAAAATAAAATCCATCTTTCTCTTCAATCCTTTGTTTCGATAATACTATTCAATAAAACTACACAGCCAAACTTTTTGTTTTATTCCTTTTTATTTTCACGAGAGAGAAACTTGGACCAATGCGATGTGAGATACTAAAAAAGAAAAAAAAAAAGTCACGAAAAATATCGCGACAAATTGTAGCGCCGAAATCATCTTTTTATTTTTGTTCATAAATCCAAAATAAAGCAAAATTTTGACAAAGTAACGAATAAGAAAGTAATTTAATAATAAAAGCTTCGACAAAATTGTAGAAAATATTTTAACATTTTTAGGAATTTTCAAAGTATCCGAACCTCGATTATTAAATTCTTTTTCATAGAAATTATTCAATCAACGTGAATATTTAAAATTAATATAAATGAAGCATTAAATACATTGCGCAATAATATCGTGAAAAATTAAAAATCCAGCAAAATAAAACGTTTAATCGCGTATATTTTATTGAAAATAATTTTCCAATACTATTTATTTACTACCTTATATTAACGCAGTAATAACACAAAATTAATTAGTAAAATGTAATAATCGTTATTGATTTACAAACTGAATCTAGTATCAGCGTATTCATTGTTAATTTATAATTTCCAATAATAATTATACTACATACTATAAATATCGTATGTCCATTAATTATATAATAAATACAAATGAAAAATTGAAATTCGAAGAATAACAAATATAATTATAAAACGATAAATTTTAATTTAATTTTCGTATTAATAATTAATTTCTATTCAATTTCATCGACTCTGTTTTTAAATTAACACCAGCGATATCTTCGATTATCCTTCGTTCGATTCAACGCAACATCGATATAATAAACAACTATTTGCGAGAAAAAGTAAACTGAAACGCGCGATAAAAAGTGAAACAACAAGCGCCACGACGCGAATCAACGACTAGCGGCAAGTCCAGAAAATTTTCGCCGCGAAGTCAAGTTGTCGATAAGTGCGGCTGGTTATCGAAATTGAAACTCATCGATATCTCAGTCGCAGCGATGGAAGTCATTTGTTAAACTTTGCCCGCTGAGTTTTCGAGATTTTATACGAGCGAAAAAAGTTTTAGAGAAAGCAAAGTCGATAACAATGCCAATCGTTTAGTTAGTTTTTTTTTTTTTTTTTTCATTTTTTTTTATTTTTTTTAAATTATTTTTTTAGAGCGTAAGTAACTTTGTTTTAGATTGAAACGAATATCATTTTGAATTTGCGATAGATTCAATAAAAATTTTAAAGTTTTATTTAATTCACAAGCAAAAAAAAAGCCATCCATTCACCATCCCCATAATCAATTAAATTTTATAACGCGCGAGAAGCATTCTTCTCAATCCTCGAGCCCTTCCACCCCTCCTCGAAAACAACGACATTGGTATTAATCGCGTAATACTTTGAGGGACAACGGTAAGTTTTCCAGACTATTATTTATTCATAGATCGCGACGCGAACACTACGATATCGACAATGGTAAAACACGCCGTGGTTGTATTTACGTAAATACTTGCGCGTACGTGTCGGTGAATTCACGCTCGTACGGAAACAAGAGAAAAGGGAGGAGGAGGGGAGAGGGAGAGAAGGTTGAACGAGCATTAAGTTCGTCGGTGTGGTGATTGGGCAGTGGCCTGATTTTCACGTACGAGCGCGCGTTCGCAAAACCTTGGCTAAGTATAATTCAAAGATACCTCGCCTTTATAACCCCCATGTATCTCGAGTCTCTGTACCGTTGTATAGTCAAAGGTACACAACGAGATAAAACTCTGTCTTTATTGTCTAGGGAAATAAAAGATAATTAACGTTTTGGATGAATTCGATACGAAATTTTAAATCTCACGATCGAGCATTGAGTCCAAGATGAGACGCTTGGATTCATTCAATTTTTTTTTTTTTTTTTTCTAAGAAACGCGAGTAAATGCATTGAAAATAAATTAAAGCCGATACTGCTTATTGATCAGGCAAAGCTATATTTTGATTGATATTGTTAAAATAATTTACAATTCAATTAACGTGCATCAAGATTAATATTCACAAGCAATATATTTTCTTAGTCTAGAGAAAATTAGCAACCTGAAATGTCATACCTAACTCGCAAATTATTTTTGATCGCTGAAGATAAAGTAAAATCTCTAGGTTAAATAACAAACAATTTAATGCATAATTCCTTTATCAAGACGAATTTACAAAAAATTAAGCAAACTTCGATTATCAAAGGTATTCTAGTACAAACGACGTATAAAAATTATTGTCAAAAGCTACACAATCTCCAATATTCTCTCAAATACCGTCGTTATAAAATTTCTCTGTATAAAAAAAAAAAGAAAAACAACAAACACCCGCGGACGTGAATTAATTTCGCGAGCTTTTTCCACGCGTATACGCGCGCTAATGCAAAAAGACGAAGCGAACGAGAGGACAAAAATTGAAAGCGCGCGAAACGCGCAAAAGAAGAAACTTTCTTTTCATCCACTCTGCCCGTTCCTTCCTTTTTTTTTGTTTTTTTTTTGTTTTTTTTTTTTATTCGGCGCGACGCTCGGCGCTCGGCGATAACGATTTTTCGCAAATGCGCGTTCCGTGTTACTTTTATGCAACGGTAATGCTATGTGTATGTAAGCGTGTATACGTAGAGGTACATTGTATGCGTTTTATATCATTTGGTCGCGTGAGACACAGAGCTGACTTTCTTTTTCACTTTATTGAACGTATATACGTATATATATGTATATATATATATATATATATATATATATATATATATATATATATATATATATATATATATATATATATATATATATATATATATATATATATACGTGTATTCTATAGTCTCGGCCATAGACGTCTATTCAGCGAATAATTTTTATAAGAAATAACGACGACTACGACGACCTGGAGAATGAATTTCGAGTCGAGGCGAATATTTTTTTGCTGGCTTGATATTTTTTCTTTGGCAGAGGCGCGGCACACGGTTGAGCGACAATTGCTTTTTTTTTCAGGTAACGGAAACATTTGGATAAACGGAATTTATTAAAAATTGGATTCGTTAAATTTATCGTTATGAAAATTTTGTTCAGTCTCTTACTTCGCGTTGAATTTGCAAAACGTATCGGTGAAATAAAGTTTTATAAGTTGTGTTAATACGCGTGTAAAGTTTTATAAGTCGTAATGTTTGTTTATATAGCCATGCAAAAAAAAAAAAAGCTAAAACAAGTGTATATAAGCACGATATCGGAAAAAAATAAAAATATCTCTCGACAGAATACCGATAACTAACGTCGCCGAGGTACCGGAACATCCATAGCACTCGATAAAGAGATCGCGTAAAGTAGACAAATTTGTTTCGTAATGTTTTGTGTCGTCGACTCACGTAAATGTGTATGCATATTATATATAACATAATTCCCCATAAAACAATAGCTAGAGTACGTCGTTACATACGATAATCTTCGACCTTCTTTCATACTATATTTTTTCTCTTTTCTATCCCGTCCATTTTTTCTTCTCGACGTGCCATTGTTTTATCTTAACTTCGTTTCGAATTAACGCTTCAAACATCTGCAGTCGCTTATATATATATATATATATATATATATATATATATATATATATATATATATATATATATATATATATATACACACGCGCGTTCTTTATCCGATGAAGCTCATTTCTCATCATCAACGTCACTCACAGACGACCCGTTGCCGCCGTAACGGAAATGACGCTGAGTCATTTTTGTTACTGTTTCATACGAGCCGTTAAAAGCTCACTTTTACCTTCTTTTGGCTTTTTAATTTATCAATGCTAGCTATTTATTTTAAATTATCAATATTAGTAGTTGTGAAAGTAAGGTAAGAAAAATTCTTGTGTATGATGCTTATTGTTAATTATAAGTTGCCTTGCCTTCTCTTTCATTCTTTTCTTTATTTCTTATTTTTATTTTTAACTCGATTTTTCGTTCGTCGGCTGGTTAGGTTAGGTAGCCGTTAATGAATTTTCGTTGTACACGTTCGTGTTTCGTCGAGGAATGACGATAATGATGATTACATCACAAATGCATAACTTTAATTATTTTCAACGTTACTCATAATGAAAGATAAATAATTAATTTAATTATAGAAACGTAATTGTAAATATTAATTGAAAGCTATCTTGTTTGTTAAACTAAATAAGGAAAAATATAAGCATCTAAGAAAATTTTAAATTACGTTTTAATTAATTACACAACATACTCGTAAATATTTTAATTCGAGTTACTTAATGATATTCGAAAGTATTCCTTTATTTGCAATTCTATGAATAAAATAAGTATTTTAAATAAAATTATCACTCTCAGAAAACGATACACAAAAGTATTGCTATCCATATTAAAATAAAAAAAAGGGGACGATAAATAAATAAATAAAGCGAAGCAGCAAAACATCCAAAAGGAAAAAAAAAAAAATTTTCACTAAAATAGATTAAGGAGATAAAAAGCGACCGAGAAATAAGTAATAAACAGACACTACGTTTTAATAATGTAAATCTAAAGAAATTGTAAATGCGGACGAGCGATAAAATAAAATAAAGACAAAATGCTCACACATGCACGCACGCAAATTTACACGTTACAATATATACGCGGCACGAAAATCCACGCGAGCGAGGACTAATGTTATTCAATCCCCATATAAACCGAAAAGCTCCCCCCGGAGGTCGCAAACAGACACGTATACAAACACAGGTACATACGCGCATATGTTGCGCGCAGTAGTAAGAGTGCAACTACGCAATATATGTAGAAATAAGCAAAGGAAAAGGAGAAACTTAATGCTAGCGAATAAATCCTCCTCCTGGAGTATCGCGCACATGAATCAGCTCGCTAAGCTCGTGCAACTTACTTCAAGGTCGAATGAAAAATAATGAACGAGAGAAAGAGAAAGCAGTAATGTAAAAAAGAGCAAGGAATGTTTGGAGAAGGAATAAAATAACCAAAGCGAATGTAAAGGAGGATTTTGATTATAAATAGCTTTCGTTTTGTGCTTTTTATTAATTTTTATTTAAAATCAGTATCTTTAAAAATATTTTATCAGTTCTAGATAGATGTCGAAACGAATGCATATTTTTATTTTTTTTTTATTTTTTTTTTTGCGATGATGAAATCCAGCAACAAATTGTCTTGAGCGCCGTTTTTCCTGCATTAAAACAAATAGTTTGTGTGCAGTCAAAGTAAATATATTATCACGTCAATTCTCGAATAAGAACGAAAAATAATAAAGTTTTGGCGCGTAAATTTTAATCCCATTGTCACGTGTGCGCGCGCTTTATACTTTCATTTATCGTAAGTGATAACCTCGAGTTTTAGTCGGACGCGTGTGAAGTTAGAAAAACGATTAATTATAGTTAAACTTATGCGAAGTGGATTTTAAATGAATATATCAAGTCTCGTTAAAAATGTACTCGATTATAATTTCTTAGTATATTAAATTAAACTGCTCTTATTTATATTTAGTACGATATTTTATCCTTGATAAATTAATTAATCAATTCTTATTAAAATAATATAGTACTTTTAAAATAAATTAATTCTTATCTCGGCGTAACAAAGTTAGTAAAACTTTCTGCAATAAACTTAATTCGGTTAAATAAGCCGTGAAACAATTAATTAAACCAATTATTTCATTTAAGAGTTAAAAAAAAAAAAGAGAGAGAAAAAATCAGGATATTGAAGCTTTATGACTCGTATTGAGAAGACAAATTAAGTTAACTTGTCGCATTGAATTTTCAACTTGTTAGTGTCTTACGCTTTATCTTTCTCATAGTATTAAGTCTGCTTAAAAAAGTTAAGATGACTTTATTAATATTCTTAAAGGTATAAAAAAGTAGGAGTTTACAACATTTGCTTTGTATCGTTTTGTTACGCTCGTGGATATTATTTATATCTTATTCAGTTTAATTATTTTATTAAAAGGTTTCTTATGACATAATCTTTAATAAATAATTATTCAAATGCATTATTTTATTAAATGTTTATAATAAAACAAAAGAAAATGTTTATTTCATTAATGTTAGTTTACACAATAACTATATATTTTAATGTCTTTTAAACGTAATTTAAGTTTGTATTAATGTTTTTAAATCTCTGACGCTGATTGAGATCACACAGAAACTATTCAAATTTCAAAATTAGCATCGATCAAAAAGTAAAAGAAAAGCAACTTGTCGCGAAATACTACACACACACACACACACAAACACTTCAGCGAAACATCGTCGAATTAAAAAATCGAGCATACGATATTGGCCAACGAAGCCGAAAATCATATGCAACCTGATTATCATCATCATTGCGCTTAGTCCAACGTACATATACGTACTCTCGATGAGTTAGCGGTTCGTATGAATAACGCGAGACGTCGCGGACTCGAGCTCGTCAATCTCGAAAAGCCATTAATCATGTACGGTGTCTCTCGGAGGCACAAACGACGCGCATACTTTGCCTTTGCCTTTGCCTCTCGTTGAACTCTGACGTGTATATGCGTACGGGGCTTGGTTTTATTATTTTTCTTTTTTTTTTTTTATCAAGCTTTTAAGAGATGAGGTCGTATTGTTTGAGTTGTTTTTATAACGCGACGTTTTTTTAGAACGAGTAAGTAAGATTTTTTTTTTTTCTCATTTACGTTTTCTTTGGTATTCAGCGACTGCAATGACCTTGTTTAATGTTGATTTTTTGAATTGTATGTGATTATTAAGTTTTTAAATGTAATTAAAATCGTTATTTTTAAAAGTGAACTTATACTACTTTAAAAAAAAAGGGCTCATTTAAAAAGCAATGAAATATCATAGATTTATCATTTTAAAATAATGCTTCCGAATCATTATCAACCAACTTATAAAAAAAGGAATATTATTTCATTATTTATTTCTTTTGCGATCGTAAATTTTACACGAGTGAAGAAAAAAAGCTAAAGAAGAAAAAGAATTACTTCGAAAACTAAAAGAAAACCCAATCGATTCGTCGTTATAATTACATGCATTTCTAAAACTGAAACTTTTAAAAATAACAACAATAACGAGGCCCAAAACTGCTGTGCTGTCAAAAAGCTTAAGGTGACGGGGTAAAGATTACGTTCACTGGCGCGAATGAACTCCAAAGCATCGACGCTCCGTATTCTTTTTTCTTTTTTTCCTTTCAAGCCTCGCGTGTGCGCGCGCGTACGGAGATGCATGTAAAAAAGAAACCTTACTTTAATGCTCTTACCGATGTAACCCTACCGTCGTGTAATCTTTCTCTCTCTCTCTCTCTCTCTCACTCACTCTCACTCTCTCTTTTACTTATACAAGTGTTTGCCGAGGAAGAGAAGACCTATTTGTAGTGACAACCAATTTTCTTTGGGCTATGAGAGATATGCGTACACGTACACACACTGCACACATATGCACACCTCTGTCTACGTTGCATTCCATGAATGTAGATGTGGTAATTAGTGGACGAAGCGCGGATTGGATTCATAGCCGCGCGCGTCGATATTTTATCACTTGCATGTGTTCTTGATTGATTGCTGATTTAATTATAATACCGATTGAATGATTTATACATTGAACTGTTCGCCTCTGAGCTTCACGAGTTTTCGAAATTTCATTTAAAATTAATTCTTTAACGAGTTGCGGATGTTTCGCGAACGTTTTTTTTTTTTTTTTTTTTTTTTTATGCTATATTAATATCAGAATCTGAAAACTATTTTGTAACACAAATAATAATATTTATAAAAATTCATTAAAATACAATAGAGCATTAATATGATTTTAAGAACTCGTTTCATTTGGCTACGTAATTAAAAAAAATAAATTTAAATCTCATGACTCAGACTTTTTCATTAACATTAAGAAATCAGGATCTTAGAAAATTTAAATTTCATACTAACTAAATTAAACTTTCTTATAAATAAAAGAAGTATTTTCCTTTAAAAATTTAATCGAGTTACAAACTTAATTAACTCGAAAAAAAAAAGAAAAATCCACTTGTAATGGTAACCTTTTTTAAATTAAAACAATATTCGTTAACAAAATGAAGAAAAAAAAAAAAAATCGATTACGTAATCGAATTTTCTAAAGCATCACGTTGTACACAAAATTTTCGATACGGCAAACAAACAAAAGCGCACGAGAATCTTAATACAAACGTTTAGCCCAAACTTTATAATCACATACTATAAGCGTTAAACTGTACGTCGCTTATTAAAATTCCGTTCGTTTTTTGGAACAAAAACGACGCAAGTATGCGTAAAAACAAAGAAAATAGTTAAAACAGCGCTCATATAAGCAAAAAAAAAATCCATGAAAACGTATAATTAGAAAAAAAAAGAAGTAAACTCACTTCAAAGCAAGCGTTTGAAAAAAAATGTCGAATTTGTTGAAAATGTTTTAAAAAAAAAAGAAAAACATAAACAAAAAGGAAAACAAAAACTACAATGGAAAAAAAAAATCAAGCACAAAGAAGAGGGTACGTGGAAAACTAAAGCTCTCGGGCAGATATTGCGTTGGATAAAAATCAAATTAGCCTTATGTATATACGAGCGACGGCTACTACTTTATACCGGTGACCTGAAAAAGTCGAGCGCTTTTTTACACATATACACACGCATACAAGTGTACCATGTAACCGTTATAAGTATATGTGTGAGCGAGGATGGCCCCTTTTTTTGTGTGGACCGCGCGATCCGATGATGTAACGCAAGGCTGAGACTGCGATTTTAGAATAAAATGAGATAAAAAAAACGATGTGGACGCTCCGTCGGCCTCTTTCTTACTCTACTTTTTTCCTCCACCCTTTTTTTTTTTTTTTTTTTATCATTTTAGTAATCAGGATGATTAGTTAGCATTCGGTGGTAAAGGAGGTACTTCCGAATACTTTTTATTTTCATCGTTAGCTATTACGATAATTCGCATGATTAAAAAAAAAAGAATCCTCACAATCGATTGTAACTTTTACAGTTCGACTTTATTGAAGCGATTAACAAGAGGAGAATCGTTCGTCAAACACGCTCAGTTGTATTTAATCAGAAATTAGCATTAACATATAACATCGTCGCTATAATTGCCGCGAATGCAACTTTGGAGATAAGCGCGTATTACCGTCAACGAGGCTGCGCGCTTACTCTACGAAACGAGCCAGCGGAATTATTGCCTCGCTCCAAGATATATGCTGGAAAGTTAGTTTATGCCTCTTTCGCGTGATTCACGTGTTGTCGCGCGACGATGTAAATTTGCGATAGCGCTTTTGATATCATTTATCAATTATTTCATTGCGCATGGAAAGTCAATGAAGTTTTTGATAACTATGCGATGAGAGAATGCTATTTTTTCAAAATTATATTTTAAACGTTGTTTAATACGTTTTTTTTTTTTTTTTTTTTTTTTATTTATTTTAAATATATGTGTTTAAAATAATCTCTTGAATAATATTTATCGTCGAGCTTTCAGCAAGTCATTTCTAAATTATACGATATTGTTTTGATAAAATCAATCGTTCTCAATGAAATTAAATAATAATGATAACTGCTTTACAAAAATTAATAATAACGTTAAACCCCAATAATCCAATAACCGCAACGAATATAAAATCCAATGCTTTCCAATGTAACTCGAACGTATCATAAGATTGAAAAATCAAAACGCTCAAACTCGTTCGATCCTTACGAATAAAAAAGAAACTCAGCAAGCCAATGCAGCCGATATCTGAAAAGTGCAACGCATTCATTGAATCTTTCTCTCTCTTTCTCTTTCTGTCTGTCTGTCTGTCTCTCTCTCTCTCTCTCTCTCTCTCTCTCTCTCTCTCTCTCTCTTCCTCTGTTGCATTAATTCTCTCTACCTACTATAATCCAGGCTATCGAATCTCCTGAGCATACCCGTAACTTTTAATAGGACCATATAGAAAATTTAGAACTACCGTTCTTCCTTCTTCCTCTCCCTCTCTTTCTCTCTCTCTCTCTCTCTCTCTCTCTGTCTCTCTCTCTCTCTCTCTCTCTCTCTCTCTCTCTCTCTCCTAATTCTCTCAAGTTGCACCGAAAATCCTTCCTAAAAAGTCCGATATCCGTTTGGGCGTAACGCCATTATGCGCGCAAACTGCGAATCGATCCTCCCACTAAAACTACCGACGACTTAGTTTCTCTACCTTTCTTCGCCACCCTACCTTTTGTGCCGAGAGCTCTTTGACCTCCGTGCATATTTTACCGATTGCGCGAACTCTTGCACTATTGTTTCCTTTTTTTTTTTTTTTTTTTTTTTCGTTCTTTTATCTATCAATATCTGGTTGCGAAAATTGAAACTATTTTGACTGCGCGATTTAGTAGTTTTGAGATAGGATTAGATTTAAGGTTTCGATTCCATCAGAAAGACGAAAAATGTAACCTATAAAACTCTTGTATATATTCTAATTTTTAATTCTTATCACCTCTTTATTCATTCATTAACGTTTAATCATAAAACAATTGTTACCATAGACTTTTTAAACAAAACTGTCAATTATGAACTATATTTAAAGAAATAAATTTTCTTTTTACGTAAATAAATCTTTTAAATTTTTGGAAAATTTAATTTGCAATTTTTTTCTTTGTATTATCATTCGTACAATTAAAATTAAAGATAATGGAAATTAACAGTTTATCATTAACTTTTATTTTCTTTACAATTTTAGTAATATTATTGTTAATTATTAATACGCTTGGGTACGCTTGTGAACTCATGTACATATTATAATTCATATCCAATATTTATATTCTTAGTATTTTAAACTATATTTTAAAATGTTTAATTTTGTTTCTCTTCATTAACAAAAATTTTACGTATTTCTGTTTCAGGTGAGTTTCAATCTAGTCGGCTAGATCATTTTCTCTCTTATTTCATGCGGTAAGTTGGATAATTATAAATGAACAAGTGTATAAAGTTTTGATATTTAAAGTCAAACTTTCTGTAATAAATTACGAAAAAGTTTGCCATTTGTTGGAATTTAAATAACGCGGTAAGAGTGAGAATATTTTTTATCCATGTTAAAACACAAACTTCTCTCGAAGGTAAAATTTTTCGTTCGTTTTTCCTCTTCAACACAAATTTTCGAGTGCTGCGATTATTTTACGTTCACGAAATTTTTATACCGTATCTTATTTGCTAAATAGTTTTATCTCGAAACTTAACGTTACATTTACCATTTTATTGTAATCGATACTCAATGTAAAGTTATTTATTTTTACAAGTATACAAACATAAATTTGCAACAAGTCAATTTTCATTAACTTTCAATAATACATAAATTGCAATTGCAATTAACAATAATCTCTCATCAAAGTGAATTAATCCATAAAACATTTCCGGATCTATCCTCTAGAAGCATTTCTCTTTTTACATTCTCGTAATATCAGAACGCGTATATAGAACGAAATTCCTTTTAGCGAGATTTTTCACTCAATCTCTCTCTCTCTCTCTCTTTCTCTCTCTCTCTCTCTCTCTCTCTCTCTCGTTGTGTCCAATCCCCTTTTCATCATCAAAATTATTATGCCCGCTCACGATATACACACAAAGGGAGAGAGATGCTTGCAAGATTATATCAATGCGCGAAAACCTGAGCATAAAAAAAAAGATAAAGAAGAAGAAGAAAGAAAAAAAAAAACGGCGGCCCACTTTCTCTGTGAAATGCATTTCTAATCCTCCCAAAGAGCGGAGGAAGAGAGAAAGAGAGAGAAGCGAGATAATCCAACGATTACGTCTAATCTCCCGCCAGCTTTGCCGCCTTTTAGAGTGAAAAAGACGAGAAGAAGTTGGCGGAGAAAATCGTAGGAGAGAATCGTTATTTATAGGTACGACGGGAAGAAATGAATTGGGAAAACGATGATTTACTGCGTTTTTACTTCGTTTCTTTCGTTTTATTATTATTATTTTATTTTATTTTTTTTTTTTGTTTTTAGTTATACGTAAATAAATTGGAGATAATCAAAAAGTTTTCAAATGAGAGTAAGAAAGCGGATTTAACGTTTCGAGTGACGTAATTTCTATTTTTGCTTGAAAAAAAAAACATTGTGGTGAAATTTGGTTTTTTTTTTATTTTTTTTTAGTATTCTTTAATATTAATAAGGATTTTTTGAAAATTTTATAACCCTATGAATGCTTACTTTTTTTTTTTTTTTTTTTTTTGATGAATAAAACAAATATAGTAACGGTGCAAGATAAAAAATGTTCAATTATTATTATTATAACAACCAAATCAAATTTTAACTTTTTAAAAGTTTAATAAACAAAAATTACATTAAGCATTTTAGCAAAAGCCAAAATAAATTGAATACGTCTTTAAAAAAAAAAAAGAAAGTCACTCGTTAATATAAATTAATTACACAAAACGAATTAGCTGTTATAATCAGCTGAAAAAGAGTTAAATTCAATAATTATAAAGAAAGTGCGAAATAGTATTTAAAAGGACTGAAAATGGACAGTTGTTTTACTACGTCAGGAGAGAGAGAGAGAGAGAGAGAGAGAGAGAGAGAGAGAGAGAGAGAGAGAGAGAGAGAGAGAGAGAGAGACTCGCAGCTAAAATGCATTATCCGAACTTTTTTCCATTAACAATCATAGATAATTCATTTAGTCGTTCCTCGCTTACTTTTGAAATATCGTTCTTTACAAGGTGAATATAACTTTAATTAATGTCGTTAAAATTTATGATCAAAGCGCGTATACCCCCTTTGTTACGTAAAATCGCTATCTGCTTAAACGTAAATGTACTTTCAATTTTCTGATTTTCTTTTTATTTTTTATCTCGATAATAAATTTTACGCGTTGATTTTATAAATGCATTTTCGTTTTTGTAATGAAATACTTCTAGTATTGTCTGTATTCTTCTCGCACGCGACGATTTATTATAAAATATGAATATAGATTATCGTGTGCGCAATTATCCATATTTGTTTATGTAAATATTGACATAACCGAATATAATGGAGTAGACAACATAGTGTATTTATTATTAGAAAGTGTATTTACACGTATAATAATAATCATAATTTTACTCGACCTAATAAACGCATCGATGCATATTTGATTGCATAATAATATTTTACATAAACAATTTATAATTATGAAAAATAATAATATTTCAATAGGACGATATAGTTTTCAATAATTTTAAATTTTATTTAATTTTAGTATGCGTTTTCACCGCTATTTATTTTTGATCGATTATCTGATTTTTATCGACAAAACAAAATTATGGGTTTAAATTCGCATCGGCAAATAAAATTAATCGCATTCACTCTTAACGTTTCTTTGTTTTTCGGATGAAAGTAATAATGAACAATGAGAATAATTAATATCCAAAGAACACAGCACGACGAAGAGAAAAAAAAAAATAATTACGACCTCACGCGAAAAATAAAAGAAAAAAAGACAAGAGAAAATAAAGATTTTTGAAAGGTCGACCTACATACGTTATATCGCGGTTTCTTTCTCATTGTCTACAAAAGACTAAAAGAAAAAAAGTCTAGGAGGCGAGAAAAAAATCAACGAGAAAGTTTTCAACCTCGTTGACGCGTGTCCTCCAACTCGCACATACATACGTTATATATACATTAACACGCATGAAGTTTAGGTCGAACCAGGTACGATGTGCCCGATGATTCGTTGAAGAACTACGAGTTATCATAGCCCGAGGCGACGTACCGCGTCCTTTTATTTCTCGTTCTACCGACGCATACGTTTAGACTCGCCCTTTCACTCGCGTTTTCCATTATCGTTTCTTTTTTATGCAGCAGTTTTGTAAGAATAACTGAACAATCCGTCGTAAAACATAGCCGGTTGTGTAAAATGAACATAAGCGAAGCACGTGACGTTGAGACATGATGCATTGCGTTGAATGTACGTATGGGTGAGATTACGGTTTCGCTAAAGACGGATGAAGTGTGAAATTTACGTGTGCGCGTTTCGTGTATTTGAATGTTTCGTTGTGGATTGGAGGAGGAAGAATTTTTGGTATTAAGAAAAGTGATTAGTATGAAAAATATATTTATAAAAGATAGAAGCGCGATTAAAAAATTGACAAGGAAATAAACTCGATAAAATTATTTGTAATAAATAGGAATTGTCATAGATTAATCTCAATTTTTCAATAAGCGTCGATAAATCGAATAGATAAATACGAGTATATTTTATAGGTTAAAAATTTAAGTTGAATTTGTAAACCTATTTTATTTTCTGTTAAAAAATTGGAACATGTTCAATAGAATAAAAGTTATACTTAAAACTGACCTATAAATACGAACAAGAAGAATAAAAAAAAATTATCACGAAAAAACGTAACGAAGGGATAAGTTGATACTATTTTATGAAAGCATTAAAAAAGTCAAAAATTATTTTTAATGTTTAGCAATAACGCATTTGAAAAACTTAATCCTGCAAAAAAAAAAGCTCCAGTTAATCCTATCGATTTAACGAACGTCGCTTGCTTCTTTTTCTCTCTCTCTCTATCTCTCTTTTTTTTTTATAAATCACAAGATATACACGGCCTTGTATAGAGGCAGCGAGTGCTAAACGGCTGAGATATATTCTACGGCGGTTGTATGCTAATAAGTACGGCGCAACAATTTTATCGCGTATAAATTTGAAGAAAAAGTGCGCCTCGGCCAGTTTGGGATTCGGCCGACCGACCGACCGACCGACCGGTTATATTTATGATAATTTTAAGCGAAAATTTTGAAAAGTGCATATTAATATTTATGACGGTACACGATTCGCTCGTTACTTTTTAACGCTCCCTTTTTAAAAAAAAAAAATTCCTTTAGTTCCGTAATTATTCGCGAATCGATAATTGATTGTCGTTGAAAAATAATAATAATAATTCGTTCGTTCCATTTACCAATATTATATGGAACAATAAAAAAAATTATTACAACCTTATTGCATACATTGTAATTGCAGTAAAATTCAGCTAACATTTCTATCTCTCTTTCTCTCTCTCGAACGATTTACATTTTCCGCAACCGCCGACTCCAAAACCGCCCACAAAAACAAAAAGATAAAAGAAGTTAACATTTGGTACGAAGTCCGACATATTTTTCTAGAAAAACACGCGAGCTTGAAAAAAGAAAAAGCCACACAAACTTAACCCACTCTTCCATCCAGTCATGGTTACGCCCTTTTCGTTTCTTTTTGAATCGAGCGCGTTTTATCTCTTTTTCTTTTCCAATCCATATCTCGCGCTATCCAGTCAGCCGTACGTTTCTCGCCGCCTTTTCTTTTCCTTTCCTTTTTTCTTATTTTTTTTTCTGTAGATGTACATATACGCACGTATATAGGATCTTTCCACCCATACCTATACACTCGCGGTTACGCTTCCGCACTCAGTCGAAAGGGTTGTAAAAGAAGAAGATAAAGGCGAAGTGTGCTGGCACCGAGCCCAAATATTCCTCTACCCCTTTTTTCCCTCTCTTTGCTTCTTCTTTTATGTACGTATGTATGTATATGTATACATGCATATGATGCAATGGTGGCGACGGTAGCATACCATTCGACGGAAACGAAAGAAAAGAAAGAAATCGCTCGCTCGTCTTTCTTTCCTCGCTTTTTTTTTTTTTTTCTATTTTTTTCTTACCAAATTTATACCTCTCAAACTTTTCCTCGACCCAAAATTCCTTTTTACTCGTCTGCGTACGAACTAAGCGAGTTACAGTTTGTGTGAGAGGAAAAAAAAAGGTGCACGCGTCGATGAAGATGCCATAACGAGAGTTGACCTGGAATGCGTTTTGTTGAAGATTAGTCAACGAGAATTTTGAAGTAGCTCGGGTGAATGAATACTATATATAGCCGTGAGGAATTCTAAAAATTTTACTTAAGGCCTTTCGTATTCGTTGTAAGGTGTGCGACAAAATTGCTTCTTACTTTTTTTTCAAAATGTTTTTCTTTGAATTTTATAAATGTTCCACATTACGAATGTGAATTTTATTTTGAGGATGTAATATGCTGAAGAATTTTCGATTGAATAGATTAGAGCCAATATATAAAACACACACGAAAAATAAACATTTATAAACAAAAGAATTGTCAAAAATTCGTCATTCAATATTCAAATTTAAATAATAACAATATTATAGTGGAAAATAATAACGACATCGCACACCTAATCGACACTTAAACAATGAGCCTCATCAACTTGCACGCACACACACTCACACACAAACACATACATACTCGCACACTTACGAATACCAAAGCAGACAGATCGACACTGCGGAATTTCCGGGCAGAGACGGACACATCCTTGATCATCGGAAACGGTTAGCCGGCACTTGGACCGCATTAAATCCGGATTAAAATACGCCGACGATTCGATGACATCGTCGATGATTCGTTTCGGAATTAAGTCAGCACTAATCGACCACACGGCTACTTCTTTCAACCGAGATGTATTCGGTCATTGGTGTATCGATTCTGTCTGGATAATACGGAACGTTAATGGGTAAAACGCGAACGTTACTGTATTGCGATAGATATTATGTTCATGTGTACCTTTCCGATTTTTGTATTTTATGCTGCGCATCATAAAATGTATTAATTTATTCTGAAAATTTTTTTCTAGATTATAAAAATTGGGTTAGATTTTTGATTCAGTTTGTTTACGTGAATATATTTTACAATATCTTAAGAAAAATTCTAAAACGTTCGATCTTTTTATTTCTTAAATAAGTATTGATGTTTATTCTTTTTACGATATTGAATCTAATAATTAATAATCCGCAAAACTTTCATAAAAAAAAAAAAAAAAATAGTTATAAAAATAAAAAATACAACAATACTTAAGTCGAGCTACAAACATTAAAAGCTAAATAAATAACGTAAAGAAAAGAAAACAACATCATTTTTTCAGTAACCGCGCGATCGATGAAAATTCAAAGCCATTAATTGGCATCGACACAGCAAGAAGTTAGAAACGTTCCGAATTGCCGAAATCCTCGAGAGTAGCATTAATAGCATTGTTCGAACCACATAATAGTCACCGGAATTGGTCCGCTTTCTCTCTCTCTCTCTCTCTGTCTCTCTCTCTGTCTCTCTCTCTCTCTGTCTCTCTCTCTCTCTCTCTCACTCACTCACTCACTCACTCTCACGTTGTATCCATTCGAAATTGCCAAAATCGGCTCTCGCTATATGCAACCCCGAGAAATGCTACAACATAGAGACGCGCGAAACAGAAGCGAGAAAGGAGGGGAGTAGTGAGGTATAGTCGTAATTAGAAGTAGAATTATTTATTGATTTATAGGGTTGGCTATAGTTGTAAATTCGATCGGATAATATGATGAAATATTGGGTGAATTCGAAACATGTGGTGCGGAAATGCGCGTTAAAAAATGAAATTGTATTTGCTTATTCTAATTGATGATTAAAACTTTTACGATTAAATTGTAAATACTTTATTACATCGATAATGTTGATAATTTTGATAATAGTTTGCATCTTCTTTCACAACTTATCATTACATTTTATCATTTTCAATTAATTTTATAAAAATGTTTTAAACTCACGTAATACGTTGAAAGTGCCACGGTCGTAAACAATCTTTTTGTAACGATCCATTAAACTGAGCCGGCCTGATAAAAGCAAACAAGTAATCGTTCAAAAATTTAAATGCGCAACTTTGATAAAGATTTAATCCGATTCACATTTAGTGAAGCGAGGCATAGACTAAGCGGAACAGAGAGGACGAGAATGAGAGAGAGAGAGAGAGAGAGAGAGAGAGAGAGAGAGAGAGAGAGAGATAGAAGGAAATGAGGGTGAGAGGAACAGCTGGAAGCATCGACTGTAGGCTCGGTAACTCGGTACGCTTTGTCGATTCAGCCGTGAGATCTGCAACCTAACCTATGCGCGTATTCACGTATGTTGATCTTATGCAATGTCCAGCGACGCGAGAGAAACCGAGAGAGAGAGAGAGAGAGAGAGACAAAGAGAGAGAGAGAGGGAGAAGTACAAAGCGAGCCATCGGTTACCCAAAGGCTTTTCCCGTATGTGTGGATACGGGAGAATACTTGCGAGCCGTGAATTTGTTCGACGAACGCAAGTTTCGCGCGATGATTTAAAACGCTCGATGATAGGATAAAGTAGAAATGGTTTTCCTTCGGCTTTAATGAAAGGAAAATATTAATTATGCGTGCGTTAGATATGGAGATATTGTTTAACTCTTGGATTAATTTTGTGATACGTAAGTGTTTTAAAAGGTTAGTAAGAACAGTAAGAACGAGGAGAAATATACTTTAAATTGTTTAAAGCAATTGAATGTTTATTGAGCAACGAAACTTTTCATCGAATCGTTCGTTAAAATTCAATATTCTTTGGGATTAAAAATCTTTCAAATTTAAAAAGTTTCATTTATAATAACTTTCCAAAATTTCATTGAAATAACAATCGCTTTGTTAGCATAATCTAACTATTAAAAGGATTACTTTATTAAAGATCCTATACAGCAGTTCGATTTTCTAGGCAAGTGGCGTTTCAACTACGTCTAGGGATACGTATATATACGTGGCTTAGATTTCCGGTCGGATGATTTCCCTATTGGATATCTTAAGAAAGTTCGGACCTAAAGTTCAGCTAAGCATGATAAATATGTAACAAGGATTAACTCTTTGATAGTTAATTTAAACTTTTATTTCTTTATCTTTTTCTTCATTTTTCTTTACATTTTTTTTCTCCTTCTTCTTGTCCTTTCACGGACGCACTACTTTTTAATTAAACTCCCGAACTTTCTTATCTAGAATATGAATTAATTATATGGAAATTTGTTGTGCTAAGTTTTGGACTTGAAAATTTCACGCAAATCTCGATAGAGTAATTGTTTAACTTTATCAGCTTTGTCGTTCAGCCATTGTAAAGCTTTTTACTAATATAATTATATTCATTAATTAAATTAAGTAAAAACTTTTGAAAACTCAATCAGACATTAAGCATTTAATTTTAAAATAACTCGTATTCTCGCATATTTAAAAACAATCACTAATCTATAATATGTAATAACCTCGTCATTAATTATATTAAACTATTGTTTATCGACTATTTCACTAAACCCTTAACTTTACTGAAAAATTAAAAAAAGAAAAAAAAAATGAGAAATTTTATAAAAGAAACGCGCTCAAACAATAAAAAATACCATCACGACTTCGCTCATATTACTTCTCGCAATTGGCGTAATAAACCCCAAGAAGTAACCATTAACCCTCAAAGGCGAGAAGAAGAATAAGAAAACTACGAGAAAAAAAAAGTCAAATAACATTTTCCAATTGTCGCTGAAACTCTATAACAGTCGCGTTTCACTCGAAAACGTCGGCCTTTAACGCGAGTATTAAACGAAAGTAACGACAACGTTTGAGGGTCAGTGGCTAAACTCTAATAATCCCCGCGCGTCGATGCAATTTACCCTTTGGGCAGACACCGCGATAGGATACCCGCACTATCTGTCTCTCTCTCTCTCTCTCTCTACCTCTTAGTCAAGGATCCTGCCGGAATTCGAAGTTTCGGTGTGTGTGTGTGCGGTGTTTGGTTATATCGGTGTAAAATGTTATAATGGTGGCTATACGGACAAAACACTTACCAGTCGTTCGCCGGTTATTTCAATTTAATTCGCGTTGCGCGAGGTTTATTTAAGTGTTCATGGGTTGTGGCTCTGTGATAGTTTAAAAATTATTATTTATTAGTTTGTTTATTTGTTGTTGTAGTTGTTGTAATTGCTATTAATTAATCTGATTAATTATGGCCTCGTAATTGACTCGCAGTCGTGAATTTTGTTAAAATTTTGAATAATAATCCGCGTGGAATATAAAATTGTTGAAAAATTACTAACATAGTTTATGAAAATTACAATGCATATAGGTAATTTTTAAATAATAATGTTTCTTAGTGTGATATTATAAGTAAATTTAGAAATTATTTATTCAAATACTATCGTTGTAATTATCGATTAATTTAACAAATTGAATATCAAGAAATCACAAAAATATTATTTATTAAAGCAAAACAATAACTACTGGAACGATAAACTTGAATAATTTCCATTAAAAACCAACGGTCGAAGCAGCAACAAATTCAAAACCATCCTTGTGAAATTCGAAAAGAAAGGGAAGAGCGACTCCGTATAGCTATAATAGCAATAAGAAAGTAGAAGTCACGTATAGCGACGTTGAAACTATGCCACGGGTAAGCCCTTAACCATCTCACCGCGGATACGTCTCGTAACGAAACAATCGTTCGAGGCCCGCAAAAGCCAAAAGACGCGCGCTGAAGATCCACGATGCGTTGTCATTAACCTTGCTCGAGCTTGCGCGCGCGTTTCCTTACCTTGTGCAATTACGAAACGGCGAACTTTGAAAAGTCGTGCCTCGTGTATACTACATTCGGCGTAGCTCTCGTCTTTTACCTTGTCTCCCTGCTCTCTCTGTCTTTCTCTTGCACTTTCTCTCTTTGTGCTTCGCCGAGTTTTAGCCAATTAAGGTAGAGTAACAGAGAGAAAGATAGAACGAGAGAATCTGGTACACAGTGTCAGTCCGTGAACGTGTCTTTGTCGCCCGCTCGATGTTCTTCTTCCGCGCTATGCAGCCAGCTAGGTGTTGATGTAGATTGTTAGTGGTTTTCGAAATCCGTTTTCTTAACGCGGTTAGAACGCCGACGTAAAAATAAAATTTTGTTTTAAAAAAAAAAAAAAACCCTTTCTTTATTGTTAAATCTTGTTTATTGTTTTTTTTTAGATTTGTTTATTGAGAATATTCAACGAACGATTTTTTCTATAACTGCTTCTATTATAATCTACGTTATACTTTAAAAAAATAATAGTTTTTTTTTATCCATACCATTTATAATAGTTATTATTGTAGTGCACGATTTACACAATTTAATCTCAATCACAATTAATTTACTTCTTACTAATACATCTCAAGCTCGCTCGAGTAGAAAAAAAAAATTTCGATACAATCCTTAAAAAAGCGTCAACTTAACGCGGAAATAAACGTCTTACGAGATCACGCGCCGCTGAATTAATTGTATAAATTAACGATAAATTAGCGTCTCCTTAAACTCCGCGATACCGCGCTTAAAGTCTACTCCAACCCAAGGCAACAACTTGCTGCGTTAGGCGTAAGAAACTTGGCATGCGTGCGCGCGCTTGATTTGGATTATTACCCCGGGTATGCAAAAGCGTTTTAACATGTGATTTCTCTATAGTCGTCCGTCTATGGTGTTTTCATTATTTCTTTTCGAAAACAGCTTTTATTTGAAAGTTTTGACATATCGCGTGCTTATAATTTCCGCGTGCAATCTTCGTCTTATAACGATGAAAAATAAAGTTGTTTAAAAAAGTTTTTTATTATACTAAAAGTTAAAACAAAATTAATTTTTTTATAAATATTTTCTCTTTTACATTTTCTACTATTCCAAAAATTTTATCGCTCCATGCTTGTTTTTTATGTTGTACATAAACATTAGCTTTTAAAACAATCGTTCCACAACAAAACTACACAATACAACTTTAATCTAGTTTAATTAAATAAAAAAAAAAAATTCTTTCAAATTTATTACAACACAGCGAATATCCTTGTACGTGAAAATATAGATAAGTTATTCACGACATTTCTCCGCACGGAGTAAAGCATCGTCTACTTTGTCTTCTTTCGTCTTCCTCTCCCTTTTTCTCTCTCGTATGGCCGCAAGCGCTTTTCCTGCTCTTAATCTGAGCCCATACATTTTATAAGCAATCTTAAGAGGCGACGTTAAGTACAGTATTTAACATTGTTTTAAGCGCGAAATCATGCCGCGAGTAGAATAAAGGTTAAAGCGTTACTTGGGAAAATACACTTTCATTGTTATTAAACGCAATGGTTTATTTTGTTTGAAAAAAAAAAAAAAATGGGAGACGAAGGGCGTAGGAAAAAAGACGGAGAGAAAGCGAGGGAGTTGTTATAATTGTATGAAGAGCTTTAATTGATATTCAACTGTGAAATTAAGTGAAAATGTATGTCCGTTAGTTTGATATTCGAGTTTAAATTACGCGTAATGCTTTTCTCGCGATGTAAGCCTTTTTTATTCATCAATTAGCGTTCTATTTACATTAATTTTTTTAATTCGCATTTTAATTCGTTAGCACATGAAAATTTTTTTATTAATTTAAATTTTATTTTTTTTTTTTAATTTCACAAAAACACAATTTTCAATAAAAACTTAGTTTTCCGTCAGAATTTTCAATATTTGCGGTTTAACAAAAAAATCTCTTTAATAAAATGTACCGACGCGCTAAATATGAAACCAATAATTATTGAAATTCTTTAAATAGCAAGAATTTTTTCAAAGTATGAATATTTTATAAATTTTATTAAAAGCTCGTTATAAAAATAATGAGCAAAGTATGTAATTAATGCTAATTATAAATATAAAATTTTATTTATAACGAAACTTTTACCGAAAGTAATTTTTAATTTTCGATAATCTTTCAACGATTACAGAACTTCAATTTTTTTTTTTTTTTTTTTTTTTTTTAAGGAATCATCTGAACTATTTTTCAAAAGGTTTTGTAAGCCGACATTTTTTAATAATCGTCACGCAAACTTTTAAAATTTGACGTCACGTGAAAATTATAATTAATCTTTAAGATATTTCAACGTCGGTGATCTTTATCGATTTCCTTTTTTCGTCTCCATGTACTCAGTTTCTCGCTATCGCGATGAGAATTCACAATCCGTCGATTTTTGTACTGACGTTTCAAATAAATCACTTTATGAATTATTAAACGGAAGTACTGACGGAAACACGTACGGAAAAAAGGTACACAAAAAGGAAGTTTTATTATATTATATCGATGGTCTGAAAACGTCAAATTTTTCGCACAACGAAATGTTTTTCTATAAAAAATTATTTTCGTCGTAAAATAGAAATATTTATTTTGAGATAAATCAAATTTTTATTTTCTTCTATTGAACGTTTAATAGTTGTGTAAATGAAATTGATTTCTTACGATGCATAAATAAAATTATTTCGATTCGTCAAATATATTTTTGGTAAATTTAAAAAAAGAAAAAATTAAAGCTCATTTTGTAGGTAATCTACAATTATCACCATTTCCCGAAAATTATGCAAATTCATAAAGAAAACTTTTAATTTTTATTAATCAAAATACGAAAAAATTTTAGATTAAATTGATCTAATATTCTTGTGAATTAATACCGACGTAATTATTATTTCGACCTAAAATATTCCTTCAGAAATTCATATACTAACGACTAATAACCTACATTATTACTACGTTATAACTTAACGTGGTACGGCAAAGGGGCATCCAACGGTAGCGAAGCAATTTGTAAACAACGAGAATGTTTAATTATATAAAGTTATCAACAAAGGGAGGCGCAAAGGTGTACGTATATACATGTATACATGCATATACGTTCATATGCGTTTGTGAATATTCATAAGATCAAAAAGAAAAATTGGCATTTTAATTAAAATAACATAAGGGCAAATTATTTCGCGAAATCGAGATTGAAAGTAAGAATTTTGAAGAACGAAAATTTTAATTTCACTCGACAAAAAGATCGTATACGTAAAATTTAACTGTAAGATTCTTTCGAGTTTGTTAGTACGTTTAGATTAGTTCTTTGTTGGCGTTAAATACGGCTATAATCACTTTGTACTTTTCGGAGAAAATTCTTCGGTCGAGTAAAAGCCCAACGAAATTATTTGTCGATTTGTTGTTAATCAAATGTAAACGAAGAGACGAGAATGCATAGGTGAGGGAAATAGGAGGAATTGAAAAATTTAATTAATGAAAACGCGATTAGATTTTACCCTAATAGAGAAAATTTAATTAAATTGGCTATTTCCATTGGAAAATATCGCGCGTGCGCGCGCTTTGAATCGAATCGTTAAGTGATTAACATAGTTACGTGCGGATACGTTTAATTTTTTATTTTTATTTATTTTGATAATAGATTGATCTGCTGTGGTTTTGTAGCGCGGAATCGTGAAATTATTCAAGTTACATCAAAGCTTTGAACTCGTTAAAATTTATCTGGAATAGCGGTAAAACGAATTTTTTATTGTTGGTATTTATTCTATCTATCCATCTTAAAATAGTTGTTATTACAAACAAAATATAAGAATTTTATTAAACTAGACGACGACGTAACAAACACAAAAGTATAAATGAATCTCAAAAATTATTCAAATAAAATTTAGTACAATCTTTAACATAATCTTATTCCTCAATAATAATATTATTATTATAAAACGTTATCAATAATGGAAAAAATTCAGTTTTTGAAACATTATTCCAATATATCTTCTCTCATGCTTATATCCTTTGATACAAAATTATCCGATAAATTCTTATAATAAATAAAAGAAAAAAAAAAGAAAAGAAAAAAAAACTCTAAAGCAATCGCCATACGATATTTGTTCCGCTGAATTCCTCGGCTTTCAAAAATGATATATAACAAGCGTTGTAGAAGCGGAAGAAGAAGGTCGAACGCTAGTCGCTTTATCTGACATCCTGCAGGCTTTATATATATATACGTTAAAATACAATAACAATAAAAGGAGAGATTCTTGGTGTAGCCGAGCCGTGTATAATTCCGCATCGCCATTGGTCTCTGTCACTCTTGCTCTCTCGTAGCTTAAATAAATTCGCGCGCTCACCTGTTCCGTCTTGCGGAAAGGCGATAGTACATAGTATCCTTTTCCTCTCGTTTCGCGTTAATGTATCGCACTCGTTCGCGGGTTTTCATAAGCGAGAGACGCGTGCCGTTTATTCGTGATAAGGAGGGAATTGATTTTTGAAAAAGCGCGCGTGTATGGGATAATATTGCGGTTAAGGATGATTGGAGCATCGATTGGGATATTAAAAAATGTTACGTTTTAACGCTTGATTTGACAACGGTGAAAAGCGACGCGACGTGTGTACACATATGTGTGTAGGGAGAAAGAAAGAGAGAGAGAGAGAGAGGTTACGAGGAGTTATGGTGAGAAGTGTAGTGGAAATACGTGGGTTGATTAACGAGAAGGAGAAAGTCGTTGTGGTGTGTAAAGACCGTTTTGATAAACTTGAGGTGTCGCGTTCATTTATTTATTACTATTTTTTTTCGTCTTTTTTTTGAATTTATTTTACGTCGATTAAATTTTCGATCGAACATTTGTTTTGATTTGTTAGATGTGAACTTTTATAGAATAAAATTGACTTTACAATTTTAATTGACAATTACATTCCATTAAGCATTTTGTAATCTTCATATACTCGTAATCTTTGCGAGTTCATTTCTAGAAAGTATCTAAAGAATTTATATTCAAATAATATCTACGCGTTAAAAGAAAAAATTAGTATAGGTTGAATATTTTTTTAAAAATTAACTCTTTCAAATTTCTAAAAAGCAAAAACTACTTGTAATCAAGATAAATTTTATGCAGCAGAATCGTACTGCATGTATGCATGAAAATAAGCCTATTTGGGATTTATCAATTATATTGAGAATCACAAGTGTTAAATTGACAATTTTTCTTTGTTCTAACTAGATCTCGCTTAACTCAAATAAAATAAGTTGATGATATGGAGAGAGAAAAAATATTTTCATTATTTAACATAACTATCGAGTATAGTATTTCGTAGATTATTATAAAATTAAATATAAATTATTATACCTAAAAATAAAAAATTTCGACTTGAAATTTCCATTGAAAAATACAAAATTAAAAAAAAAAGAAATCTCATTCTGAAAGATAAATCATACATTACAAAGAAGAAAAATAGTTATAAATTTTTTTTTCCCATCGTTCCAAGATAATTCCAGCTTTTTGCGGTATGATTGCAGAATAAGAAAAGTGTTCTATATTCCTCAAGTGCCAGAAGCACTCTTCGATAAATGATTTCATCCAATACCTCGATTCCCTTGAAAAAGTAGTCTGCGCTTAGCAAATTGATCAATTTTCTTCGAATTGAACTAAAAAAAAGCTTACCACGTCGTATAAGAAAAGAAATTCGGTGTGTTTTTGGTACTATCGGATAAATTAAACTTTATTATTTTTATATTAAAATGATAATTGTTTAGTTTATTCTTGTTAATCATAAGTAATATACTAAAAAACACAATAGCATAAATCGGTACAATGTAATCATAAAACTGTCATTATCGACATTTCTTCGGTCATCACTCGGTCACTCAAATTTTTAAAACTTCGCGTTAAACTAATCAGTTTTCAAAATTTTTTCTTTCGAAACAATAAAAAAGTCAAGAAAAATAAGAAAGAAAGAAAGAAGAAAGCCGATAACCTCATAAATTACTCTCCGTCGATTCCTTCGCTCGAGCTAACCGTTTTATATATACCGCGATCACGACAATCGTCCAAACGAAAATGATTTTTCTTTCGCTATGGTAACCGAGCGCCGTCAAAGTGTGCGCGCACACACGACTTTCTTATACAAGCGCGATGTTCTCTCGAGTGAAAAATTGAAAATCGCAGAATGCTCTTAAGAGGCATCGTCGAAGAAAGAAGTAAAAAAAAAAATATATATGTATATATATATACATCGGAGCCCGGTTAAGTGGGTTCAATCGGCCGCGGACATTTTTCGACTCGCCCCTCTTACGTTTATTCTTGTTTTTTTTTTTTTTTTTTTTTTTTTTAACGTCAAGTCTTGCACTTGAACCATTTATCCTGCTTTCGAAGCCAGATGCGGCTTATCGGCACCGTAATCTCGAAGTATATACCCATCTAGCGCAAACGAATTTGTTGCTATAATTAAGCGACTGATGTATCAGTGAAAAAGCAAGTGTTTCTTATTTGTTCTACGAGAAACTGCAGTTTATTGTTTATCGGATTTCTAGAAATCGATTTGTAGATGAAAGTGAACCTATTTTTTACAATGTTCGTTTTAACGTTTTTTATTTTGAAAAGATGGATTTATTCGAGAAATTCGAGATAAAAAAAAATTGTTTTGTTATTATTTTATGTGTAAAAATTTAAGTAATTTTAATTTTTATCAAGCAATATTTATTACTTTGTCGAAAATATTAGGCGATGATTTATTTATAAGAGTATCTGAAAAAGTATACTCGTCTGACTAAACGCGGATATTTCTACTTAAACAAGTATCTTACCAATCACCTTATTTTTACTACATCACATTTTTTTATTAAATGCTTTATTTCAAGCACTGGTCTCAACATTTCATGCCATTTCACATGATTTTTTTCAAAACTTAACCTCAATACTCTTAAATATTAGTAAAATTAAAAAAAAAAACTACCAGTCAACTTGAAAAAGAAAAAATAGGTTAAAACTATTTTAACTCACAAAATGAAATTGCAGACTCACGAAATCGCAATAAGTTAAAGTATATTAAAATGTAAGGTCTCTTCATCAAGCAAATCCCACGAAACGTTCGCTTATTTATCTAATCCTCTACCCCAAATCTCATTCAATAAAATTGAACTTTTCCGATCGAACGAGAGAACGAGCGCGCCTCCCATACTATATTACCGCATTGACTTAACCTCCATTTTCGACATTTTCACATCCCTCCAAGTGTTCCCTCGTACGCCGTTAACATTCGACTACAACGTTTTTCGTGTATTTTATTTACTTTATCTTTTTTTTCGTTTTTTTTTCCTTTCTTTTTTTCTCTCGTACGCTCTCTTTCTTCTTCGCTACAGCGAGTCTCTCCATCTCTCTTTCTATACAACTTTCGTTCGGTGAAATGTAACGCGATCGAATCGATAAATGGAAAGAGCTTCGTCGGTGTGTAGGACATAACTACACCGGTGCATTTAGTACTCGCGGTCTGCAAAACAACGACGAATATCCCCCATTCTTTCAACTTCGTGTATATACGTGCGTGCGGCTATTTTGGTACATTACATCCTATGGACGGTAAAACAAAGTTTTTCGTCTGTTCGCGACGTAACGAGAACTCGCATATGGAGGTGAAAAAAAACAAAAATAAAGCGAAAAATATATATATACATGAAAAAAAAAAAAAAAAAAAAAAAAACATTCAACAACCTGAGTAAAAGGCTTTGTTTGCAAAGTTTAAATTAGTTAATTTTGGTCTGGACTTATGCAGTAGTGTATGAAGCGGAATTTTAATTACGTTAAATTTAATAATAATTTACTTCTACTTACTAATCTTAATGTTAGAAATAAAAATAAAAATTAAACTACGATGAGATAAAAACATTTTTCTATGAATAAATTTACTTTAAAATGAATATTTTAATTTTTTTTTTTGTATTAAAATGATCAAATAATACATTATTAGTAAATTATTAAAACAATTTACATTAATATTTCGAAATCAGAAAACAATTTATCAATGAATAAATAAAGATAAAAAGTAAAAAATATTATCTTTGAAAATATATTTCACATATCCTACACAGCAGATAAAAATTCCAACGTAAACACAAAATTCAATCCATTTCACGAAAAATATTAAAATCGCAATCTACTTTCAAATAAAGATAAAATCTTAAAGCGCATACAAAATCGCTAAAAACTACATTGCACGTTCATCCAAACTCGCTCGTCAAAGCACTCTGTAAAAAAAAAAAAAAAAAAAAAAAAAAGAAAAAAAAAATAGAAAAAGAAGTAACAGCTCAAGCATAAAAACCTACACTCGTTCGCCAACAATCAACACTTATTCAAATCTCACGCAACAATCCAACTCAACAAACAAACGCACCTTTCAACAACGTTCGTTAAAATAACGCACTATTGCCGCCGCATGCGGCAAAAAACGCATGCACACACGTGCGCGTATGTGCGGATACGGTAGCCTTTTTCCCGTAGGTACACTATACACTCGTACCCTCTCCGAATCCCCTCCACCTTTACCGGGGAACATCCGCAGTGCCGTATTTGGACGCTCGCCAAAATCCATCCCTACTCGGCTCTTTCTCCCTCCCTTCTCTCTCCCCCTCTCCCTTCACCTCGTCTTCCTTTCCCCCCAGCGTCTCTCTCTCTCTCGCATCCTCTCAATTAAGTCACGTTCTTTACTTCCCTCGACTTTCTCACTTTTCTTCGGGAAATGCTACGGAGCTTTTAGATGCAGGATAACGTTAGCGTGAATTTTTTTTCCTCGTAGATGTGCAGGAGAATGTGACTATTCGACATGTTTTTTTTTTACTTTTAAAGATGTCAGGATCGAGATATTTTAAGAAAGATATACGATGGGTATTTAGAAGCGTAAATATACGGATCTTTGGGTCAGTAGTTGAATCCACGTTTACGTTCTCGACATTACCATACTCGTATTAGATTGGAAATCTTTATTGTAGTATTCAAATCCAAAATGAATATTTAACGAATCACGTACCTTTCGTTTCATTTATTTTATTCGTTATAAATTTTCATTTTATTTTTGTTTTTTTTTACCGATCGACCTCGTTCTTTTATTCTTTTCTTTTTTATTTTATCATCGCGCGATAAACGAGCGCGTTATCCTTTAATATCGTCGTATTATTTAAAAGGTATATTTAACGTTATTAGTCGTCATTGTCGTTGTAGAGGTTCGTTACGACAAAGGCATTAACGTACCAATCATCTCGATAGGGCGGGACAATGCGTCAGGCATTTCATTGTGATGCTGTTATTGTAAATGCTCGTGTGTTAACGTGAAATTGACTTTATAACGTTCAAATGTACTTCGTCGGTGTTTACAATACGACGCTACCGCAAATAGACTTGAAACTTGTTTTCGAAATTTTAACGGAATGCACGGATTTGTTATGCGTTGTAAAATTGATAGGCAGCATGATTTTGACGCGTTTAGTGGGTTTATTTTGCTGGTGAAATTTATTAACGTATTTTATTTACATACACGTATTGTAGACAAAATTTTCTGTTTGATTCAAATATAATAATACTCTTACGATTATAAAAAGCGTAATGAACGCGCAAAATTAAAGATTTTTCATGATGGATTTTTTAAATTTCAATACGTGGTAAAAAGCAATAACAATTCAAAAATTTTAAATTATTCATAGCGTAACTCGAGACAAACTCCATTCACATTTCATTTCCATAAAATTTCGTACTTTTCATCGATTACACAACACATACACACAATCGCTAAACGAAAATCTTCTCAACATCAAATGAAATAAATAAAAGAAAAAAGAGAGAAAGCGAGAGAAAGAGAGAGAGAGAGAGAGAGAGAGAGAGTAAACACGCGATCGCGGAAATTGATTTCTCGGTTAAATCGCAGACCAACGTACCTCAACGTATAAGCGCACGAGGCATATAAGCGTTAGCGCGTATTCTCGCGTATGTATATGCATACACACACGTACACACAACCTTTAGCTTTATCGGTCCGCGCAATGGGATTTTCGCGCTGCCCCCGAGGATTTATGAAAGCGACCCGATGAAAAACTATCCGTCTTCTTGCTTTCTCCTTCGCGCTCCGTTGCTGCTTCTACGATTTAACCCTGACAAGGGCCTTCCCGGAAATCTTTCTTTTATTTTCTCTTGGCTTACTCGTTTTTTATTTTCTTTTTTCTTCTTCTTTCTTCTCTTTCTTCTCTTTCTTCTCTTTTTTCTTTTTTTCGTTAGCTTTTTGCCAACTGATTGAGATTAATGCTGGTCAACGAATTGAATATTTTACACGGTTAGTTACTTTATGGGAATTTATGAACTAAGAACTAAAATTTTACTCGTTCTTTTCTCGAAATTTTTTTTTATTTTGAGGAATTTTCTTTTTAAGAGAATAATCGTTTTTTGAAAAACCTTTTTTTTTTAAAACATTTTGATTTAAGAATTTAATTAAATTCATTATTATTTATCATTGAAAATAAAAAGAGGACACTGTTAGTTATGTCAATGTGAAAGTACTTTTATCGCTAAATACAAAAAATTCTAAGCAAATAGTACGTAAATTTTTCAAAAACCAGCCAATATTAAAACAAAAACAAAATTCAAATCGTTCGATTCGATTTTATTTTTCAAACTCCCTCCTCGGACTTTCGTTTTTGACATTGTTTTTCATTCAAACACTCGGTCGTGAATCGGCCTTGTTAGCGCGTTAATAACCAAAACATTTTACAAACTATTCTTCCTTTATTTTTCTTAATGCATACATTGATCGGATCTCACCGAGTATTCAAAAATTTACACACGTATTTCGTTCACCTTTTAATTATCTTATATTATTTTAATTGCACATCTTTCTTCTTTTTTTCTTCTATTTATTTTGTCCCGTGAGAGAAAATCAACCCAAAGCCGTAAATTTTCAAATGTACGCGTTAAGGTATATATGAGCACAAAAAGCGTCGTTTATATCACGAGTGGATTTGATTTGTGAGGACAATTGATGTATGGAAATATTTCCCGTCTGTGTTAATAGAAATCAGAATGTTGGTTTGGAATGGAAAAGATTACCTTTTTTTTTTTTTAACCATTTTCACATGTATTGACAGAACAAGAAAATATCGTTTAACGTGCATTGTTTTATTTATGTTTCAGGTGAGTTTTGGTCATCTTTCGTTAACAGCTCTTATCTTGTTTACTTCCCGTAAGTAACTTACATAATTTAAACAATAAATGATTTTTGTTCTACAATATACCAAATAGTCACGTCGATACGAGTATCTTACATGCTTGTTTTTAGTTTAATGTTATTTCATAAATTAAATGTACGAATATCTTTGTGATTAACGCGACCAACAATTTTTTATTACAACTCAGTCATAATTTCAACCTACGTCTTGCCCTCAAACCAAATCAAAAGGCAAAAAATGTAAAACTATTTGAAAAGAACAAAAAAAAAAAAAAAAAGAAAAATGAAATGAAAATGGGTCAAAGTGAAATAGCATAAACTTAATTATCAACGAGCATGAAGTAACGATTGATAATCTCAGCATCACCGTCAATTTCAAACAATAGGTAACAGTTGTAACCGAGAATATTACAATACAAGAGAGAAAGAGAGAGAGAGAGAGAAAGAGAGAGAGAGAGAGAGAGAGAGAGAGAGAGAGAGAGAGAGAGAGAGAAGAGAGAGAAAGAGAGAGAAAGAGAACGCTAGAGCTAAAGGAGATAAGGGTTAAACGAAGCGTGCAGTCTCTCTGTCACAAGAGGACTGCGCTCTTACAACCACCGTCAACTACTTACTACTACCAGTACGACGAGCTACCGGAGGAATCGAGGAAGCACATATACGACTCCTCCGGCTATTATTTCGCAATTTCCGTAGCAACTCGCGAAGAAGATAGAGAGGACGGAGGTGAGGGGGAAGGCAAAGCGATTTGTTGCAATAGGAAGCATTGACTTTGCTTAATGGCCGCGATCGCGTAAGGTTGATCGGACTAATCGACGATCGTTATGGGTATATTTTATAAGGATTTACCGCTAGGCGATCTTTTATGAAGATAGATTTTTTTTTTTTCTTGCTTTCAATCCTTTTTCTTTTCAACTTTTTTTCATGTCATCTTGTAAGGTTTTTGCGTTTGTTTAAATTGACTGCTTTATCGAGTAAATTTGTCATTAAGAGATGCTTGTGAAAGTAAAGTCGTATATCTTTTTTTATTTTTTTTTATTTCTTAATTTCTTTTCTTTCATTTGTTTTAATCTAGAAATTTTAAAATTGGAATAATAATATGAGATTTTTTTATACATTTCACTACAAAAGAAAAACAATTTCAGTTTTACGTTATCACAATTGCAACTTGAATTTATCAAATGAGTTTTTCTTTTAGAATAAAAAAAAATATTAATTTTTAATATGATAATATGATTATTTTTCTTTAAAAAAACCTATAAATGTTTCCTTAACAGAAGAAATTTTTTACGACTTTTTATTATATGTAAAAGGAAACGAAATTTATTATATATAAAAGGAAACGTACATACAAAGGAAAAAATACATTATATGTAAAAGGAAACAAAATTTATTAATTTTTCAAAAATCTTAATATTACTTACAAGATCTATTTGATTCTTTTGAGTGGAGTAAAATTTTCATATACAAAATATAAATCACGTAAAATGGAAATGAAACAAAAAAAATCTTTTAATTCGAGGAAACTTTTGCAAAAAACAGATAGAATTTCAAAACGAAAATCGATATCTCCATAAGCGATACTAACGGTATAATAAAAAAAAAAAGAAGAAGAAAAAGAATAAAAAAAATTTAAAAAAAAGAAAAAAAACGAAGAAAGAAATGGGGTCCTCGTAACTCTTACGAAAAAAAAAAGCCGGGATTCCGCAATTTTGCGGTGAGAAAAGCAACGATCACACAATTCAAATGGATATTCGTTTTACTACTTTTGGGATGCAAATTAAAAAGAGAGAAATACAGAAAAGAATGAATAACGAGTGGAGTAACGAATATGAGAAAAAAGATGCTTTATTACTTTTGTCAGTTTAATGAAAATTTATTCGTTAATAATCGAAGATTAAAAGAACTTTATTACATTGAGTTATTTACACGTTAATTTTATAGTTGGAACGATATTTCAATCTGATAAAACTTAGGAATCACATTTTTACATTTATTAAGAGATAAAATGATAAAATATACTTGAAGCGTTTCTTATGAAAATCTAGCAATATCCATACAAAAAAAAAATTGTGCAATATGTAATCATAGAAAAATATATACAGAACTATAAATATGTTACTTATGGCTTTACAAGAAATATCGACCATTAATAACACGATTATAAGTGCTATTACATAGCATTTATAAGCTTTTATCAAAATTAGCAATTAGATATCACCTGCGAATGTTTTAGCTGAAAATAATTCCAAAAAAATACACGCAACGCTCGTAACTATTTGAATAAAGCTTACGAAAAACCAATAAACTAAACTCGTAAAAATATTTCATAAAAAGAAAAAGAAACAAAAAAATTAAAAAAACCTATTAATCAAAATTATAAGCGCACTTTATTGAGGAAGCGGAGGAGGATGAAGAAAAAAAAAATCAGTGGTCGCTTTCGACTTCTCTCTCGCATACACACACGCGCGCGAATAACTTTTTTCTCTCTCTCTCTCTCTCTCTCTCTCTCTCTTTCTCTTTCTCTAAGTACATTTGATTGTAAGCTGCCGGGCTCGATTTAGCGCTGATTTACGGGGGCTCTCGGAATATGGACGTCCGCACGCGTGAGTGGACTTCCGGCTGCGACTTGAGCCGCTATTAGCTACTTGTATATAGGAAAAGAAAAAAAGAGAGAGAGAAAGAGAGAGAGAGAGAGAGAGTACAATACAGCATATAACATATAAAAGCGAGTAGAGAAGAAGGATAGATAGCGAGTGCAGCGTATACGTGAGCCGCGTGCTACACTCTACCACTTGGGAGGGGGTAAAGTGCTAAGGCAAGTCCTTTCTCGATGGACTGTGCTGAACTTTTTTTTCTTCGAGTAACATAGCGAGGAGAGGGATTGCTTTGAGATGAGTGAGTGCGCGCAGCGCGTGAGCTGTGAGCGTAATTTATTTTATTATTTTTTGCCCCCCCCCCCTTTTCTTTTTTTTTTTTATCAACTAAACGATAGAAAATGGAAGGTATAATATACGATAGTGAATGAACGGTTGGTTGGTGGATTTTTAGATTCGTATGATTGAGAAGTTGTTCGAGTTTTTGTTTCTTTTTTTTTTTTTTTTTTTTCTGTACTTTTGTTTGCTTATTATAAAATTCAAATATTCGACGTTTTGAATAACGGCTGACTGAACGCGTTTATATTTAAATTGATGTTCCTTTAATTATAAATCTCTCGGTAAAACGAAATCCTTAAATTAAGCATCGTTAACTAAAAATATGGAATGTTTAATTGTTTCTTTAATCATGCCGATAAATTTCCGCCGACATAATTCCGATTCATTTCTGCTTGTGTGCAAATATTGAAATAATGAATAAACTTTTTATTGATTGATAACATTTAAAATATCGGAATATTTATTAATATAATAATAATAACGTAAAAGAACCGTTTATAAGCTCAAGTATTCTATTAAATAAAAATATTATTTGTTAAATAATATTATTGAATACGTTAAATTTTTATAACATTAAATTTTAAATTTTATACTAAAAATTTTATTTTGCAAATTTAGTATAAACAATTAATCGATTTTTATATCTATTCCGATTGATATTTTATTTTGATTCGATTAAAAATTTATTTAAATATATTCAAAGAGCATATTAAATTTGGCTACAGCATATAAAGGCTGGAAATCATATAAAAAAAAAGATTTTTGTTAACAAAGTAAAAAGAAGTTCAAGGCTTATATCGTTGCGATACAACGTAATACAATAAAATAGTAAAATATTTTATTGTTAAAACTTCTAAAATTTCCGTTTTAATTAAAGTTTTAAAAACAATGAAATTTCGTTGTACTACCATTACATCGTAGATTGAAAACGATAAATAAAAGTACATTTTCTTTTTCAAATAAAAAAAAGAAAAAGACGATCTGAATTTTTTATCATTCAATTCATATAAAAGTTTTATTATTATTTTTTTAAAATTTATTTTCAATTCTGTTGATTTTATTAAACAATAAATTATTAAAAATTAGTAAAATAATTAATATTTTAGTTCAGACTTGAAAATATTGTATTTGGCAAATATCAAAAATTTTAAAAAAATACAATTTTATCTATGAAGTTAAAAAATCCTTAAAGCATTCGCGTAAAGATCGATCGATTTGATTCAAGTGAATTTTATATCCATCTATACAATTCGTTCGTACGCGAACGCGCGTGCATCGAGAGATAGAAAGAGGCCACGAAACAATGATGAAGAAAGAAAGAGAGAGAGAGAGAGAGAGAGAGAGAGAGAGTGAGTGTAAGATAGACCAGCTGCAATTAGTCGGACAATTGAGTTCCCTCCCTCTCCTTTTTTCCCGTCGGTCGTACCTCCGCTCTTTCACTTTGTAAAAGGATCTCGAGAAGAAATTCCTGAAGGTGTCTCGCGGGACAAAAGGAAAGAGAGAGAAAAAGAGAGAGAGAGAGAGAGAGAGAGAGAGAGAGAGAGAGAGAGAGAGAGAGAGAGAGAGAGAGAGAGAGAGAGAGAGTGAGAGTGAGAGAGAAAGGTGGAGCAAAAGTTCCCAGAGAATTTTCTTCCTTCTCCTTCTCTTCTTCGCCTCGGAGTTCTTCGATTTAACGTTGGGCAAGCATTGAGGCGAGCTGCCTAAGAAAAAGAAAAGCCGGCAATCGCGCAATTATAGCTCGACCTTACAACTTTACCTTTTCTTTTTTTTTTTTTTTTTTTCATTCTTATTCTTCTTCTTTTACTTCTACTTTTTCTTCTGCTTTCTTGTTCTCTTCGACTTTTTTCTTTTTTTTCCTTTTTTTTCCTTTTTTTTCCTTTTTTTTTTCCTTTTTTTTCCTTTTTTTTCCCATCCTTTGAGTGCTTGGCGCACCACGCGCGACGCAAACATTCCTGAGCAGTCCCGTATGGAATTTATTCCTTATGCTTGCGATATAAAAGCGAGAGAGATAGAAAAATGAATGAAATTACAGCGGGATGATATCTATTTTGAAATCTATTTATCGCCTTGATCTTATATTGGTTTTTCAATTATTATTTTTTTTTTTTTTTAACGGGTTTTAATATTGCTACTAGTAATTTAAATGGTGAATTGTTTTTCATTTATCGAGTTCCATAAGTATTTTATTTTTCAACTTGGTAAATGACATTTAAATGAGCAAAAATATATCAGTATAAATATTAACGAGAAGGCAAAAACAAAGAAAATTATTGTTCTTTTTATACAAAGTAGGTGCTTAAATTTTTTTTAAAAATCTTCGATAACAATATGCAACTACCTAACTGTGAAATATTTTGAAATGCGGCAATTTGGTACCCAATAAAATTCGAAACAATAACGAGAGTTCATCAAATCGGCTCGATATATTTTTAAGTATCGAACGACACTCGTACGCCGGGAAAAATTTTTAGTTCAGTCGATGCGTTTTACTTCCCGTTACATGGCTTAATACACAGCTCATGTAGCGGGTTTCATAGTTGTTTTAATTTGAGCTTTTTTAGCAGTTTTATTTTATTTGTTAAACGTTTTACAATTCTAGTAAATTATATGTTACATACGCGATATGCAAAAATACATAAAGTTATGATTACTTTTACGTATGAATGTAAAATATAATTAATTCATTAACACAATCATCAATGCTGCTCTATTTCAAACACTAATAACAGTATTAAATCATTAACTCTTCTTTCTTCATACGAATTGACTAAAAAAAAAAGAGAGAATAAAATTCAATATCCCCGTAAACGTAAAATAACCAAAGCACCGCCTAGAGTTAAAAAAGCAGCGTAAAGAAGGTAAAAGAAAAGAGCAAGATAAATAAGTAGAAAAAAAGGAGGAAAGCAAAGAGGTACAGTCGCAAGTATCGCGTTTCCTTTACACACAAAAATTCACCAACCCACACGCAGACAAACACATTCACGCACATGTTTACCTACCCGTATGCAAGGAACTCGATCTCGTTCCGGCATATCTCCGTGCGAGAAAATCAACATCCCGGCGCCTTTTCTCGTTCCCTTTTCATTCTTTTCAGCTTCTATCAAGCTATCCTTTCCATATTCTTGCGTACATACATACGTATATACGTATACGAGATTCGTCCGAATCAATTTACGAGCGCGCAACGTTGGAATAAACGCGTGTCGCGCCCCGCGAATTCTCCTTTTCTCTCTACTATATACTCTTTATATGGGAAATAAATTCGCGAAAAGATACCGTACTTTCTCCGCCTCTTACTGACACTGCTATTACTACTGCTTCTACTTTTTCTACTTCTTCTCTCGATCTCTCGTTTCTTTCTCTTTTCATTGGGGCACGATGTTTGCGAGATGCGTGAGGAGAAAAAGGAAGAGAGAGAGCAAGAGAGAAAGAGAGAGAGACACGTATAGATATAATGATTTCTTTTTCGATAAATGCCGGTGTATTCCTACTGGCTTATTTTATTTGCTTGGATTCGCTTCGATTTTCAACGGAGTATATCTTTCGTAATGAACACTGTTATTTAGATATATTGGTTATATTTGAGAAAATAAGTTTTAAAATCAGTTAATGAAATTTGATACTTATTTAAAATTCTAAATACGATCATAGAGTTACCATTGAGTTTCGATGTAAAAAAATAATTCAATATACGCTTGCAATGAAGTCAACGATTTAATTAAATCTAAATAAAAAAAAAAAAAAAAAAAAAAAAAAACAAAAAAAACAAATAAATATCGTAACGTTAATGAAACTTTGCTTACTTTCTTTCAAGTATATCTTTTTTTCGGATAAAAAGATTTAATAATCAACAAAAAACAAAATCCTAGGTATCGAATACACACTCCTCGAGAGAAAGTAATATATTCTCACAAAAATAGCCAATCGTAACGTCTCGTATATCTTACAACGAATCCGAATAACTAAACCATCGGCGTAATGAAACGAAGCGTGGAAACAATACGTCCCTCGTTTAACGACACCTTTTTTTTTATGTTCGCGTATCCGCGTATACGAATGCGAAAGACTCGTAAAGTCACATTAACTTTTGCGATCGCGATAAAACGTCGTCTACTACGAACGAGGCATTTGTATTACCGCGAGAAAATCGGTATGGACGGCGATGAAAAACATCGGCCCTTTCACCCGTGCTTTAAAGCCCGAGAAGTAAGCGTGGCTTTGGCTTAACTTTAACGTATGGCTAAATAAGACAATGATTTTATTTATTTTGTTAGTACGTTCGAGACGTTTTCTAATATGGAAATGTTTTTTTATCGACAGCGAAACGATATTAAGAATGAGGAGAAACGACTAAATGAATTTTATTGAGATTTCCATTTTGGTGTATTGGTTGAGATGGTTTTTATGAGAGTTTGTTCAAAGGATATTTTTAAAGTATTGAATAGATTGTTTATTTAGCAAGAAATAACAGAATCATTACACTTCTATTTGTATCGCGAGCCTAGAAATATTTCATTATCCCTAAAAATAATACAAAACAACACTTAAAAATTTCCCATGAGTATACAATTTATTAATATCATATATTCGCTTCCCGAAATATCTCAAATAATTTATCAAAAACAAAAAAAAAACCAAAAAAAAATGAAGCGAGCACGTAGAACCGATCGTTAAAGGTACAAAAAGATTCAAATTTCAAACGAACGAACATAAATTATCAATCCAATGCGCGAGATCGTACAATTTTTTCTCTCTTCAAAATAAAAAAAAAAATAAAAAATAAAAAAAAAAGCGATCGCGATTGATTTATCGATACATATGTGTACTTCTTTTTTTTTTCTTCACGTGTATATACTATCCATAGTAAGGAAAATTCCAGCGATCTCTCATTCGTATTATAACCCATAGCATACGCGACGTATCGCAACCCTTATTGATTTATGAATATTTAAAAGGATACGATTGCGAAATATCTCTTGATATTCACCGTCTCGATTTATTTACCTTTTTATTTTTCTCTCTTCTTTGCTCCTTTACATTTTTTTGTCTTTAATAAAAGATAAAATACTCGTGATGAAAATAGTGAAAGGGAGACAGACATGTAGAAAATGTATTCTTTTGTAATTTAATCGAAAGCGAAGGATAGCAATAACGACAACAGAAAATGAGTGCATTAACGGAATAAAAACCATTTCCTTTGTTGTTTTTATATATTTATTGCTTTGGTTTCTCAGCCTTTTTATACCGAACGCGATGAAAGGTTTTAAATATTTTTATGGGCAAAAAGAAGAATATATAAAGAATGTTTTAATTAAATTTTATGCAAATACAAGCGAATTATTGTTTGTTTTATTTATTTTATATCCGTTTTGAATTTCATAAATGTAAATTGCAAATTTATCGTGCATTGTTTAACTTTCTTTTTTTTTCGTAACATGAATTGTATTTTATAATTTTATTTTGTCAATAAGTAATTTAAATTATAAAAGACAGGGTAAATTTAAAGATCATCTTTTTATTACATTATTCCGTGTAAAAATTTTTGTCTGGGACTAGTCTGGGATTAGTCTGGCTGAAAAAGTTTGGCTAAAAATGTTGGAAAAATCTGGCTAAAATCTAGCTACGACCACTTTCCCAGACTATTCACCAGATTATTTCCAGACTATTTTTCGTAGTATTTGTCAGACTATTTGCAAGACTTTTTTCAAAATTTTATTTAAAAAAGATTTTTTTTTTCCTTTTTACTTAATAAATGTAAAAATAATTTTTATTTAATAAATAACACGTAAAATTAATTTTATTGATATATTATTTCTCTATATTATTTGAATTTTCTACAATATATTATTTGTTACCGACAATGAAACTAAATAATACACTATATAATTGATTCATATTAATCACAATTTTCACATTATAATTTATATATATATGTAATGTAAATTATAATGAGAAAATTGCGATTAAAATGAATTAATTACATAGTGTTTTATTTAATTTTGTTGTCGGTAACAAACAATAGAATAGAATAATAGAATAGAATTGTAGAAAATTCAACTGATGCACAAAAAGAATATATTAATTGAATTACTTTTACGTGTTATTTATTAAATAAAAATCATTTTTACATCTATTAAGTAAAAAGCAAAAAAAAATAAAACCTTTTTAAATAAAATTTAAAAAAAGGCTTGCAAATAGTCGGGCGAATACTATAGAAAATAGTCTATGAATAATCTGACAAATAGTCTGGGAAATAGTCTAGGAAAGTAGCCGTATCCAGACTTCAGCTAGATTTTTAGTTAGACTTTTTCCAGACTAATCCTAGACTAGACCCAAACAACAATTTTCACACCGAATATGGCTATTTTTTACGCAATTGCATTAATAATAAGTAAAAATTCTGACAAATTTCCTTAAACTGTGAGACAATTAATAATAGAACCATCCATAGCAAAAACGACGACGCTCGCAATATCGAAAGCGAGCAATAAACTTCCTTCGAAAAAAGTGCATTTCCCCGCTAAAAAAAAGGTCAACGTTCTTCTCGCATCGCCAAGTAAAAAAAAATATTGTAAACAAAATGATAAAGAAGACGAAGAAAATAAAAAGTCAGCGCGACGCTTGATTAAACGTAGCGTCACCTACATATTTCTCAAGAGAGCGCATACCTCCGCAGCGAGCGCATCCGACGTGGATAACGTGGAATTCCGACCGATAAAAGTATGGAAGGAGAGATAGAGAGAGAAAGAGAGTAAGCCAAGGCATGGAAAAGCCGAGGCAATTGAATCGCAATTAAGGACGAGAGAGAGAGAGAGAGACGCTCGCGTCTTCGTCTCGATCTCAATAGAGTCGCGTTACGACACGTCTTCCTTTTCTATAGAATCGATGGAACTCCTATATATAGTATACGCATATATACAAGGATGGGGAAATGAGACGAAGTTGCTCTTAAAGTATTCCTATATATGTATATAGATATATAAAAAGAGTAGGATACAGATAGAGAGAGAGAGAGAGAGAGAGAGAGAGAGAGAGAGAGAGAAGGCAATGGGCCGGTATGCCAATATAGCGAGGCGAGAAACGCCTTCTGTCATTCCAATCTTCACCTTTCCACTCACTCTTCCATTCTCGGAGCTTTTCTTCCTCTTGACTCATTCCTTACCCTTCTCACACTTTCTCCTTGTCCCTTATTCTTCTACACTTTGCAGTTCTCTTCTTCTTTTTTTACACGCTCGTTCTTTGCTGCGGTATACACCTCCATACTCGTCGTTCTTACATTAATATATATCTATATCCTCTCCTATTTCTGTCTCCCTCTCTCAATTTTTTGCACTTCTCGTGCTTGTATAGTTATTTTCCCATTATTTTGAACGACTATTCCCCGCACTTTTTCTTTTCGATACATATTTTTTTTTTTTTTCTTCACTTTTCCTCTTTTTTGCGTTTAGTTTAATGCGTACATCAACGCGCGTATAATGGAAAGAGAAAAGAGAGAATTATTTGAAAATGGGATTTATCAAGCGATATTACTTTAAGAATATGTGCAAAATTTTTTTGTCCTAATACCTGAAGCAACAGAATTTGAAATTGGTGTAACGATAAAATAACAAAACAATCTCCGTCCAATAAGACACCACTTTGATTACAACCCTCGTTAATCCTTATCTTTAAACGGATAACTTTCTCTCTCTCTCTCTCTCTCTCTGACTCTTCCGATTAAACCGTCGATCCGCGCTTAAATCGAACGCATTAATCACGTGCGCGCGCGGATTTCATTTGCACCTTAACACAATGATTTCATTGCCTCGAAGCATCTCGATTAGCGAGTCGAGGACTACACGCGCTACCTCTAAAATACGCGCGGCTCAATCCGTTAGCCATAATCGTCGCCAACGAAGAAATTGATCGACGAGCCAATAGAGAGAGATAGATAGATCGACTCGGTGTACTTCAACTAATCAGTGATTACGGCTAATTTTTGCGGATCGCCTCCAGCGATGCTCTAACTTTTTGCCTTTATTTTATTTTTCCTTTTTTTCTTTTTTTTTTTTTTTTTTTTTGTTACTAATCTCTGCTGTTACTTACGGGATTAGTTTTGACTGCGGTATTTCAATTTTACTCTATTTAATTTGTTTCTCTTTTTTTTTTGGGTACGATGACATTTTCAGGTGATTGACGTTAAGGGAGAAAATTTTGAATGGGTAATCAATTTGGTTAAACGTAGAACGAAAAATCTTTAGTAAACAAATATTTTAAGTTTCAACAAAATTTACACCATTGATATAAATTTACAAATAGGATAATTTTAGTAAAAGATATCTAATATTTATTGAAGATGATTTATCGTAATTAACTAATTTCAGTGCGTTTCAAACAGTGACGATGCAAATTCTTAAGCTTTTTAATATTACTAGACAATATTTCGATATTTTTTTGTAACCGAAACAGAAACTAACCTCCATTTTCAATATTTCAAAAAATCAAACTGTTGCAATCTCCGTAAAAAACTATCGAAAACAAATAAACTAGAAATTTAACTTAAAATTAAAACAAATATTTTTTATACAATATCAAAATATCCATCAATCCAAAAAATAACTAAATAAATGCATGTATCGAAAATCAAAACAAACTGACCGACAATATCCGAAAAAATAATGTTTTGTAAACCGCAAACGCACATTTCGACCGAAATTTAATTCGTTATCATGCGTATGCCACACGGTATGACTGCGCATCGAAACATTGAATAAAACCACGAGTCCGCTCTTAATCTTGTTATATACTTCTCTCAATACGCGAGACGAAATTAGGCGAGCGTTGAAACTTTACGTTTAGAACTATTGCGTATATCGCGATGTATGCATCGAATAAATGCACTTAGAGCGGTAATGCGTTACGAAATCTACTTTTACGTTTACATATTTTAATTGACCATTGCGAAATTGAGGTTAATTTTAACGAGATGAAAAATTTTAGAGGATGATCGAGGTACGATGAAAAATGAGATTTTTGAGGAATGGATGGTTATAATTTGACCAGACGATGGGGAATTCGTCAAATTATTCCTGATTGTTGATTAAAGATTGTTTTTATTGTACAGAAAACTATGTAAAAATTTTGTTTTATTTTATTTTAATATTAAATTAATAATTTAATATTAAAATTTATTTAATATTTAATATACTTTTATCGTTTTATAAATTATTCTTCAGAAAAATAATGTTTTAATTAAACGAAACATTTTAGTTTTAATTTATTAAACATTAAATAACTTTATTCATAATTCAACAAGATTATTCAAAATTTAGGATAACCTCGTACAAGTAATTTCGTTATATTATCTTAATAAGAATCTTATCCACATAATCACATAAATTTTCGCGAAAAACTAAATCAAGCATGATTACAAATAAAAAAAAAAAAAAAAAAAGAACACGTTAATATCATTTCTGCGCCGATGATAAAAACTTAAGAAATTCTACCAACAATTAAAACGCGTTAAAATCCAGTCGAAGTCACAAAATAAAGACAAACGAAAAAAAGATACGCGACGAGGTCTCTGTCTTTCTTGACGCACTTTTTGAAATTAACTCGGTTAAAAAGAAAGAAAAAAAAAAGAAAAGAATAGAAAATTTGAAATTCATACGAGCAAAGACTTTAACGCTTACTTATATACATCGAATCGGGGATAAAAGGCTACACAACCGAGTCGGAAGAAATTTTCCGAGACGTAGTAGCATCAGCTCCTTTACGTTGTATACACTCCGTGAGTCTACGCTCCTTTTCTCTCTCCGCGCTCTTCTAAACGTTTAGACGTTGCGCATTCGCTGCATTATTCAACGAGCCGGGGTTGTATTTATCAAGCAGAATAGCCGCACTAACCGGTTTCTCTTTATACGCTTGCCGTGCTGCTGCTTTCGCGTTAACTTATACACTGCACTCTGTGCTCCCGCGCGCGCCAGCCCAGCGTTTTTCTCGTTTTCTCCGGTATCTGATATAGTTACTCTCTTTCCCTTTCTGTTTCAGTGGAGCATCGCTTACTTTTTTTTTCTCTCTCTCTCTCTATCTCTCTCTCTTTCTTTAAAGAGAAAGAGCTTTTCTATCTCTTTGCTTTCCATCCAATCTTTTTTACTCTTTCCATCTTTCTTTTTATACGTATCACGTGTGCGTATGTACTTTTCGATTCTTGAATTTTCTCTCTATCTCTCTTAGAATGTTTGTCTTGCAGCTTTTCTATTTTAACTCCGTTCCGTCTGCGTTGAATAACTGAAAAATGCTCAAAGTCACGTGGTTGAGTGAGAATTTAGCTTTATTACATAAGCGCGAGGCGTTTTGTTAGAACGCAAAAGTTTTAATTCGAACTGTTGTATATAGTCAAGTGGCTTATGAATTTAAAGAGCATTAAAATTTAGATTTTAAGAAAATTGTGTATCGTTGCAAAATTATTTCGATATTCGATAAGAACGATTTAAATTCTTTTTTTATTTTTTATTTTTTTTTCTTTGTCATTTAATAAAGTATCGTTGAACATTGATTTTTCAAATACAATATTCAAAGTTGTCGAAAATTTGGCACTCTGCCTATTGATATTATTATCGTCGGCTATTATCATTTTATCAATTGATACAAATTGTGCTGAAATGTGAAATACAATTAAACGAGTATTATTAGCAAAATTGTTCACAAAATTAATGTATTGAAAAATTTAACGATAGCTTAATTTTTAATATTCAATTTCTCTGATAATTATTGATGATTAAGCTCATTTTTTTCTAACAGTCAATAACCAATATGGTTTTTCAATAACCAATCACATTACCGATATTACTAATCTATAATCAACCATCTGAAAAATAAGAATCTATTAATAAAAAAAAAAAAAAAAAATCAAGCGTCAATGAACCATAGTAGACATCCACTCAATTCCATTCAAGGAAGAAAAAAAATAAGCAAAATGGAAAGGTACAAGCGCACCGCCACTTATATAATTTAATTATCTTCCACCCTTATTCTGTCTCTCTTTCTCTCTCACTCACTACGATTCATTCCCTTCCTCGACTACTTCAATCCGTCGACTGCTCATGCCACGTAATCACAGCCACCTTTCTGGCGACGTCGTAGTCGTCGTCGACTGCTGCTTTCGTATCGGCGACCGAATGAATATTTAATAAGGTACACCCTCCCTTAGCCCCTTACGGCTGCTCTACCTTTTGTAGCCAGGATGAGAAAGGAATTTCGCGCCGTTTACAATGCGAGAGGAGACGCGCTCAGTGTATAGAAACGAACGCGTTGGCGCTTGGGCGTAAAACGCGCGGATATAAATTAACCGCGACTAGAGCGAGATTCTTAAACGTGTTGTGTTCGCCGTTGTAAGTCACGGGGATAAAAGAGGGTGAAGAGAAAAGCCGACGATACTCTGGGGAGAGAAAAGTAGTAAATTGGTGTCGTTGGACAGCGGTATATTAAAGGGGACCGAATTGTAGATTATTGACACGAGCGAATCGTGAAAATGAAGGTTGACTTTTACACTCGCGATTGATTGATATTTTTGGTTTTACTATAAATTCCGACTCGACGACGTGCCGTTGTTTAATTTATCGCGTGGAGTTTGAAAAAATTATTATGAAAATTTAATCTTTTTATTGTGCAGTTTTGAATGCGAAAATCTCAACTAAAATTTTAAATTGGATAAAATAAAAATATCTGCTGAAAAATAATGTATATTAATCTAGTAGTGTTAATCACGCTTTGGTCAGACTTGTATCAAATTTTTTATTCGATGACAAGATGCTTTTTTTTTTTTTTTTATTTTATAATAAAACTTTAAAACATACATTTTCATTTGCACTTTAGTCCTTTCTCAATTAAAATTCATATTCGTTATGCGGTAATTTATTTTCACAATAATAGTCAACAAAATTGCATATTTATTACATTACAAGAACAATTATTAAAGCGTCCGTTAATTTTCACCGTAATATTCTCTGCACATAAAAACTAAGGAAAAAAAAATTATATAAAATACGAAACTCGTCGAGGCAACTTCGACGAGTACAAGTGCCTACTACGGTGAATCATCGGTAGAAAACGTTGAGCAGTGGTATGTATCTTCAACCGCGAGTCGCTCAGACTTTCACCGTCGGCACTTGACGTTCCAATTAAAGGACCATTCCGAAGAGGAGTTCCTAGTTACGCGTTTCTCTCCTCTCTCTCTCTCCTCTCCCCCTTGCCCTCCACTCAGATAAATCATGTCGCGTTTATTAAACGGGTCTCGCGAGCCGCTCGTGAGAGTATTCGCTTAATCGTTTGCCTTTAATCCACCCTATACCGATACGAAAGAGGAGAGAGGAAAGGAGGAAGGGAGTGTACACGTATACAATCGAGGCTTTCTCTCTAAACTCCTACGCGTGCAGACGCACACACTGTGCGGTACGCAAAGGAGAGAGAACGATGGAAATTCCAGGCGTATTCTAATCTCGATTGGAAGCAATTTAATTATACGCTCATCGAGACATTGAAGAGAGAGAGAGAGAGAGAGAGAGAGAGAGAGAGAGAGAGAGAGAGACGGACAGAGAGAAAGTAGTGGTAGAAATGGAGAAAATAAGAAGAAGAAGAGAATGTTGCATAGCGGAGAAGGAAATATTCATTGATTGATTCTGTCGGTTGCTCACTTATTGTTAAATTCTTCGATTTATAGTTTTCTTCTGCTTTTTTTCTATTTATTGCAGATGTTTTATAATTTGAAAAATCGTTTAGAATACTTATATTTTATTAAAATCAAATTTTGCCGATAACGAACAAAATTTTCTATACTTTTAAATGCGTTAGATAATAAAAACAAACCATAATCAAAACAAATTAAACCAAAAATCTTAATTTAATTCCAAACGAAAGTTAAGATAAACAGCAGTAAACAAGAAGAAATAAAACCTAGAATAAATAAAACTAAGAAAAAGGTAAAAGATCTCTCTCTCTCTATCTCTCTCACTCCAAAGCCATTAATTTCCAATTGCATCAGGCGTACACACCCTTATCTCTTAGTGTGATAAATAGAAAGCCCCGAGTGTTTTCTCAAAATGACCAAAAGCTTACGTGCAAAAAAGAAGAAAGAATAACAACGTAGTACGTTAACTTTCGCTAAGGTTATTCCTGCTGATTTTCCCTCTCCTTGTTCGAATATATACCGTCGATGAATGAGGGAGGAAAATTCACAAGAGAGAGAGAGAGAGAGAGAGAGAGAGAGAGAGAGAGAAAAGAAACAAGGCAAGTAATGGTACAAACGTACGACGTTAAATCGAAGGAGAAGTTTGATGTCGCCAATTCGGTTAATGCATTTACCGAGAGAAAAAGCGAGAAAGAAAAAAAGGAGAGAGAGAGAGAGAGAGAGAGAGAGAGAGAGAGAGAGAGAGAGGGGAAAGTCAAAAAATATACGGCGTGCTTGACGCGATTGAAAAATCGACGCGAGCACAACGACGAGCTCTCTTTACGACCTCGATATCTCGCTCGACCTCGTGTCCAACGTTGTGTGTGAATTGTTCATGAGTTCGATGCTTTATTTTTCTCTCTCTTTCTCTCTCTTCCTTTCTTTCTTTTTTTTTTCCGACGCTTTGTCTCTCGCGATGCGAGCGATCTTTGTTCGACATCAGGGACGGTTATTTTTTTTTTCCTTTTTTTTTTTTTTTTTTATTATTATTTTCTCTTTTAGTTTATTGCCGATGATGTGTCCTTTTGAAATTGTCGGCTGTTCGTGATTATAAAATTATTTTTAATACATTAAGTGTAATGGCAATGTTTTGCGGATGTTTAAATTAAAAGCTTTGATCTTGTGCAAATTGTAAATTATAATTATACTACTCGTATTGTTCTATTTTTTTATTATAAGTTGTTAAGATTGGTAAGCAAAACAAATTTGAATGTTAATTATATTTGAATAATACGATTAATTTAATAATAACTAATAAAGTAAAGAATATTTGTATCGCTATTATTGACAAAATTTTAGAACACATTTCATTGATAATCGCTTTAATTTCCTTCCGCACAATTGAATATAAAATAATATATCGTATCGATAAATTCTGTAAATTACGACGCTTATCCTATCGTGAAATATTACAAAAATTTATTTATTATTATTATTATTATTATTATTATTTCAACAAAAAGAATAACACCCGTGTGAAACGATCGAATCCCAACCATTTATAAAAAAAAAACTATCCAATAAATAATCTTTCATTAACGTTTCATCATTAAAATCGCACTTTTTCGAACGCAACACAAATTTCAATCGCCGGTGTAATTTTACAGCTAACGAACTAAATCATCGATAGCAAATTATCTATGTGTGTACTTTAAAAAATCGTAAGAGACACCGATAAAGAGAGAGATATAGTAGGAGTCGGCTATGCGCGTGTCAGTCGATAATTTATGTGTAAGATAAAAAATTGAGTCGTCGTAACGCAAAGTCAATTACGTATAATCATCACGAATTTTTTTAAACAAATTTAAAAAGCGTAGATGCTAATACGTATATACTTTCGCCTTATTTATTAAGATTCAATTATCTTAACGCGAAGCATTACGCTAACCGCGTAGATTTTCGTATCCTCTCATGTAGAAAAAGAAAAGATGCAATTTAGTCTTTTCGAAAAAAACCGCAAATTTTAAGCTTTTTTCTACCTCGAAAAAGAGAAAAAAAAGCTACTTTGCCTCAACGTATTAAAAGAAAGTATGAGTCTCGAAAAAAATTTTTTTTTACTCAAAGACTGATGAAAAATCAAGAGAAAAAGAGAGAAAGAGAGAGAGAGAGAGAAAGAGAAATAAAAAGAGAGAAACAGAGAGCGAGAGAGAGAGAGAGAGAGACGAATAAGAAGTTGACGTAACTCTTGTCGTCGTTGAGAAGAAATAATCCTTTTTGACGAGCCACTGCAATAATTGCTTTTTTTTTTTTACTCTTAAGGTTTATATTTTATATATTAATTTTTATCATTGTCGTTATAATACAGAATGCGTTAGATTGTATAATAAATTTTTCCGATTTAATAAAACAAATACACAACGGTTATTGCTTTAAACTAATTTATCGTTTCTCTTTGTGTTGAAGTGAGTTTCGAAATCGGCTGTTTTATATAGAATTATTATTATGAAGTAAGTAAGTTACAGTATTTTAATGAGCTCGTACCGCTATAACTTTATCAAACTGTCATAAACAAACGGTAAACTTTTGCATCCCGATATGTTTAAAGTATAATGTATGTAGGTAACTGCAGGACAATATCTTTACATGCATTTAAAACCGTACGGTTAACAGTTGAATATTTCAATATTTTATTAAACGATGTTACATTGTGTTGTATAATTAAACATTGTGCATATTGTCATTGTCGGTTCTTTTGTTTGATCATCGTTGGGCAAACTTTTACGTTTTAAATTGATATAAGAGTTTTGATATTTAAGAATAACACGATTTTATCAAATGAAAATTAAATTTAAAAATAATCATCGCTGTATTTTTTTTTTTTTTTTTTTTACTTTTATGCATCGGTATTTTAAAAAAAAAATAATCGTACTTAATACAATTTTAAAGAATCCAAATTTCTTTAATAATTTTTTTTCAATTTTCTCATTATTCCAACGAGCAAAGATAAAAAGTCAAACAAAAAAAAAATAGAACAAAAAAAAAAAATAAAGAGTAGAAATCCTCTCGAATCGCACGGCTCACATACATTATCCCCGCGCTCGCACACGAGTATCAAAACCCTTAAGTAAGCGCCAGACTCTCAGACGCGCATGCAACTCTCAATCCGGCCTCGCACAGCCCCCGTCATTTTCCACCTACAGCATGTGTGTGTGTATATGTGTGTATATATATACACATATAAAGCGAGTTGCTCGCCGTTGCAGCGAGAGATTTTCACAGCAGTGGCGCGCTATGCACACGCGCGCAACTCCATCCCCTCCCTACTTCGAATATACGCGCAGCAAAGAGAAAGAGTGAGATAGATAGAGAGGCGCGCGCAGATCTAAGCCCGGCCCCCTTTTATAACGTGCACGCGCATGCGCACGCGTTTCTCTACGGTAGAGAAAGAGAGAAGGAAAGATAGAAAGAGAGAGAGAGAGAGGGAGAGAGAAAAGCATCGTAGACGACTTGGTCTGACCGATACGACGGCAGTACTACTGTCGCCAGCAGGACGAGCGCCCAGCGGCACGAGACGCAATGGACATACTGGGTATGTCAGTCAGTCAGTCAGTTTAGTCACACTCTCTCTTTCTCTCTCTTTTTGGACCGTTGGCTGTAAACGCGCGCACGTATACATATATAGATATATGCTCGTATAAATATATATATATATATATATATATATATATATATATAGATATATATATATATATATATACGAGCGTATTCGTGCATACGTACATGTATACACACCCGAGCATTTAAGCTACAGCTGCACGCACATTAAAAACATCCATATCCTGATCCTCCTTTTTTTCTTTCTTTTTTTTTTTTTTTAAACCTTTATTTTGATAAAAGCGCTAGCATCGTTGTTGTTGCTATTATTGCTTGCGCGCGCGCGTTGTAAGCACGTAAGATGGAAGTACACGTGTGTGTCGCGTGTTGTTTGTTTTTTTATGTAAAAAAAAAAAAAAAAAAAAAAAAACAAAAATTGACTGGTTAGGATTTTTCATTTAAGCGAGAGAACATTGACAAAAAGTAAGAGAGAAAAGGGTTAACAGATATATAAATATATATATATATTGTATTCGGTGATAGGCGGTATATGAGAAAAATATATATTATGGGGCTCGAGGGGCGCACGTGTTTTCGTGCCTGCCGACGACGACGTCGACGACGCCGACGCTTCGGGACTTGACGGCGAACGCTTGGATGTTTTGGATAATTTGGTAATGATCAGTGGATTGTATCCAACTTTTTTTTATACATTTTTTTTTCTATCTTTCTCTCTGTTTCTTACTCTCTCTCTCTCTCTCTCTCTCTTTTTCTCTCTGTCGTTGGTGTTGATGTTGTATAATGTAACTGCTTTTCCTTTTCCTTTTCTTAATAAGTGTCGTACGTTTTTGTTGGAAATGAACAGTGATGTTATATTCTTTTTTATTCTTAATTTACAAGTGATATCGTCGTTATTGTGTGTGTATATATATAATTTTTTTTTATTATTCGTTTTACTTATCATTTTTTTTTCATTAAATTTATTTTTGTTGCTCTCAAAGATTTGTAAGAAAAAATATTGCGTGACGAATAAATAATCGATTCATCTTGTTAAATGAATTATCAGATTTGAAGTAACGAAGGTTATTTGTAAGACTTACCGTTATCGTACGTTACATAATACGCTTTCGTTTTTTTTTTTTTTTTTCTTTTACTTTTTATCATCATTTACTACCTTAAAATTTCAGGGTTTGAAACAATAAAATCAATTTGCGTTTAGAAAATTAAAAGAACAAAAATTTTAGAGTGTTTTCGGAGAATTTATAAGTAAGGATTTTATTAAAAAATTAAAAAATATCTCTTACCTTAATAATTTATCATAATTTATCCATTGCTTCTTTTAACTTAAAAGTAAAAATCAAAATTTGTTGAATATTGTTTAGATAACGTATTTTTTTTAGTTAGATTGTATTTAAATGCTATACTCAAACGAAATAATAAATTTCAATTTTCTAATAAACCCTACAAAATCTTTTTAAATAGATTCTTTAATTTTTTGGAAATAAGTTTTTTTTAGAAAAAAAAAAAAAAAAAAAAAAATCATGTAAAATACGCAAACGAACGTTCAAAACAAACATTATTCAAAATTTTTAAAAAGATTCATAAGCATACAAAGTCAACTAAGACACGGAAAAAATTTCATTCGCGAATAAAAAAGCAGCAAGTGAAAAACAAACTTAAAAAGTCATCTTTAAGATAAAGAAGAAAAGAAATATGAATTAAACGTCAGAAAGAGCGAAAGAAAGACGAGAAACCTTCGGCCTGAAAGAGACGTACGCGCGCGTGTCGAGGAGGCCGGAAGCGTAACCACTTAACGAAAAAAAGTTAAAAATAAAAAAACAAAGAAAGAAAAAACACCGAGCGAGCCTTTATTTATCTCACAAAACGCCTCTCGTTTACCCTTTGAATAATTGAACCGAGACGCCGCCTCCGCATAAAGACGCACACGCGTTCTTTCTCGAGAAAGGCGTCGCATGCGATATGTATAGGTGTATCTATACAAGGCGTTGCGTGTGCAAGTGGCGTAAGGATACATATATAAGTTTTTTGCAAGGGAAATTTCATTCTCTCTCTCTCTCTCTTTCTCTTACACGCGATGTGTGTATATGCATACTTATATTTGAAATAGTGGATTTTCGAAAGTGAAATTGGCTGTGATCCAGTTAAAGTAAATTTGCACTTTAGTTGAAATGGTTTATGGGTGCGACATGTGTATGCGTGTGTGTATACTCTTCTTTATTAAATCCATTCGAAAAAATAGTTTCTAACATCGATAATTTTAACCATTCCTTTTTCTTTACGTATCGCGTGTATGAGTACGTATTTTATCGACGTTCAATGTTTGTAAATGTGGATTAAGGATTTTGTTGAAATAATTATAATTGAATTTAATGAAATTAAGAGAATAAATCTTAAATTTTTATTTGTAAAGACAAAAATTTATATCTTGTAAAAAAAATTTTAATGAATTATGTGTGAAGCGTGTTTTTCTGGATACGAGAAAAGATTAATTTCAACAAAATCGAATTAATTTATCTCGGTTAAAATATTTGGCAAAAAAGATACTAAATTGTAAACACTTGATTAATTCTTTGTCATATATATTTTTAACGCAACAAAAAAAAAAAACTATACTTTCTCTACATGAATTCATAAGCAACATCGGCCCGTTATCGATGCGTAACGTCTTTATGCAAATATCAAAGGAGGTCCCCATGAATACGAAATTTCTAACTCAAAATAGCAAGAAAAAGAAAAAGAGAGAGAGAGAGAAAGTGAAAAAAGGAGGAAGAGAGAGAGAGAGAGAGAGAGAGAGAAATAGAGCATAGTCGATAAATTGTACTTTCTCACCTCTCGATATTCGTGCACATACACTTCCGCGGGCACGTTTTACCTTTCGATCTTTTATCATGCTCTCTTCGTTTATTCCCTCTGTCTCTTTTCCTCTCCGTTATATACGTCATTGTAGATAAACGCGCGACGTCCGTATTAACGTCTATAGGCTACCCGGGGGTAGATTTCCTTTGATTCGATTTCGGCGATTGTATTATCAAATCGGCGCAACGCGCGCGGCTAACGTTAATGCAAACGTCTGCGTGTACAAGAGGATGAGATTTTAGGAATATCGAAGGGATAAGCGAGGGAGACCTGTGCGCGCAGCGGTTTGATTAAATGGAATAGCCGATGATTATACCGCTCTGGATTTTCGGCGATTGTCTTAAACGTGGGTTTTCGGTGATTTATTTGAAGGCTTTCTCTTTGAGAATGTTTGAAGCGAGCAAGAGAGAGAAAGAGAGAGAGAGAGAGAGAGAGAGAGAGAGTTAAATTTTAATACAAGTATATATTTAATATATCTATAAAATTTATTAAAATAAATTAAAAATTTTTCACATTTTATGAAATCCAGTTTAAATAAAAAGAAATATAAGATATTTACTAAAAAAAAATAATTTTTTCTGAATAATAACATCAAAATGTATCAATACTTGCGCGTTAATACAAAAATTTTTACATTGAATAAGCTTAAATAACGAAAGTATTATTTTTTTTTTTTTTAAATAATTTACGTTATTTTCCGCAAATACAAGCTAATATAAACAAAATCTATATCATACGGTACGAAATTGAAAACTTTATTCACGAATTTATTGTAAAATACTCGGCAACATTTTATCAATCAAATTCAATGTATTATTATTAAAAATAATTAAAATTTCAACTTCGAATCTTCAAAAATTCAAAAATTTTGAATATTCTCAATTCTTTTTACAAGATATTGTTTCGTTGAAACCATTTCGAGTTCGTCTACTGTGCAAAAATGCAAAATAAAAATATAAGAAAATATTTCTGGCACTGACACAAAAGAATTCTCATTATTTACAGGACATTAAAATTCATGCCAAGTAGAACAAATGTAGAACATTTCACGAAATCTGTTCGCTAATGCGCAACTATATTTTTATCGTTATAACACGTGAATTTTTACATTTTTCGAAATATCAAAAATATTTATAAAATCTAACCGTATCGATTGAACTATTTGCTTGTTTAAACTAAGCGCGAATAGTCGTGATCGAACGTTTTATACGAAAATCACCATCGATGAACGCAAGAAACACATCCACACACACCGATATATTTTGCATCGGAATAAAATATCTTTCCTCTGACTTTCTCTCACTCCACTCCATTCGAGGATACTTTTACAATAAATCTCAAGGATAAGTTACTCCGAGGTCGTATCTTTTTCTCCTCGATCGTCAATATCTTCATCGCTTATAAAATCCGCGACGTTTTTTTTTTGTTCATAGTGTAGCCAAAGTGTCCTTAAAAATTAAAAAAAAAAAATAGTCGTATTGTCGTTGGAAGGATTTTTTTATTGTTTTAATACGAGTATTTAAGAACTTACTTTCCTTATTTTACATACATTTAGTTAAATCTTTATAATTGATAAAAAAATTCTAAAACGATGTTGATTATAATTTTAAATGACATTAAAAATCTACAGTCGATCGATATTAAATTAATTTCGCAATACACGAGAGAATTTTATAATTTATTGAGGGTAATTCATGTAAAAAGCGATAGTTATTTTTAAAATTTATTTTCTAATATTGCCAAAAATAATAAATTTACTTTTTCTTTTAAATTTTTATGATAAAAATATGCTTTCTTTGTAATTAATAATATCAACTAATTTCAAATTTGATAATAACATTGCAATTTTTACAAAGAAAGTGCATTATCGATAAATTATTCTAATTAATGATATCGCAAATTACAACTCATATATGTGCTCAATTGTTTAATAAAACATATTTTACATTTGTATTCAATAATTATTCGATTTAATTCGATTCCATTGCGTTGGCTTGGATAACTGCATAAAATTTAACAAATATTATTTGACAAAACTAATTGCAAAATAAATTAACCAATGCACATCGTCGATAAAAATTGTAACAACAACTTATTTTTGAAAAATTTTAGGAAATAGTTTTTCTCTTATTTAAAAATCACGTATAAAACAGTTCATACTCATGTCGAAATGAAAAATGAAAAATAAAGAAAGGAAGATAACGAGTAAGCTCATTGAAAAGGTACACACATACGCGCGAGTAAAATTTTACAGAGAGCGCGAAGCTTTCTTTTCCTTATCGGTTTACTCGGGTAGAAAAAAGAAAGAAAAAAGAAATAAAAAAAAAAATGAACAAGGTGTCACGGCGAAAAGTCGTGTTTACCCAATCGCAATCGCTTGGGTTAGCGCTACTTTCGGGCGCGGCCCGATCGAACGAACACAACAAATACGCGACGGCGCCTCTCTTTCTCTCTCTCTCTCTCTCTCAGTGCATCCGATGTTTGCCCGCTTCGATTCTTTTCTCACTTGTTTGACTCTCCCTCTCTTTTCTAGTGCTTGTCTTCTACCTCTCCTTTATCTTTGAGAACGTACCGTTGTGGAAGAATCTGAATTGCGTGATTCGGAAAACGTTGGTGATTTTCTGTTTTTTATCTTTTTTTATTTTTTCTTTCTTTTTAAGCTTTGTTCTTTGATTGCACGGATTCAGGTGTTAAGATTTGATTTTAAGATTTTACGACGTGGAATGGAGTAGGTTAAAGTTGTTTATGATGATATAGAGAAGAAGTATTTAGTATGTAAATTATGTTAAATATTATTAAGTGAATATTAAAAATGCTAAAAAAATATTTCAAGTACATTTATACTTTATTGAATAATTTATAACAATTTATATACTTTAACGTTCAAAACTTCAAAAATACAAATAGCTTATGCATAAACAATTAAACTGATCAAAAACTCTTACTATAATATTTTCGAAAAAAAAAATACAATACAATACAAAAATTTGCTTTTCAACTCAACGATAATTTTATTACTAAGCCAAATAAAATTGGAAAAACAAAAATCTCTCTTAAAATCTTTTCAAAGCGTAATCTTAAAATGAAAGACACTACTTCTCTCCTCCCCCCCCCCCCCCCCACATACACAGCCAGCATATTCGTAAATAAAAAGGACAACGAAACGCATGTTTTGTTTTTTTTTCTTTTTCCTCGTTTACAACGATCGAGTTCTCTGACTTTCGGTTGAAAACTGCTGAGCAATCTCGTTAAATTCTTATTTCGCGCTGCGGGGACAAAGAGGCGCAATGAAAATCGAGGTATCACGTTCGACAACGCAGCACAATTTCAATTCTTTCCTCAAAACGAAAGAATTTATACGTGTCGTACGAATTCTTATATGTGCGGTAGGCACGTATGCATACATTTTACGCATATGGTTTCCTCTAACGCATTCTCAGATTATACTCGCGCACGCATTTTATGAAGTATCGATAAATCATTCGTCTTCTTTCTTGTCTTTCTCTCTCTCTCTCTATCTCTCTTTTTTTTCTTTTTTTTTTTTTCTCAAACGGGATATTTCTTCCTCCCTTGGCGCGCGTTTGGTTTCAAGGCTGTGAGTTTTGCAAATGCAATATGTGGTTATATATCATATGGAGCGGTTAAATATAGATTCTTTTGTATGTCTTCTTGTACGCGTTGGATTTAAAATTTAAATCAAATTTATTGAAGCTTTTAATTTTTATTTATGTTCTTACCCTTATCGTTATATTTTTTACGTAATTGTGGGATTGGTTACATACATCGAAGATATTACGTTGAAAATAATTTTTAATAAATAGTAAAAGAAATTACAAGGTGAACGTTTTCTTAATAATGTGTAATTTAGTACTTAATAATTAAAATTAAATATTTTAAGATAATTTACTTTTTATTATTATACTATTTTTACAATTGTAAAATAAACATCCAATTTTTTTCATCCACAATTTAATAAAACTGATCGACAACTAAAACCAATGTACAATTCGACGATGTCAACGTCACCAAAAACAAAACCCAAAATAGAAAGAAAAAAAAAAGCTTCAACGTCAATTTTACAAGTTCCGTCGCACTCGCTGAACAGTTCAGACTGAACCACCGCAGCGTATATATATATATATATATGCATTTTGAACAAAGCACCGCTCATTCCATAACTGGTCAAGCCAATATCTCTCTCTCTTCCTCGCGACCTTTCGATAACTCGCTCGGTTGTTCGCGCGTCATAAATTATCAACTTGGTCACATGACACCGCTTCCTCCAAAGCGCTACGTACAAACCAAGGGTGGAAATTCCGTCGACGTTCGACGATGCAAACTTCCTCCTCCGCAGCGACGACGCCGACGACGACGTATACGTAGACGCGTAACGATCCTTGCGTTTAATGCGCTTGTCTCTCTCTCTCTCTCTCTTGCTCTTTATTCGATTAAAAAGACCGAATTGAAAATCGAAGTTTGCTCTCGGTGAAACGGAGTTTATTGGAAGAGCAATGGCGTCCGTGGTTCATAGTTGGATATAATTTTGTAATTTCGTTAGTTTTAGATGGTTATAACGGGACTGGTGATGATTTGGATAAAAATATTTTATCGGCCCTGATATCGATGAAAGATAGTTGCCGATTTGATTTGTGCATTTTTTATTCTTCGAATTTAACAAACGTAAAACTTTCTTATTTATTTAAAACATAAGTTTGTTTTATTTTGATACCGAACCGTAAATACTAATAACGAAAACCGACAATTCTACTGTCTTTAAAACACATCACACTCATTTGTTTAAACAATTCACTAAATAAAGTAAACCAAGTATCCAATATCATCAAAAAATTCCCACTTCTTCAATAAAAATCTTAAATTATCTTTCCATAACGAACTTCTTTACACATATACGTAACCCGCTTCCCTAAAATTAAGAAAAGCTAAGCCCCAAATAAAGTACACGAAGTAGAGAGAAAGAGAGAGAGATAGAAAGAGAGAGAAAGAGAGAGAGAGAGAGAAAGGAGGCCATCGTCGCGCACTCAAAAGGCGAAACAAAGAGGAGCGCGTTTTTAATGAAGTCTCGTCGCCTCGTTATTCTCGAGCCTCAACCTTCGCCGCCGCGATAATAACCTCGAATTTAATAACGCCCCTCACAGCTAACGTATCCATCGTACCGAGAAAGTAACGAAGATCGTAAAGTTTCGATGAAACGGTGTTATGCTTTCATAATGATACCGGAAACGTTAATTTTAATTCGATGCTTGTGAAATGATAGCTGCCGAGTTTCAT